>QXTE01000341.1:510272-691838 GCA_003942145.1 Platysternon megacephalum
TTCCATTTAGTTTGAACCGAATTAGCTCATGATCACTCGAGCCAAGGTTGTCCCCTACAACCATTTCCTCAACGAGGTCCTCACTACTCACCAAAACCAAATCTAAAATGGCATCCCCCCTCGTCGGTTCAGCAACCATTTGATGAAGGAATTCATCAGCTATCACATCTAGGAAAAGCTGAGCCCTATGATTATTACTAGCGTTTATTCCCCAATCTATATCCGGGAAGTTAAAGTCTCCCATGATCATACAGTTCCTACCAGTATTGACCTCTTTAAAAACATTAAAGAGTTCTCTATCCATCTCCAGGCTGGATCCCGGCGGTCTATAGCACACCCCGATCACTATCCCAGGGGAGGCTCTAGTATTTTTCTTCCCCAACGTGACCATTGCCCAAACAGACTCCGTATTATCTATTCCATTACTATTTATTTCATTACACTTTACCTCCTTATTGACATACAAGGCAACCCCCCCCCTTTACCTTTGTTCCGGTCTTTCCTAAAAAGAACATACCCTTCCATACCTGCACTCCAGTCGTGGCTACCGTTCCAACACGTTTCAGTTATTCCCACGATATCGGGTTTCAATTCTCGGACCAGGAGCTCCAGTTCCTCGATTTTGTTACCTAGGCTTCTAGCATTAGTGAACAAACATCCTAATTTTTGCCCTTTGGCTTCTCTCACCTTTGTTACCCACTTCGGTAGGGACACCGTACCGTCAGTATGACGTATCGGTCTAGTATCCCTCCCCCCCCCCCTCTTCCTTATGTTCAAACCCTTCCCTCTGTCAATATCAGTTTTTATCCCTTCGTCCACCCTCTTAGTGTTAAAGCCTGGCGTGGAGAGTGCCCAGGCATCTCCCAACCGTCTCCCCGCAATTCCTAGTTTAAAGCTCTCTCGATCAGATGCGCCAGCCTCCCTCCTAGAAGTCTATTTCCCTCCCTACTCAGGTGGAGCCCATCCCGCGAGAACAGTTCTCTGTTCCCGAAAGCCTCCCAGTGGCCATACATCCCAAAGCCCGCCTTATAACACCATTCTCTGAGCCAACTATTTATCATCACAATCCTGTCCCCCCTTTGCCGCCCTTCTCTAGGGACAGGCAAAATCCCACTAAAGATTACCTGAGCCTCGATTTCCTTAAGCGTCTTACCCAGTCTGGCATAATCTCCCTTGATTCTCTCCAGCGAGAATCTAGCCGTGTCATTGGTTCCTACATGAAGGATGATCAAAGGGTTCTTACCTGCCCCTTTTAGGATCCTTTTCAACCGCAGGTCCACATCACGAATCTTAGCGCCCGGTAAACAGCACACCCTTCTGTTCTCCGGATCGGCCCTGGTCACCGGCCTGTCCAACCTTCTCACTAAGGAATCGCCAATTACATAGACCTGCCTCGGCCTGGTGACAGTGGGCTCTGCTAGTCTATCTGCCGTTCCCCCTGGTTGTACGCTCCTCCCATTCCTATCATCCCTTACAGTCCCCCTTAAGCCACTCTGTACCCTCCCCGGGCCCAAAGTAGGAGCTGTCTCCATCGACTCCTCCCCTCTTAGTATCGGACTACACGCTCTTCTCTTTTTCCTTGCCCTCCCACCATCAGCTAGCGCCCGCTGTACCCCCTCCTCATTCTCCAAACCTTCAAACCTATTACGTAGCTCTATTTCCCCATCACTAGCCCTCCTTTTTCCCTGTCTGCTTCTCACGGTCACATGCTTCCACTGACCATGATCCCCCCCCCTCATTCCTCCCTCAGAGGCCTTTGCCCCTGCTCCCAGCTGTGTGCCTGAGCATTCCCCTTCAGCCACACCTAGCCTTTGCTCTATCAGCTGCTCAAACCCCCTTCCCTGCTGTATCAGGGTTTCGACCTGCATCTCTAAACCCTGGATCTTTTCCTCCATCAGCTCTATTAGGCGGCACTTCATGCAAACATACCTCTGTTTAGGCACCCCCGCAAGGACAATGTACATACCGCAGCTCCCACATGCAATCATCTGCATTGAATCCTCTGCTGCCTGGCTCATGGCTGCTGTTGTCTCAGCCTCTATCAGCATTCTCACCTGGGGAACACAACACACAGAGCACCGTGCCCCTGCCCCTTCCACCTCCCCCTGTAAACTCCCACTCAAACTCCCCTGTTAGCCTGCTCCTGTGCCATCTAGTCTGCTCAAAGCAAGGCTAATCCCCAGACAGATTTTTGCCCCAGATTTCTAAATGGCCCCCTCAAGGATTGAACTCACAACCCTGGGTTTAGCAGGCCAATGCTCAAACCACTGAGCCATCCTACCCCCCCTATCCTACACAGGCTATGAGAGGAATGAGTATCATCCCCCTGTGCAGGGTGTGAGAGGAAGCCAGAGAGGAGTCCTGGCAGTTTGTAACCACCGGAGCTGAGAAGTCATGGCAGCATTCTATGCGGCTGCAGACAGATGAGGACAGGTAGGCTGTGGCCACCACAGAAAAGAGGACTTCAGGATTTCCACACAGCTAGAAGTTTCAAATTGATCCCAGGTCCTCAGTGTGGAAATTATGGAAGATCCTGTGCCACTAAGTACCCTGTATTCACACCCTATGCACTCCTGTAACAAACCTTGTACAAAATGTGCCTGGTAAGGTATCATTTGAAAACTAATAACTCACTGATCACTAGTGTTCTTGCATGATGTACATATGCAGTGGGTATTAAGAAGTCTGGATATATGCTAGAATTACTGTCTGACTAAAGTGTGTTTATACCAGGCACGTCACGGGGAGTTGGTAACCAGGTCTATGTGAGTATTTGAATCTCTGACCGGCCCGTCTTCAGGCAAAGACAACAAAGGTCCATTTTCACATATTAGGAAAACAAAGCTATGGAGCTAACACAGGGGTCGGCAACCTTTCAGAAGTGGTGTGCTGAGTCTTCATTTATTCACTTTAATTTAAGGTTTCACGTGCCAGTAATACATTTTAACATTTTTAGAAGGTCTCTTTCTATAAGTCTATAATATATAACTAAACTATTGTTGTATGTAAAGTAAATAAGGTTTTTAAAATGTTTAAGAAGCTTCATTTAAAATTAAATTAAAATGCAGAGCCCCCCCGGACCGGTGGCCAAGACCCAGGCAGTGTGAGTGCCACTGAAAATCAGCTCGCGTGCTGCCTTCGGCACGCATGCCATAGGTTGCCTATCCCTGAGCTAACAAGTGGGGGAAGAAAGAGCATGGAGTTTCCTTCCCCACCAGACTCCATGTCACCTTCCTCACAGCTTGGGTAAACTTTCCTTTGGGGGTAACCTCCAAAATATCCATTTCAAAAGTTCACTGGGCTTTCAAAGATGGGGGGGGGAGGCTGAACCTCAAGTAATAAGCAAATGAATCAACTGATTGTATATAATCTTACTGTCTTATAAGTGTACAAAGAGAGGACTTGTCTGAAAGCACACCAGGGATTAGTATCATTGTAAAATGTCTGCATTAATGCTATATGAGGAAATCTGGATACTTAATGATATTATGCTTTAAAGTCGTGGCCAAACAGGGAGAAGCAGGTTCCCTCCCAGACAGGAGAGAAGGTAGCTCTCTATCTGCCTCCAATATAAATTAAGCATGGTGGAATCAAAGCAATAGAAGCCCCATTTACCCCAAAGGGATGGGAAGCCCACAGGAAGGGAAGACAGCATGTCATCCTTCCTCTTGAAACAAGGTCATTGAACTTTGGAAGACATAACCCAGGAGAGAAGCCAGCTTTGAAATCCATCACTAGAGAGAGACAAGAGAACAGAGCTCTTGGAAGCTGAGAAAGATGGCTCTTTCAACCAAGGGGGGGTTGAAGTCTATGAATATAGGTGAGAAACCATCTTCAACAAAGCCTGTATCTCGCTAGATTAACTTTGATTTGCTTGTAACCATTTCAAGCTTTATCCCTTATACTTGAACTCACTTAAAATCCTAGCTTCTTTTGTTATAAACTTGCTTTACTGTTAGTCTAAAGCACCAGTGCTATGTTTGAATTCAAGTGAATGCTAACTCCAGTTATGTGGCAAGCTGTGGGTTTTGTGGCTTTAGAGGAACAAACAAATCTAATGATTTCTCTGAACTGTCCAGGAGAGGGCTGGACATTGCAGTTTTGGGGAAATTTGGGACTGGGAGTGTATTGGGGTCACCCTGCTAGTTGCAACCAAGGCTGGTGCAAGCCAGAGTGGGGCTGCAGACAGGTTGCTGGGGTCAGAACTGCTGACCTAGGGCTGTCTAGCACACAGACACTCAGGGTGTGACCTGCATGTGGTAGGCTGTCTGTGAGAAGGCTGGGAGCTACAGCCATAAAGCATTGTGAGGCACCCAGGGTTGCAGAGCAAGTGGTGACACAATCCCTCACTGGTTTGGATTGCCCCCTGAACTCTGCCACAGATACCGCTCAAGATCCAGCTGGGGAGATGGATAAGATGAGGATGGCAACTTAGCCCAACTTGTAAGAAAATCAAGCTTGTCCACAAAGAGTTCTCCAGCCTCCAAGGCAGACAGATGATCCTTTGGGGGATACAGTACTCAGAAGAATTGAAAGAACATGCTGCAAGAGACAGGCGGACAACAGGACAGCATGCTGCCTTCCCAGGGCCAAGGTAAGAGATGTTATGCTAAGGTTGGATAGGCTTCTAAAATCAACTGGAAAGGATCCATTGGTGATGACTCTGGGTTGAAGGATATCTCACAGATTGCAGATGACTTCAGGGAACTCGGAAATGTGCTGAAGAAGAAGAATGTCCAAAGCGATTGCCTCTGAGAGCCTTCCGATCCCCCAAGCCAAGGAAGGCAGAAGGCAGAAGATTCTGGAAGTGAACCGCTGGCTAGGTAAGTGGCGTAAAGATTTGGGGGTCCTGGTGGATAATCATCTGAACGTGAGCTTCCAGTGTGACGCTGTGGCCAAAAGGGCTAGTGCAACCCTTGGATGCATAAACGTCTTGAGTAGGAGCAGAGAGATTATTTTACCTCTGAATTTGGCACTGGTGCGACTGTTGCGGGAATCCTGTGTCCAGTTCTGGTGTCCTCAGTTGAAGAAGGATGCTGATAAATTGGAGAGGGTTCATAGAAGAGCCACGAGAATTATGAAAGGATTAGAAAACCGGCCTTGTACTGATAGACTCAAGGAGCTCAATCTATTTAGTTTAACAAAAAGAAGGCTAAGGGGAGACTTGATCACAGTCGGTAAGTATCTACATGGGGAACAGATATTGAATAATGAGCTCTTCAATCTAGCAGAGAAAGGATAACATGATCTAATGGCTGGAATTTGAAGCTAGATAAATTCAGACTGGAAATAAGATGTAATTTTTTAACAATGAGAGTAATTAATCACTGCAGCAATTTACCAGTGGGTGTGGTGGATTCTCTATCACTGACAACTGTTCAATCAGGGATTGGATGTTCTTCTAAAAGCTCTGCTCTATGAATGATTCTGGGGCAGTTCCATGGCCTGTGTTATACAGAGGGTCAGACTAGATCAGTGACTCTCAACCTTTCCAGACTACTGGACCCCTTTCATTAGTCTGATTTGTCTTGCGTATCCCCAAGTTTCACCTCACTTTAAAACTACTTGCTTATAAAATCAGACATAGAAATACAAATGTGTCACAGCCACTAGTACTGACAAATTGCTGACTGTCTCATTTTTACCATATAAGTATACAATAAATCAATTTGAATATAAATGTTGTACTTACATTTCAGTGTACAGTATATAGACAAGCATAAACAAGTTATTGTCTGTATGAAATTTTACACGTACTCCTGGTTGAGAACCACTGGCCTAGATGATCCCAATGGTCCCTTTGGCCTTTGGTCCACAATGGCCATGGAATCTATGAACCTAGCAGTGGCAATGTCTCTACCATCTGTGTAGGTGTCTCACACCCTTTAGCACTGGTTGGGGGACAGGTTTTATCACACCCATTAGCTCTAGTGAGGTCACTGTCCAATTCCGGGGGCCTCACACCTTTTGCACTACAGGCTGCCATAGTAGTGAGCAGAGCTGGTGAAACCATTCCTGGGAAATCCCTGAGGCCGATCTCTGCAGGCAGATTTGTTGTTCAGGAGGAGTCACTGCATCGTCTGTGGGAGCCCATTTCCATCTGGGGGGGTATGCAAGCTGTTCCCATCAGGTATGTGCAGGGACTGGCCCCGTCACTTACCCAGGGCTGTTTGTGCTCTCCTGCTGGATGAGTGAACAAGGAGTCACTTTCTCCTTTGGGGGGATTTGTACCATCTGCGGGAGTCACAAGCCTTTCCCTGGGTCCCCGGTGGGTTCCTGAACAAGTGAGAACAGGCCCCAGCAACATGAGCCAACACAAGCCGGTGCTTCTAACCCTGTTGACAAGCACTCTGACTGGCTGGCAGAACCCACCCTGGACCTGCTAGGCCGGCCCAGCACATGGGGAAGGAGGGAGCAGGAGGCAGATGGCACTTGGCCGTGCAGTGGGGCTGAGAATGCCTCATTGGTGGGGGACATTGCAGGGCGTGAGTCCCATGGGTGTCGGAGACCCAGTCATTAGTGTGACATGGAGCCCTGTCCTGGTGCTCATGCCCTCCAGTGCAGACACCCTTCCCATCCCACCACAAACAGAAATTGCCACGGCCCCCTCCTGTCCTCTTTAACCCAGCCTGGGATTGGGCAGGGCAGCAAACACCAGCAGTGCCAGGCCAGGGGATGGGGTGTGAGTTCCACAACTGAGACCCCTTTGCTGAAACATCCTGCTGGGAGCCCTTCCCTTCTGCGCCAGTGGGCTGTGGGCTCAGCACAGACTCAGGTGAAGGGAGGCGGTCAGGACCAAGTGAGCCTGTCTGGAGCTGCACAGCCTGAACCCAAGCATGTCAGTGTCACCTGGAAAGTGCCGAGAGCAGGGCAGGCTATGGAGCCCATCACATCAGTGACCTGTGTGGGATGGGGCGTGGCCACATGTGCAGCTACTCCAGATAGCCATTTCTCTTTGAATTCACCCTGCCATTAGCCGAATTAACTGTCCAGTGCAGGCAAGCGCCTCATGACTGCGTGGCTCTCTGGGCTTTGCTGGGGTGTTCCTGGAAGCCCAAGTGGAAGCAGACAAATTTTCTAAAGTGGCCACTGAGTTGGGGGTGCTTCAGGATCTGGGCACCCACGCTGAGACACTGTAAAGGCTGGCTAAACACGGCAACTAGGATCAGTGGCCACGGGTGGAAACATAGTCCTCGCGGCGTGGCAGTTTGGAGCAACAGCAGCCGCTGGATGCTGCACATTGTGGGGAGCAGCTGCACTGATGTGATTTTTACATATAGTCAAATATTTATAACAAAACAATTTGTGGATAATTAATTCAGCAACTGATGGCAAAGCTCCTCCGATTTATTCCATGAGTGCCAACTACTCATGGGCGAAGAGTGGGCAAGTGTGTTCATAAATCATTCATCATCTAGTGATGAAAACATCACCAAATAAACTCGGCCTGAATGCTCTCCAGTCAGCAGGAATGCTAGTGACTGTACGGAACACTGGGACGTGGGCACAAAGAAAACCACATGGAAACTCCCCGCAAACCACAGGATTGTCAGGAAGCTTAGAGAGACGGAAGCACGGGCATGGGCAGTGTGACAACAGAGGAAATAGCAGTCCAGTCCTTGCCCACTTCAGCTAAATCGATATCGGGCCGAGATCAGAGTCTCAACACAAGGGGGTTGCCCCAGCTTAACTGTGGCAGTTTCTAAGCCAATTTAGCTCAATTGATGCAGTTTTCTCCTGGAGCCAAGGCCATGGTGGGGCTCTCTGAACTTGCAGGATGCTCTGGGGAAGAGCTCTTGGGCCATTGTGGATCCCCAGGCCTGTAAGGTTGGGAAGCCAAAAGCAAGTGTCCAGTAGAGGCCGAGTGCTCCAGACGAGCATTGGCAAAATGATAAAGTTGGGGCCACTGAAGGGAATACTACTGATGTCAGTAGGGCCTATCAGCTCACCCCAGAAGAGGATCTGGCCCAGAAAATGGGCCTCATTCTCCCCTGCCCTGCACCATCAATGTCACTCAGAGCTGTGCAAACCCCCCATTCTGATTCAGGGGGTGTTACAACCGCACTGCACCCACTGCACCCACTCTGCCTAGCTGCCAATGGTGGTCACACAGCCAGGCCCAAGGACACCAGCTTGGCCATTATCTGGCTCCTGGAACCATGCAATGCCCCCCTGGCCCCTTGAGGGGCACCTTCCCCAAGCCCGGCAGGGGATGGACTGCAGCGTGGGGTTACCAAAGGTCGGTCATGTCAGATTAACCTGATCTCCTTCTTTGAGAAGACAACTGACTGTTTAGTGTCTGTTACAGCTGTCCCCCTGCTGCATTCCTTCCCCTTTGGGGATAGCAGTGGTCAAGCAGCTAGTTCACAGGGTTGTGTCTGCCCTGCCCTTGCAGGCGAGGTACTCCTCCATTCCCCTTAACAGCAGCGAACCATCACCCCTAGATTACTCAGATGGCGAGGATCTGTAACCCCTCTGGCCTTGGTCTTTGCACGGGGCAACCCCCTCACAGCCCGTGAGGGTCGGCCAGGGGGGCATGTCTAATACAGCTGCATTCCTTTTCCCCCCCCTCCTTTCTGTTTGTGCTGAGGGGCCGCCCCTCCCAGCCATTGTGCTAACTAGAGTCACAGCCTGGCCCTGCTCATGGAAATGGCTTGTGCAGACTGATTGGAGCCATTGCTCTGCCTGGGGAGGAGGCTTCTTGCTTCTTCGTTTGGTTCCTTTGTTCAGACCCAGGCTCGGTGTAGGGGGCGCTGCCCAGATATGCAAGACCTAAAGTGGCCACATAGCTGAGCATATGAGTCATACCTGTGGGTCAGAACTTGCCCAGGCATGCCTATGCTTACCTGCAGCCTTTCCCTGCCTTTTCTCCTCCCCTGTATCAAGAGGAGCCAATCAAAAGTACTGGTGGGAAACTGCCTAAGTTTGCCTTTAAAACCAGACATTTTCTGATCAGACCCCTGAAGAAGGTCCTTGCTTTGCCACCTGGTCTGATCAGCTAGGGGTCTTTGGGGGGCCCTCTTCCCGCTCTCGTTTGTTTTTGAGCGTACCCCCGTTTTTAAACTCCCCTCCCACGAACAACGAATTTGTGTCTGGAGATCTCCTGATTATTGGAAGCGAATCGAGTCCTCTCTGCGTCCTCTGATGCTGAAACTGCTGTTCCTGCTGCTGCTTTGGGGATTGGTAAGGAAAACCTCTTGCACACACCCTTGTTCTAACTGCTGGCTTCTTTTCTTTCCTCAGCGGGCAGACCCAAGCTAACTCCTTGGTCTGTATCTGTAATCTGCTTCTAGCTCTGCAGCGTCTTTGCTGCTAGAAATAAGCCTGCTTGCAGCCACCACTAGTTACACCCCCCTCCCCCCTGGAGCTGCATCCTGGGCTCACACCACTCTGCCCTCTGGAATTACTAGTATAAGGTGCACCCATTAGGTTAAGTTCAGCCTTTAGTCTAGATAAATTGTAATTTCATTTTGCATAGCTGTGGTTAAGTTAGGTTTAGAAAATTGCTTGCATTGTACTCTGTAAGTTAGGCTTAAAGAATTGTTGCATTGTGTTTTGTTACTTGCTAATTTGTGTAGTCTTGGTTAAGTTAGATCATAGATAAGATTTTGCTGTGTTCTGTATAATTGTGATTAAGTCTGTCTTCCCCCATCCTCCAACCTCATTCCTCTGCCACTTTGCTTTCTCTCTCTCTGCTGGCTATACTTACAGCTGCTGCTCTCTGTGTCTCCCTGAGTTTAAATCTCCCTCTGCCTTTGGTCTCTGCTCCCCCACGTGCTCACCACGCTCCTGCTGCTGCTGCTGCTGCTGCTGCTGCTTCTCCCTGTGTAACTTCCCAAACCCCTTGCTGCTGCTGCTGCTGCTGCTGCTTCTCCCTGTGTAACTTCCCAAACCCCTCGCTCCTACTGCTGCCAAACCTCTATTGTATTACTGAAGTCTAGCATAAAACCCCATTGGTTACCCTTTTTCTCTCTAACACACCTCACATTTTACATTTACACCACTGTGACACATTTTTACCTAGAGTTGTTGGTTATTTAACACATTTGTTAGTTGGTTATATGCTGCTGTGACACACCCTTTACATAGAAATTGTTAGCTACCTGTTACATTTATACTTCAGTGTTAATTGGTTACCAACAGTATTGTGCCCCACTGTATTGTACCCCACTATTGAAACCCCCTATCCTATTTACTAAAAGAAACCCCTCCCCAATTGACTACCTTAACAAACCCCATACCCCTCACTATTGAATTTTCCCTGTTTTTGTATTTTCTTAATAAAGTTTATTTTGCACCCCACCTGTGTGGTAATTGCTCCCCAAGATCCCACATACCTGCTGGCTGGGACATGGCGTCACGAACAGGATCTTGGGGTAACAATTGCTGCCTCCCCTGTCCCTGGAAAGAGGCCAAGACCTCTGGGACAGATGAGGATCAAACTAACCACCTGCAGTACCACTCGCTGCAAAGTAAGCAGCAGCCTGAAGCCCTAGAGTGGGTCTGCACGATTGGCAAAGGCCAGAGCTCCAGGGTGTACACCACCCACCTGGGGCTCACTGATGTGGGGTGCCTTTTAACCTGTCACCCCACATTCAGGGCCAGCCCCGCTGATTCCAGCCTCCGGCCAGTCTGCACTAAGGCAGGAGAGCCAGCCGCAGATTCAGATCCCACCCGCCTCTGGAGAGAGGTGGGAAGGGTCCTGAAAGCCTGCGGGGGGGCCCCATCTAAGCTCGCCCCTGAACCTCAAATTTTGCAGGGGTCCCCCACCCACCAGATAGTAACCGAACTGGTGCAGAAACTGGATGAAATTCGAAAGCCCAAGAAACTGTGGCATGACATATATAAGCCCCAAAAGGTAGCCACAGTTACCTATGAGATCCTGGCTCAGCCCTTGATAAACTAACTGTTTTCCATGGGGCCCTAATGACCTCGGCCAAGGAGGCCGTTTGCCAGCCCAGACAGGAAGGGACACCACCACCTACCACTAGCCAGCCCAGTCCCAATAAAACCCCCGAACACCCACCCCCATATGTTCACCCAGAGGCCCCACTCCCCCTTGAAAAAACCCCGCTATACCCCATCCTACCCTCCGCCCCACCAAATGCCCAAGCCAATACACCCCCACCCACTGTGACCTCCAGTGAGGCCCTGCCTATATCCATCAGCCGAATAAAGGTTGATGGTCGGGGCAACGCCACGCAGGTCACAGAATTCCGGCCCCGCTCCAAAGCAGAGATGAAGGAGTTCATCTCAGACACCGCTAGGGGAGCCAATGAGCCGCCATTACTGTGGCTAGGCCGCCTGGCTCTGGAACATGGACAGGAGCTAGTGGATAGGGAAGAGGGCATAGTACTAGCCAGGACCAGTAGCTGGTCCTGGGGTCTCTCAGGGAGCCCGGTAATATCTAACACCGCATGGCCCCTAACTGCCCCAGCCCTGGCCATCCTCCATTTACATCAATCCCTTCAAGGGATCCAAGTTCCCAAAGGAAGTGTCAAGGACCTCTCTTCCCTAAGATGTGCCATCGCGGGGGGTCCATCATGCTATGGTCCCCTGCCCAACACCCTCTAGGCGTCATCCCCTTTTTGCTGGCCACGGGGGCACAGGTGTCTATTATTCCCCCTCACGTCCCACACCCTCCCACAGGACACACCATCTATGTGCAAGGCCTCAACAGCACAGACCCCCGCCCAGAAGTAAAGGTACACGCATCCATAGGCCGCACACCAGTAACATTCCGGGCCCTAGTGGGGCCCACGCCCCTCCTCGGAGTCTCTTTTATGTCTTCACAGGAATCACCTGCCATGATTGCCACCCTGCCTCAAGAAAACCCCCTGGTTGCCTGGGTAAAAGCCTACGCCCTGCAGGAGGTCCTCATCGGGAACCTGTCAGATGTCCCCATATCACATGATTGTGTCGCCTGCACAAGACGGGAGGCCTCAGACGGAGGAATCCCTTTCCTCTGGAAGTTCCTCCCTCTCACTAACCTAACNGAGGATCCCCTTTCCTCTGGAAGTTACTCCCTCTCACTAACCTAACTCGGCTTAAGGCGGCCACCGAGATGGTTATAGAGGACTATGTACAGTTTAACTCCCTCTCCTACAGTTTAACTTTACAGCAAATCCGTGGACTGTCGCTTGGTCTAGAGGCCCTCACCAACATCACAGCCGAAGGGCTTCATCGAACCAGCGACGCTCTCACAGTCCTGGCCAACTACGCCGAGCAGAACCGTCTTCTAATCCAGACCATCCTACAGAAGGACTTTTGTGTTGCCTTGAAGGACCTTGATCCTCGCTTTAAGGGACAATGTTGCCTGCGCCTTCAGCCCGGGTGGAGCAACATCTCAGCCGTGGCTAACCAACTGTCCTCCTTCGCCGTTCAGATTCGTAAGGAGCGTGAGCAGTGGGATTGGTGGCAAGCCCAGTGGTCCAGTTGGGGGCTGGGATCCTGGGCCCAGTCCATCAAGCAGTGGCTTATTACTGTGGCTATTATTCTTGTAGCCTTTCTGTTGGGGATAGCAGTGGTCAAGCAGCTAGTTCACAGGGTTGTGTCTGCCCTGCCCTTGCAGGCGAGGTACTCCTCCATTCCCCTTAACAGCAGCGAACCATCACCCCTAGATTACTCAGATGGCGAGGATCTGTAACCCCTCTGGCCTTGGTCTTTGCACGGGGCAACCCCCTCACAGCCCGTGAGGGTCGGCCAGGGGGGCATGTCTGTTACAGCTGCATTCCTTTTTCCCCCCCTCCTTTCCGTTTGTGCTGAGGGGCCGCCCCTCCCAGCCATTGTGCTAACTAGAGTCACAGCCTGGCCCTGCTCATGGAAATGGCTTGTGCAGACTGATTGGAGCCATTGCTCTGCCTGGGGAGGAGGCTTCTTGCTTCTTCGTTTGGTTCCTTTGTTCAGACCCAGGCTCAGTGTAGGGGGCGCTGCCCAGATATGCAAGACCTAAAGTGGCCACATAGCTGAGCATATGAGTCATACCTGTGGGTCAGAACTTGCCCAGGCATGCCTATGCTTACCTGCAGCCTTTCCCTGCCTTTTCTCCTCCCCTGTATCAAGAGGAGCCAATCAAAAGTACTGGTGGGAAACTGCCTAAGTTTGCCTTTAAAACCAGACATTTTCTGATCAGACCCCTGGAGAAGGTCCTTGCTTTGTCACCTGGTCTGATCAGCTAGGGGTCTTTGGGGGGCCCTCTTCTCGCTCTCGTTTGTTTTTGAGCGTACCCCCGTTTTTAAACTCCCCTCCCACGAACAACGAATTTGTGTCTGGAGATCTCCTGATTATTGGAAGCGAATCGAGTCCTCTCTGCGTCCTCTGATGCTGAAACTGCTGTTCCTGCTGCTGCTTTGGGGATTGGTAAGAAAAACCTCTTGCACACACCCTTGTTCTAACTGCTGGCTTCTTTTCTTTCCTCAGCGGGCAGACCCAAGCTAACTCCTTGGTCTGTATCTGTAATCTGCTTCTAGCTCTGCAGCGTCTTTGCTGCTAGAAATAAGCCTGCTTGCAGCCACCACTAGTTACACCCCCCTCCCCCCTGGAGCTGCATCCTGGGCTCACACCACTCTGCCCCCTGGAATTACTAGTATAAGGTGCACCCATTAGGTTAAGTTCAGCCTTTAGTCTAGATAAATTGTAATTTCATTTTGCATAGCTGTGGTTAAGTTAGGTTTAGAAAATTGCTTGCATTGTACTCTGTAAGTTAGGCTTAAAGAATTGTTGCATTGTGTTTTGTTACTTGCTAATTTGTGCAGTATTGGTAAAGTTAGATCATAGATAAGATTNGACACATTTTTACCTAAAGTGAGTTGTTTGTTATTTAACACGTTAGTTGGTTATATGCTGCTGTGACACACCCTTTACATAGAAATTGTTAGCTACCTGTTACATTTATACTTCAGTGTTCATTGGTTACCCACAGTATTGTGCCCCACTATTGAAAACCCCTATCCTATTTACTCAAAGAAACCCCTCCCCAATTGACTACCTTAACAAACCCCATAGCCCTCACTATTGAATTTTCCCTGTTTTTGTATTTTCTTAATAAAGTTTATTTTGCACCCCACCTGTGTGGTAATTGCTCCCCAAGATCCCATATACCTGCTGGCAGGGACATTTAGATAAGGGAAATGCAGTAGATCTAATACACTTGGACTTCAATAGAGCTTTTGACATGGTACTACATGGGAAGCAATTAGATAAATTAGAAACAATGGGGATCAGTACAAGAATAGTAAGTTGGGTGAGGAACCGGCTAAAGGGGAGAAGGCAACAGGTTACGCCGAAAGGTGAACTGTGAGGTAGGAGGGAGGTTACTAGTGGAAAGTATCAGAGGGGTAGCCGTGTTAGCAAGGATTGGTCTCGGGACCAATGTTATTCAACATTTTCATTAATGACCTTGGCACAAACAGTAGGAGCATGCTAATGCAATTTGCTGACGATACAAAGTTTTTTAGAGGCATTGTCAAGTACAGAGGAGGATGAGAATATTACACAGGAAGCTCTGGGTGACCTTGGAGACTGAAGTGACAGAAATGGGATGAAATTCAGTCAGACAAATTGCCAGGTCGTGCACGTAGAGTCTAATAATAAGAATTTCTGCTGTAAACTGGGGGATCAGCAGATGGAAGCAACAGAGGAGGAGAGAGACGTGAGTGTGAAGTTCAATCACGGTATGACCATGAGCCACCAGTATGATGTGGTTGTGAAAAAGACAAGTCTGATCCTAGGCTATATCAGGTGAGGCACTTCCAGTAGAGCTAGAGAAGCATCAATGCCATTGTACCAGGCACTGGGAAGACCTTGTTTGGAATACCAGGTACATTCTAGTGACCCATGTTCAAGAAGATGAATTCAAACTGGAGCAGGTGCAGAGAAGGGCTGCTCAGTTGGGCAGGGGAATGGGGGTCCTAGCTTATGAGAGGAGACTGGATGAGCTTGTCTTATCTAGCCTAGCAAAATGAAGGCTGAGCAGGGATCTGACTGCTCTCTGTAAATCCACTGGGGGGTAAACACCAGGGAGGGTGACGAGCTAAAGAAGCTAAAGGCCAGTGCTGGCACCAGAACAAATGGGGATAAATTGGCCATGACACAATTCAGGCTCGAAATGAGAAGGTTTCCAACCAGCAGAGATTCTGGAACACCTTCAGCCAGCCACCTGCAGGGGTCAGAAACATAGGCGCCGACTCCGTGGGTGCTCCGGGGCTGGAGCACCCACAGGGAAAAATTAGTGAGTGCTCTGCACCCACTGGCAGCCAAGCTCTCCTCCCCCCCGTCCCTCCTCCTCCCCCCTCCCCGAGTGCACCGCATCCCCGCTCCTCCACCTACCTCCCAGTGCTTCCCCCTGACCGCCGCCAAACAGCTGTTTGGCTGCGGGTGTGGGGGAGGGGGAGTGGGAATGTGGCGCGCTCAGGGGAGGAGGCGGGGAAGAGGCGGGGCAGGGGCGCAGATTTGGGGAAGGGGTTGGAATGGGGCAGAGTTGGGGTGGGGACTTTGGGGAAGGGGTTGGAATGGGGGTGGGGCAGGGGTGGGAAGAGGCAGGGACGGGGCAGGGCCGCATGGAAGGGGTGGAGTGGGGGTGGGGCTGGGGGAAGAGGGGGGGTCGAGCACCCAGGGGAAAGCAGGGAAGTCGGCGCCTATGGTCAAGAAGAGATTTTCCCCCAGCCCCCACCATTCTTGTGGGTTTGTTTTTTTATCTCCTTCCTCTGAAGCATCTGGCTGTGGCTGGAGATGGGACATTAGGCAGGCAAGGCCAGGGCTCTGAGGTGGCACTGAGCACTCTCTCTCTCGGGTGCTTGGCTGGTGGTTTGTGCTCACATGCAGAGGCACCGACTTCCCCAGCTCCCAGGTGCTCGACCCCCTGCTCCACCCCAGACCCCGCCCCCACTCCATCCCTTCCCCCAAGCTCCACCCCCTCCCCCGCATCTTTCTGCCCTGCTCCTCTCCCTCCTGCCGGTTGCTGAACAGCTGATCACAGAGGGCGGGAGGGCTGAGGGGGAGAGGGAGGAGCTGACTGGCAGGGCTGCCGGTGGGTGCTGAGCGCCCACTATTTTTTTTCCATGGGTGCTCCAGCCACAGAGCACCCATGGAGTTGGCGCCTATGCTCACATGCTCAGGGTCTGACTGACCGCCATGGGTGGGGTCAGAAAGTAATTTCCCCCCAGATCAGATTGGCTGCGGCAGTTTTTCACCTTCTTCTGCAGCGTGTGGGTGTGGGTCACTGGCCAAGATTATCTGGGTAAATCTAATTTAACCGCAGCAAAGAATCCTGTGGCACCTTATAGACTAACAGACGTTTTGCAGCATGAGCTTTCGTGGGTGAATACCCACTTCTTTGGATGCAATTTAACCTAATTTAACCATTTCCCTGCCATTGTGGGGCCTCGAGCACTGGTGCAGCTCGATCCCTCCTATTCTCTGCCTGTGCTCTGTAACATCTCCTGGGCGCTGTAACATTTTGGTCTAATTTTGGTTGCTGGGTTTAGTGTGCGGTTGCTGGCTGGTGTTGGTGGCTTGGTGATCTCTTCTGGCTTTAAACTCTATGGCTCTATGAGCCATCTAGCTCTGGGCACTGCGCTACCCCCTTCAACATCCAGCCAGAAGGGGGCGCTGTAACCTCAATGGTTCAGGGAATGGCAGCGCCACCCTGAGGCCAGAGGGGAACAGGCTGGGGAGGGACCCGGGGCTGCATGAGGGCAGGAGCCGGGGTTGGAGGCAGCAGCCTGGCAGGGGGATGCTGGGAGCCGGGCAGGGCAGCAGCCTGGCAGGGAGTGGGGGGCAGGGGCAGGCCAGCAGCAGGATGGGACGGGGAGCCCTGCGCTGCACATGCGCAGCAGGAGGGTTTGGACGGACCCTGCTTGGCCCATGCCCAGAAGAGCTGAGCTCCAGCTGGGGGCTGCAGGCTGGGCGCTGCTGGCCTGTGGGAGAGCAGTGGGCCGGGGGCTCTCCCTGGCACTAGTGTCATGGACTCACAGGATTTGTGCTCTCTCTCGGCTCCATACGGTCCCTGAGAGAAACCCCCTTCAGTGCGACAGCCCTTCTCGGAGGTTCACTCTCTCTCGGGGGTTAAGCTGTAGGCCCCTCCGCCTCCTGGAACCGCACCTCTCTTAGGCCTCAGCATGCCTGTCTCTCGCCGTGGGCCCCCTCAGTGAGTCCACTCCCTCCAGACCCCCGGGGCCTCCACACCCAGAGGGAATAATGCAACCCTGATCTCTAGACCCGAGTGACTCTCAGCCAGTGTAAAACAGAACGGGTTTATTGAGCGTCTGAACACAGCATAGGAAACTCTCAGGCCTTCAGGCCTAGCATCCCTCAGCACAGTACATCTAGGTCTCTCCAGCCTCCATGGGCTCTGGCTGCTCTCTCCTCCCAGCCCAGAGACCCGCTCCTTCCAGCCGAGGCATCCTAAATCACCAGCCCCAACAGCTCCTCCCCTGTCCTTTGTCTTCCGTCCCAGGTAAACAGGTTGCTGGGGGACTCTCTCTTCAGACCTTTGTTCCCCTCTGGCTGGAACTGGTTGGTCAGGTCACCGGGGTCCTCTCTCCTCAGTCCTTTGTCCTCCCACTGGCCAGAACCGACTGACTGCCAAACTGGGGTAGGTCTCTTAGTCACCAGTTGTTGGGGTTCCCTATCTCCAGGCCATTGTCCGGGGGTCCTGGCTGCCAGGCGAGGTCACACCTGGTCCTCTGCAACAACAAACCCTCTCCCCCCACCTTGTTAAACATGCAGCACACAGGGAAACTGAGGAGCGCACACACTATTCATGTAAAACACTACAAAAATCCCCACTTCGTCACAACTAGGCTGAGGAGCCCCCCGGGGCAGAGGGACCTTTGCACCCTGCACTGCGCTACCCCCGGGGCTGGGCTGGGCACTGCTGGGGGGTCTTTTACTGTAACTGCCAAGTCCCTGGGCCAGTGGCGGATTAGCCACTGGGCCAATGGGGCTCATGCCCAGGGACCCCGGCCAATTGGGATCCCCAGAAAAATGGGTGCCCTTGCACCCCACTCCGCCCGCCCTGCACGCCAGGAGTCCAAGTTCATGTACCTGATAAGTAATCACTTTGTAACAGTCACCCTGTTGTCTAAAGCAGGGGTTCTCAAACTGGGGGTCGGGACCCCTCAGGGGGTCACGAGGTTATTACATGGAGGTCGCAAGCTGTCAGCCTCCAGCCCGAACCCTGCTTTGTCTCCAGCATTTATAATGGTGTTAAATATATTTAAAAGTGTTTTTTTAATATATAGCAAGCGCGTGCCTGGGGCGGCAAGCTGCGGGGGGCGGCCTGCCGGTCGCTGTGAGGGCGGCAGTCAGGCAGCCTTCGGCAGCTTGCCTGCGGGAGGTCCACCGGTCCCACGGTTTCGGTGGCAATTTGGCGGCGGGTACGCCGAAGCCGCGGGACTGGCAGATCACCCACAGAAACGCCGCCGAATCCGTGTGACCGCGGACTGCCCGCAGGCATGCCGCCGAAGGCCTCCTGACTGCCGTGCTTGGGGCGGCAAAAATCATAGAGCCGCCCCTGGGTCGCACTCAGAGACTTGCTATGTGAACGGGGTCACCAGCACAAAAGTTTGAGAACCACTTGTCTAAAGGCCTTGACCCAGCTCTAGGAGTCTTTACCATTCCACAGTTGAAGATGGAACAAGCACCCTTGGGATGAAAGATACCTCTCCAAATACTCAGTAAGTGGCTGGTAGTGCATAGCTCCCCTGTTACTATGAGGCCCCATCTGCAAGCTTTCTGCCCCAAGGAATTCTTGTGCTGAAGTAGCATTTTATGGGTTTCCCTCCCCAAACTGCTCTTCTGATTAAAGAAATGGTATCATGTCAAATGTGACCCCAAATTAAGGTTTTTGGATGTTTAAAAGCAAAATGTTACTGACCCAAAGTCCAATAGAAACAGTCCCAGGATTTTCCTGAATTCCAGCAGAAACAAGCTAAATAAATCCTCCCCCGGGCTATTGCAGGAGAAGCATGGAATGAGCCTGCCTGCTCTGTTTTCATTGTTCAGCTCCAAAACAATGCAGAAAATAAACAGAAGCGCCAGGCAGGCGGAGCGGGGCAAGCCCCCACACCCGAACCCCACTCCCTGGCAGGAGCACCGGGTGGGTGGGCAGAGTGGGGCAAGCCCCCACGCTCCGACCCCATTTCCCCGGCAGGAATGCCAGGGGGAGGGGGCAGGGGGCACTACAGGCAGAAGGGGTGGGGAGGGGTCCCCACTTGCTCTGGCCAGGGCCCCTGTGACGGTGCTGCCTGTTGGAGCCAGCTGAGGTCACTCAATCAGGGTGAACTGCGAACAGAACGGGGCAGACAAACCCCAAACGCTGGTGGATATTCCAATACTTAGATTTTCCAAGCCAGCACAAAACAACTTCTATATTACCATACAGGTTACTCAGAAGTCCAAACAACGCAGTTCCCTTAAAGTACCCAGCCTCAGGCCTCCGTCCAGACACACCTGTCGGATATGATGATGATTACTGAGAATCTTATCTCATCATATAAAAGAAAAGGTTCTTCCAATCCCAAAGGATCAGCCACATACCCAGGTTCAATTATAACTTAGATCTTACCCAAAATACACGCTATAGTCAATTCTTATTAACTAAGCTAAAATTTATTAAAAAAGAAAAGAGAGAGAGTGTTGGTTAAAAGATCAATACACAGACAGACTTGAATTCAATTCTTGAGGTTTAGATACATAGCAGAGGTGAGCCTGTAGTTGCCAAAAGTCCTTTTAGAAATAGTCCATAGGTTATAGTCCAATGTCCATATTCAGGGTGGCTCCAGTCAAAGACTGGGGATCTCAATCCTTATGGCTTAAGGTTCCTCCCTCTTGAAACCAAAGCAGATCTGAGATGATGTATGATCATGTCCCAGGGTTCTTATACATTTTCAGCAGCCTTTTGGCCTGAGAAAACAACAGGCTTAATTCTCCTTCCTCTAAACATCATGGCAATTAGCACAGGGTAATTTATCCATTAAACAGTTCAGCTACAGGTTACTACAACCTTTAAAGAGACATATAGACAAGCCTTGTTTGCGGACACCACAAGACCTGAGCAAACATTTACCCTTGAGATCTCTAACAATGCAGACTTGCGTTTTAAAGCTTTATTTATTTACCTATCTTTCTAACCAGTTTTTAAGGTTCATCCCTAGATCAGATTATTCTGTGAGTTAATTAACTCTTTCTGGCCCTGTCATGAGATATTATATTACACTCATAACGTCACAGCCCCACAAAACCCTAATCCACCCACTTTATTTCTGCCAGTCCCAGGAACAGCCCTCTGTGACTTACTAGGAATGGGCGAGAATCAGTGGGGCCCACCGAGCGCTGGGCCTGGAGAGCCCTGTGCCTGGACCACCCGCAGTGCCCGCCTGCCAGCTCGTGAGGCCTAGAGCAGTGGGCAGAGCACTGGGAGGGCTGAAGAGCTGCAGCGTCCGCAGTGCCTGCTTGTGGTGCACACCTGCTCAGAGGCCCCTTGACCCACCTCCTCCTCCTGCTGATCCAGGTCAGCTGCTGCCTCTGGAGACCAGGATCCTGCTCTGCATCTCCCCATCTGCTCTGGCCTGGCTCTAGTGTAGGGCCAGCCTGCCTAGAAGCAGGCCTAGTCCACCCTGTGGTTTGGAGGCCCTGCTGTTCATGTGTGGTGTGTGCAGGGGGACCAGCTGGCCCTGCCACCTCCCTGCTGGGCCCACTGCCCCTGCATAGAGAGCAGGCGAAGGGCTCCCAGGGCTGCACAGCGGGGCTAGCCGGAGTGGGAAATGCTTTGAGAGTGTCCCTAGCGAGACAGGCTGGGTGAGGAGCGGTTTGCACAATTCGGGCTCTATAGCTGGGGAAGAGGGGCCCCAGGGGCTGGGCTGGGGGGAGCTGTGGGCAGGCAGGGGCAAGCAGTCTGTTCTTGTCCTGCTAATCTGAGAACCAGGAGCTGCTCTGAGATGCTCCTAGCCACTGCATTTGTAAGTGCTAATGGGCAGGCTGCGTCCCAGTACCTGGGGCTCTGGCCCTGAGAGACCGTCTGGGGTCAAACCCTGCAGCCAGCTTTAAATCCGGGCAAGAGACTCTTGTGGTCAGCAACAGCCTTGGCAGCTAAGAGCAGGGTATGCACACTGCCAGTGGCAGGTTCTGGCTGGTCTCCGGAGGGGCCATCTCGGGCACCGCTGCTCAGCTGGCCAGACATCTGGAGTAGCAGGTGTTGGCCGCTGCTGGCAGCCGGATACAGGTCATGAACGGTCCCCTGCTAACTGCCCTTCCCAGTGCCTGTGGGCACCCTCATGGGTGCAGGAGACACCAGGAGATGCTCCCTGGCCAGTTTCAAACACCAGAGGGGGCAGCATGGAGATCTGCAGGGCCTGCCCACCTGCAGCCACTGTGCAAAACAGCAGCCACATGGCACCAGACAGGCCCAGAGCCTGGGGTCACAAGGCCAGAACCGTGACTTGAGAACAGACAGGCAGCACAGAACGGGAGGGCCATGAGGGCATGGTGTGGGACTGGAGGGCACAGTGCAGGGCCATGGGGGTATGGCAGAGGGCAGGAGGGTATAGGAGGGGGTGAGCCAAATAGGAAGGTGAGGGTGCTGGATGGCCATGGCTGCGGGGAGAGCGCGGTCCTGGCACTGGCAGTGCCCCTGCATTCCTTCCATTCCAGGTCACTCAGCCCGTGTAAAGGCAGCCAGGGCACAACCCCAGTCATGAGCGCTGCAGATCAATGCCCCCTTGTCCCGGGCCCCTCTCCATTCCCCTGACCCCTGGCCACCTGCCCCCCATCCGGCTGCTATGCCGTGCGGCCAGGACGCCCGGGGCTGTGCTGCGCGGGGGCCGCCCACACAGCACTGTAGCTCATTCTCCTCACAGAAAAGGGCTCTTGTTTCCCTTCAGACTTGCTGCAGGGGGCAAGGAGGCCAGGCGCAGCGCGGGCAGCTGCCAGCCGCCACGAGCCCATTAGCACTTGGATAGCCCGGGGGGCTCCAGCGGGAGTGGGGGGCTGCAGATCCCAACTCCCCCTGTCACCCGCCCCCAAGGCCGCTCCAGGGAGTGCAGTGTCCGCACGCAAGGAGCCGGCTGCTGCTTCAGCAATGGGGGCGCTCCTGCCCCACACCAGCCCACAGGCCAGCAGGGACCTCCATGGGGACCCAGCCAGGAGCAGGGAGAGCCCTGGCCCTGCAACCTCCACACACCCCTGCTCCAGCCTGTTGGGGTAAACGGGACGTGGGCCAGCACCTCCCCCTCCCCCAACAACTGCACGGGAAGGGCACGAGCGCCATGTGGCCAGGCTCCCCCACATGGAGTCCTCATTGTCCTGAGGCCAGCTATAGCCCCATTCCCTGTACTAACACCTCCCTCGCCCCTCCCCCGACCCCTCCACCAGCACCTCCTCCCTAGCCTGACACCCTGATCCCGCCACTTGCATCTCCCCTCCCCTCTCCCCAACACCCCGAACCCTGCACCAACACTTCCCCTCCACTGACACCCCAATCCCTGCACCACCTCCCCGCCCCTCAACCCAATCCCTGCACCAACACCTCACCTCCCCACCCCTGATCCCTGCACCAACACCTCCTTCATCCCTCCCTTGCATCAACACCTCCACACCCCTCCCCGACGCCGTGCACCAACACCACCCCTCCCCTTCCTCCATTCCTGCACCAATACCTCCTCCCTCCCCCGATCCCTGCACCTGCATCTCCCCTCTCCCTCCCCACATCCGGATCCCTGCACCAATACCTCCTCTGATCCCTGCACCAACACCTGGCCCCTCCCCAACACCCTGATGCCTGTGTCAACACCCCTGTACACTGAGACCCATCCCCTGCACTAAATCCCTGCACTCAGACCTCCTTCCTACCTCAAGGGTCTAACAGAGACTGACATGGTTAGGCTGTAAGCCTGGCGTTCCCGGCCTATGCCCTGCACAGTAGGTATCTTGGAGGGCACTGGAAAGGGCACCTGAAGAGTTGTTGATTAGTCTGGTGGTAGGGAGAAGCTGCCTGCTCAGGCTGTGCAGAGCACTAGCAGCCCAGCACTGTCTAATGGACTCATCAAACCCTACTGCTCGGGGTTCCGCAGAAAGCCCCTTCTCCATGCCACACAAGGGGCAGAGGCCCACTCCACTCTGGCCACCCGGCTTCTGAGTCACCAGAAAGGGATCACTTCCAAGAGCGGTACTGGTGGCCACTGCGAATCTGCTCTCCATGGGGCCTCTTGCCCGACAGGCTCACTCCAGCCTGGGGAGTGACATGCAGCTGGCATGCTCAGATGCCTGGAGACAGGCCCTGTATGACAACCTACACTCACAGGGCCAAGCTGGTAGTCTGGGCTCCCAGGGCTCTGGGCCAGCTGTGATAGCAGAGCCCTCATCTGGTGCAGCATTCCTTCCTACCAGCCTCTCGTGGGCCAGGGCTGCGTTCCCTCCTGCTGGCTCTCGTGGGCCAGGGCTGCGTTCTCTCCTGCTCGGTCCCATGGGGTCTCAAGCTGCGTACCCTCCTGCTGGCTCCCGCGGGGCCAGGGGTCCTGTTCCCTTCTGCCAGCTGTAGCAGGGCCTCGGGCCGTGTTCCCTCCTCCCGGCTCTAGTGGGTCCTGGGGCCACGTTCCCTCCTGCTGGCTCCTGTGGGGAAAGAGGCAGCGTTACCTGCTGCCGCCTCTAGCAGGCCCTGGGGCCACGTTCCCTCCTACCGGCTCTAGCGGGGCCAGAGGAAGCGCTTCCTCCTGCTGGCTCCCACAGGCCCTGGGGCCGCATTCCCTCCTGCCGGCTCCCACAGGCCCTGGGGCCGCATTCCCTCCTGCCGGCTCCCATGGGGCCAGAGACCGCGCTCCCTTCTAACAGCTCTAGCAGGGCCTGGGGCCCCGTTCCCTCCTGCTGGCCCCACAGAGCCTGAGGCCACGTTCCCTCCTGCCAGCTCTAGCAGGGTCGGGGCCACGCAGTAGCGGCGCCAGCTCTGCCGGCGCCCTAGGCGGCGGAAGGTCCCGCCCCCGACATCCCGCCCCCAACAGCGGCAGCGGAAGGTCCCGCCCCCAAATTTCAACGGGCGGCGGGGGCGCAGGCGCCCCCAAAATAGCAGCGCCCTAGGCGACCGCCTAGGTCGCCTAATGGAAGCGCCGGCCCTGGGGCCACGTTCCCTCCTGGTGGCTCCTAGGGGCTGCGGGGACATGTCACCACTTCTGGGAGCTGCCTGAGATCAGCGCCGCCCAGAGTCCACACCCCAAATCCCCTCCTGCACCCCAACCACCTACCCCAGCCCGGAGCCCTCTCCCACACCCAAACCTGCTCCTGGAGCCTCACCCTGCACCCCACTCCCGCACCCCAACCCCCTGCCCCAGCTCTGAGCACACTCCCGCACCCAAACTCCCGCCCAGTGCCTACATCCCACATGCCCTCCCACACCCCAACCCCCTGCCCCAGCCCTGAGCCACCTCCAGCACCCAAACTCCATCCCAGAGTCTGCACCCCTTCCTGCATCCCCAAATCCCTCATCCCCGGCCCCACACCCTCAGCCAGAGCCCTCACCCTCACCACACCCCAACCCTCTGCCACAGACCAAAGCCCCCTCTGCACCCTGAACCCCTCATTTCTGGCCCACCCCAAAGCCTGCACTCCCAGCCCACAGCCTGTACCCCCTCCCAAACCCCATCCACCTGCCTCAGCCCAGTGCCCCCTCCCACACTTCAAACCCCTCATTTCTGGCCGCACCCAACAGCCCGCACCCCCAGCCAGAGCCCTCACCCCCTCCCATACCCCAACCCACTGCCCAGCCCGGTGAAAATGAGCGAGTGAGCAGAGGGTCGGGGAGAGCGAGCAATGGAGGGGTGGATGGAGTGAGCGGGGGGGGGCGGGCAGGGCCTCAGGAAGGGGCAGGGCAGGGGGCAGGGCAAGGGTGTTTGGTTTTCTGCAGTCGTAAAGTTGGCAGCCCTACCTGGGGGTGACAGTGCTGGAGGGCTCCTCAGGGCTGGTTGCTGTTCTTCAGTTTGTAGGTGATGGAGGGGGAGTTCCACACACAGCCCTGAGCCCATCTCGCCTTGGGTGCAGGGCCCAAGGCAAGGTACTCCACCCCCGCCATTGGCACTGCAGGATGCAGCTCCCTGGGAGCAGCCAGGAGCAAATCGCAGGATGTATATTACACAAGCACCTTAGCAACCCACTGAACCTGCCCTGCATAGCGTGGAGAGAACAGCCACTCTGGGGCACCCGCCACTCAGGCCTGGTCTACACTACGATTTTAGGTCGAATTTAGCAGCATTACCTTGATTTAAGCCTGGACCCGTCCACACGACGAAGCCCTTTTTTTCAACTTAAAGGGCTCTTTAAATCGATTTCTTTACACCACCTCCAACGAGGGGATTAGCGATGAAATCGGCTTTGCCGGGTCGAATTTGGGGTATTGTGGACGCAATTTGATGGTATTGGCCTCCGGGAGCTATCCCAGAATGCACCATTGTGACCGCTCTGGACATCAATCTGAACTCGGATGCACTGGCCAGGTACACAGGAAAAGCCCCGCGAACATTTGAATTTCATTTCCTGTTTGCCCAGCGTGGAGAGCACAGGTGACCACGCAGAGCTCATCAGCACAGGTAACCACGATGGAGTCCCAGGATCACAAAAGAGCTCCAGCATGGACCGAACGGGAGGTACGGGATCTGCTCACCATATGGGGAGATGAATCCGTGCTAGCTGAACTCCATTGCAGTAAATGAAATGCCAAAACATTAGAAAAAGTCTCAAAGAGCATGAAGGACAGAGGCCATAACAGGGACGCACAGCAGTGCCGCGTGAAAATTAAGGAGCTAAGGCAAGCCTACCATAAAACCAGAGAGGCAAACGGAAGGTCCGGGGCAGAGCTGCAGACATGCCGCTTCTACGCCGAGCTGCATGCCATGCTAGGGGGTGCAGCCACCAGTAGCCCAACCCTGTGCTTTGACTCCGTCAATGGAGACTCACGCAACACAGAAGCGGGTTCTGGGGACGAGGAAGACGATGATGATGAAGAGATTGAAGATGGCCCACAGCAAGGAAGCGGAGAAACCGTTTTCCCCAACAGCCAGGATATGTTTATCACCCTGGACCTGGAGCCAGTAAACCCCGAACCCACCCAAACCCAAAGCGTGCTCGCAGACCCTGAGGGCGGACAAGGGACCTCTGGTGAGTGTACCTTTGTAAATATTACACATGGTTTAAAAGCAAGCGTGTTTAATGATTAATTTGCCCTGGCATTCGCGGCCAGGACAGCTACTGGAAAAGTCTGTTAACGTGTATGGGGATGGAGCGGAAATCCTCCAGGGACATCTCCAGAAAGCTCTCCTGGATGTACTCCCAAAGCCTTTGCAAAAGGTTTCTGGGGAGGGCTGCCTTATTCCGTCCGCCATGGTAGGACACTTTACCACGCCAGGCCAGTAGCACGTAGTCTGGAATCATTGCATAGCAAAGCATGGCAGCGTATGGTCCCGGTGTTTGCTGGCATTCAGACAACATCCATTCCTTATCTCTCTGTGTTATCCTCAGGAGAGTGATATCATTCATGGTCACCTGGTTGAAATAGGGTGCTTTTATTAAGGGGACATTCAGAGTGCCCGTTCCTGCTCGGCTGAACAGAAATGTTCCCCGCTGTTAGCCACGCGGTGGGGGGAGGGGTGAAGTGATCATCCCAGGGAATTGGGTGTGTGTGTGTGTGTGTGTGGGGGGGGGGGTTAGTTGGGTTTGTGCTGCACGTTAACCCGGAAACCGCATCCCCTCCTTTTAAATTGCCATCCCATTTTAAATGGCCAACCCAACGGCCGCTTGGTATGGGAAATGAGGGCGCTGCTGTTTGAAACCATTCCCACATGTTATGAAGGTTAAAGAAGCCAAAAGACTGTGGCTTACCATGGCTGCCTGCAAGCCGAATTCTGTTGCCTGGCACTGCGTGAGTGATCTCTCACACCAAACCGGCAGGCCCTCAATATAAATAGAGGCAAAATGCGACCTTGTAACGAAAGCATATGTGCTGTGTAATGTGAACAGCAAGGTTTAACGGGAAAGAGTGATCCTATTGTTCTCTAAAATGTGTCTTTTTAACTACCAATCTCCCTTTTCCCCCACCAGCTGCAAATGTTTCTCCTTCGCAGAGGCTAGCGAAGATTAGAAGGAGAAAAAAGAGGACTCGGGATGAGATGTTCTCGGAGCTCCAGACGTCCTCCCACGCTGACAGAGCACAGCAGAATGCTTGGAGGCAGACAATGTCCGAGTGCAGAAAAGCACAATATGAACGCGAGGAGAGGTGGCGGGCTGAATCGCGGGCTGAAGAGGAGAGGTGGCGTCAGATTGAACACAGAAGGCAAGAGTCGATGCTCCGACTGCTGGAGCATCAAAGTGATATGCTCCAGCGTATGGTTGAGCTGCAGGAAAGGCAGCAGGAGCACAGACCGCCGCTACAGCCCCTGTGTAACCAACAGCCCTCCTCCCCAAGTTCCATAGCCTCCTCACCCAGACGCCCAAGAACGCGGTGGGGGGGGGGCCTCCGGCCACCCAGCCACTCCACCCCAGAGGATTGCCCAAGCAACAGAAGGTTGGCCTTCAACTTTTAAAGTTTTTAATTTTTAAAGTTTTAAAGTGCAGTGTGTCCTTGTCCTTCCCTCCTCCCCCATCCCACCCGGCGCTTCCCTCCTCCCCCACCCCTCCCTGGCTACCTTGGCAGTTATCCCCCTATTTGTGTGAATTAATAAAGAATGCATGAATGTGAAGTAACAATGAGTTTATTGCCTCTGCAAGTGGTGATCGAAGGGGGGAGGGGAGGGTGGCTAGCTTACAGGGAAGTATAGTGAACCAGGGGGGTGTTTGTTACAGCTTTCCCCCTATTCCATTTTGTTTCTTACAGCTGTCCCCTTACTCCATTTTGTCTTGTTCTCCTCCTGTGGCCGCCCCTCCCTGGCTGTTAAGTTGTTTACCAGGGCCACTGCCCTTCTCAAAGGGAGGGCCCCTTAAGTCATTTACCCAGAGCCATTGCCCTTCTCAAAGGGATGGCCACTTGTGCTACGTGCTAAGTGGGACCACTGCCCTATTCAAAGGGTTAGTCCTGTTATCACCTTGTTAAACCTGGGCTTTGTGTAGGGTAGGCAATGTCCAGAGCCGCAAGACCTAATGTGTTTTTGAAATCCTGGGCATGAGTCATACGCCAGGACTCTGCCCAGGCATGTCTCTGTGCTCACCTGCAGTTTCTTTTTCCTGTGTCTCCTCCCCTGTGACAGAGGGAGCCTAGCAGGATTACTGGCGGGAGGCTGCCTAAGTTTGTCTATAAAAAAACAGGCATTTTGAAACAGAGATCAGAAAGGTTCCTGCATTGCTGCCTGGTCTAATCAGCCAGGGGTTCTGGGGGGGTCCTTTCTCTGCTCTCATTTTATTTTTGAGCGTACCCCCGTGTTTAAACCCCCCTCCCACGAACAACGAATTGCTGCCTGAGAGACCCCGGGATTATCGAGACCGTACCGAGCCCTCCTTGCTTCTTCTGATGTTGTTGCTGCTTCTGCCTTTGCTGCTGCCTTGGGGACTGGTAAGAATCCCTCTGTGAAACTTTCTATACTTTCATTTTATTATTTTTAGCTGCTGACTCTGTTTCCCCAGTACACAGACTCAAGCTAAACCTTGGTCTGTATCTTAAGACCTTTCTCAAACTAAGTTTGTGCCGCTGCTAAGCTCTGCTCCAGTGGGCTTTGCTCAGGGGCTCTCTGCTTTCAGCTGAATCCACTGCTGCAACCACCATCCCTTGGCTTCCTTGGGGGCTGCCTTGGGAGCTGTATCCTGGGCACATACCACTCTGCCCCCTGTCACTTCCCCATAGCATAAGGTGCACCATAGGTTTTTGCCTTTTAGGCTAATAAGTCATAGTTTGCTAAGATTGTAGTGCTTGTAAGTTTCACCTGCCCTTGCTGCTGCTGCGGCTGCTGCTCCTTCTCCCTGTGTAACTTCCCAAACGCCTCGCTCCTACTGCTGCCAAACCTCAATTGTATCACTGAAGTCTAGCATAAAACCCCATTGGTTACCCTTTTTTCTCTCTAACACACCTCACATTTTACATTTACACCACTGTGACACATTTTTACCTAGAGTTGTTGGTTATTTAACACATTTGTTAGTTGGTTATATGCTGCTGTGACACACCCTTTACATAGACACTGTTAGCTACCTGTTACATTTATATCAGTGTTAATTGGTTACCAACTGTATTGTGCCCCACTGTATTGGACCCCGCTATTGAAACCCCCTATCCTATTTACTAAAAGAACCCCCTCCCCAATTGTCTACCTTAACAAACCCCATCCCCCTCACTATTCAATTTTCCCTGGCTTTGCATTTTCTTAATAAAGTTTATTTTGCACCCCACCTGTGTGGTAATTGCTCCCCAAGATCCCATATACCTGCTGGCGGGGACAGGGGGGAGGGGGTTCATCAAGGAGAAACAAACAGAACTTTCACACCGTAGCCTGGCCAGTCATGAAACTGGTTTTCAAAGCTTCTCTGATGAGCACTGCGCCCTGCTATGCTCTTCTAACCGCCCTGGTGTCTGGCTGCGCGTAATTAGCGGCCAGGCGATTTGCCTCAACCTCCCACCCCGCCATAAATGTCTCCCCCTTACTCTCACAGATATTGTGGAGCGCACAGCAAGCAGTAATAACAATGGGAATATTGGTTTCGCTGAGGTCTAACCGAGTCAGTAAACTGCGCCAGCGCGCTTTTAAACGTCCAAATGCACATTCTACCACCATTCTGCACTTGCTCAGCCTGTAGTTGAACAGGTCCTGACTACTGTCCAGGCTGCCTGTGTATGGCTTCATGAGCCATGGCATTAAGGGGTAGGCTGGGTCCCCAAGGATAACTATAGGCATTTCAACATCCCCAACGGTTATTTTCTGGTCTGGGAAGAAAGTCCCTTCCTGCAGCTTTTGAAACAGACCAGAGTTCCTGAAGACGCGAGCGTCATGTACCTTTCCTGGCCATCCCACGTTGATGTTGGTGAAACGTCCCTTGTGATCCACCAGTGCTTGCAGCAGCATTGAAAAGTACCCCTTTCGGTTTATGTACTCGCTGGCTTGGTGCTCCGGTGCCAAGATAGGGATATGGGTTCCATCTATCGCCCCACCACANATGGGCTACTTAGATCACAGCAGCCCCCACAGTAGATTTGTCCACTCCAAATTGATGTCCGACTGACCGGTAGCTGTCTCGCGTTGCAAGCTTCCACAGGGCTATCGCCACTCGCTTCTCAACTGTGAGGGCTGCTCTCATCTTGGTATTCTGGCGCTTCAGGGCAGGGGAAAGCAAGTCACAAAGCTCCATGAAAGTGCCCTTACGCATGCGAAAGTTTTGCAGCCACTGGGAATCGTCCCACACCTGCAACACTATGCGGTCCCACCAGTCTGTGCTTGTTTCCCGGGCCCAGAATCGGCGTTCCACGGCATGAACCTGCCCCATTACCATCATGATTTGCACATTGCTGGGGCCCATACTTTGTGAGAAGTCTATGTCCATGTCTATTTCCTTATCACACTCGTCACCGCGCTGCCGTTGCCTCCTCGCCTGGTTTTGCTTTGCCAGGTTTCGGCTCTGCATATACTCCAGGATAATGCGCGTGGTGGTTATAGTGCTCATAATTGCTGCGATGATCTGAGCGGGCTCCATGATCCCAGTGCTATGGCGTCTGGGCCGAAAAAAGGCGCGAAACGGTTGTCTGCTGTTGCTTTCACGGAGGGAGGGAGTGGGGGCCTGATGACATGTACCCAGAATCACCCGCGACACTGTTTTTGCCCCATCAGGCATTGGGATCTCAACCCAGAATTCCAATCGGCGGCGGACACTGCGGGAACTGTGGGATAGCTACCCACAGTGCAACGCTCCGGAAGTCGACGCTAGCCTCAGTACTGTGGCCGAAGTCCGCCGACTTAATGCATTTAGAGCATTTTGTGTGGGGACACACACAATCGACTGTATAAAAATGATTTCTATAAAACCGACTTCTATAAATTCGACCTAATTTCGTAGTGTAGACATACCCTCAGCTGGGTGCAGGGCTGGAGAGCAGCTGCTGGCATTGGAGCCATGGCAACCAGTGACAGGGACGAGAGAATTCACTGCATCCCCTGGCACTAGCAGACTGGATCCCCTGCACCCCCAAGCCAGCCCAAGCTGGCACCCCATGCCGGGAGAAGGCCAGGCCGCTGGTAGAGCAGGCCAGACCAGGCAGCACAGGCTGCAGCAGACCCAGGCAGGCAGCGTGGGTATATCAGTGCCTAAGCCCTGCAGTGGGCCATCACTCAGGCCTCATCCACTCAGGGCAGCCTCTGCTTCTCTCAGCCCCTCCGTCCAGCTAGCAAAGCAGGAGGGAGTGGGATGGAACAGGGGTGGGGGTGATGGAGTAGGATGAGGGATGGATCCACCACCACAGGGGGGCTCTGTGCCCCAGGAGAAGTCACTGCGGAACCAGCCTGGGCCCTGCCCCTCCTGCCCCAGGAGTTCCTTGCCCTTCCCCCGTGCCCAGAACCAGTGCTGCTCACTCCACAGTCAGATTCAAACGTTTGGGCTTTGCTTTCTCTGCTGTCTAGTGTGAGCCCTGGATCAAGTAGGGGCCCTGGCCCAGACCTATGGAGGTCCTGTTGCATGAGCCCCAACCTGACTGGGGGCCCCTGGGCCCAGATCCAAGGGGGGGCCCTGCCATGATTCAAGGCGATCCCTGCAGCCTGGGCCCGGCTCAGAAGGGGGAGCCCAGGGGTTGGGAGGTGCCAGCCCCTCAAGAGGGAGCAGGGCTCTCTCCTGCCTGGGCTGCGGGATCGTACTGTTTCCCATCCATCTGCTCTCCTGTCACATCCCCGTCTCCCTGATTATTTTAATGAGGATAATGATTCACACCTGGGCAATTCAAACCCGCTAACAATAACAATTTTAATTAGTTTCCACTACAAATCTGAAATGTCGTCATTAACATTTAAAATGCCTGCAACTGGCAGCTCCCTGCAAAGCAGAGCATGGGTGCGCCTAGGGGGTGGAGGGGAACTGGGGTGGGCGGGCCAGGAGTAGTGGATTGAACTGGAGTAGACAGGTGGGGGGTGGAACTGGGATGGGTGGGCCTGGGGCCAGGGTGGAACTGGGGCAGGTGGATCAGCTGTGGGGCTGGGGAGACTGGAATAGGCCAGGGGGAGGGAGTGGAATGGGGGCAGGCAATGGGCCTGCTGAGAAGAGGGACACATAAGCTCTGTCATGTTCCATGGCTTTGCAAACCCCTCTCCTTGTGCCCCCCTTGCCACCACCCCCATTTTAACCCAGCTCCCAGGCAGACCAGCAGGGAGGGGAAATAGCTGTGAAGCAGGCTGCCTGGTGACTAGGTTACCCCAGCGAGGGATGGGCAGGCAGGGCCTGTCCAAGGTGCAACGAGCCTGTCAGATGTTCCCGAGTGAACGGGCCAGCTGGGTGTTTGGCTGGCGCTGGCTCTTTCCACATAACTCGCAGATCGATAATGGTCCGTGCGAGCTGTGTGCTCAGCGCTGCCGTCAGGGGACGGTGCAAAGGGCCCTCGGGTATAGGGGCTATTTAAAGAGCTGGACGTGTCGGTTGGAGGCTGGTTATAATTTCACACAGCTCTCTCTGGACCTTTTAATGCTGTACAAGGCTGGAGGCAAGAGACAGGCTGCAGTGTGAGATCAGGTCCATCAGGGACACTGGGAACCAGCAACAAACACAGGCGCACTCCCTGACACACACGAGCACACTCACTGACACACACACACACACACACAGAGACAGACACAGATGCGCACATGCACAAACACACGCACACACAGACACATATGCGCACAGACACATGCACACCGGATGTTCTGCCTACTACTTCTCATGGGAAAGCCCTAGTGGCCAATGGCAAGGAGCACCTCGAGCCAGGGAAAGATTTTGCATCTCCAAAAGTTGTCTAAGACCTTCCGCCTGTACCGAGTCATCCAGAGCCCTCACTTATCCTAGCATCGCTCTGGGGCATTTTGGGGTCAGCACTAACTGTGTGGGGAGAACTCCTCCTGGTGAGCCCCTTGCAGTACAGCACCCCCTAGCACCATGGTGGGACAATGGGGCCAGCACTGACTGTATGGGGAGAGCACCCCCCATAGAACCCCCGACATGTTGCCTACAGCACCCTGAAGATATTCCCAGGCAAGCACTGCCCTGCTCCAACCCCGCTTTGTTTCCGAACTCTGAGCAGGGAGACAAAGGGTTCTCTGCTGCTGAGACAGCCAGCCCCATGCAGGGTAAGACACGGGCATAGGAGAGGAGGGGGGGCAGAGGCAGCAGAGTGCCACCGAGGCACAGAGACAGCCCCTCCTAGAATGAGGCCCAGGGACCTGGGGGTGAGGGACAGAGATCACACTTTCATGGGGATGGGGAAGAGGGGAGCTGGGGCGATAGAAGCAAAGCGAGCTCCCTCCCATTCAGTGCAGAGAGGGCCTGGGGTGAGGGGGCTCAGCAGATGGCCTGTTGGTTGCCCTGGCATCTGTGTGTGGGTCCCGGCCTGCAGGTGCACAGAGAGCAGGCACTCAGAACCCTGCAACAGAGTCTGACTCAGCCCCTCAGAGCTCTCCCCACTGGGTTTCTCTTCCTCTCCCCACTGTGAAGAGTAGAGTTTTGGGAGAGAGGAGAAAGGGCAAGGGGTTTCCTGGGCTGCCACTCCAGCAGTGCACAGGACTCTGTGCTCAGCCCAGTGCTACTAACTGGGGGCAGGGGCAGGATCCGCCACACAGGCACGCTCAGCCACGAGGCTTGTTTGATATCTTGATTTGACTGGTCCCCCTCCCCATTCCTGGTCTTTACCATCACATCCTGGCCAGGCTCGGAATTCCTCTCCAGAACCAGCCACAGTTTGTCCAACAAAGGGGCTCCTTATTCATCCCCAGAGCAGCAGTAATGGGGGAGGGGAGCTGGGCTCGAGGAAAGGATGTCATTATCCAAAAACTAGCAGTAACAGCCCAGGGAATTCCTAGAGTTTAAGGCCAGAAGAGACTTAAAATGACATGTAATGTTTATCTTAAAAGTTGTCCAAATATGTTAAGCTATAGAAATGCTCTATCAGGGCACCAAACAACCTTAACCCTGGAGACACCATGCAATAGCCATACAGTCATGTTTGGTGCATGTTAGTACTTGTGGACCCAGGTCAGACTAAACCAATTTTTAAAGCCTTTGGACTTTTTTATCCTGATTTTTCCTCAGGGCATCACTGCAGTACATAGTTCAGTGGTTTAGGTGCATTTCCATTGCTTAACTTGACTAGGTTTATTTTCATTTAACCTTAACTCTGAATTCCCTGCCCTTGTGATGCACATTTCTGGAATAACTCCTATTGCCCTGCAAGGTAGGTTACTGCTATGTGCTCTCCACATTCACTGCAGCAAAACTTCCCTTTTAAAAATGTACTACCCATTTCCCCCATGACCAGTTAAACAAGCCGCTCAGAGAATACACTCGAGGGCTATTGCAAAGGAGCTGAAGGTCTGTAGAACCAACCTGAACAGTTTATTTTAGCTTTTAGGGGCACATTGTCCAGCACACTCTCTGCTGTCCCAGAGCAGCTAGCGGGGACAGGCCACTTGTGCTGCATCTACAGCTCTCTGTGTAGCCAGAGCAATGGAAGGTAGCTGGGGTCCACACCTGTCTTCCCTGGCTGCTGACCGCTGCGTTGCCCTGCTCACACCCCTGCTGATTTGCCCCTCCCTCCTGCCCACCACACGCACACGCACTGCCTTCTGCCCAAATGGCCTCCTGCTGTGCTCCCGATGGGCGTGACGCCAAGCTGCCCTCGTTGAGTGCGGCACCCTCCCATGCTGGCAGGAGGCTGAGAGGAGCTCTGTGAAGGGCAGGTGAATGGCTGCAGTGGCCATCTTTGCTAAGGGCAGTCCGTGACATCAATTCCATTGAGAGCCATAGGAGATGTCAGCCATTTGGAAAGAGGGCAGTGCTCTTTGGCTGCCTGGCTGGCAGAGCAGTGTACGGTGCTAGCCACATTGCCGCCATCTCCGCAGGTCCTGCTCCAGCCCCTGGGACTGGGGCAAACTCCCTCTGATTGGCTGCCTGCCCCACTGCCTGCCTCTGGGGGTGCAGAAGACAGGCAGAGCTCCCTGCCCTCGCCAGGAGCTATAAGGGTTTTGGGGTGCAGGGAGGGGGGGAGCAGCTGACACAAGAGGTGGGGGGGGAAGCAGAAACTGCCCAGCAGCTCAGGGCAGCCCTGACCCCTCCTTCCCTCCTGTGGGCAATGGGTCAATCTGCTCCCTGCTCCTCCACCCTCCTTGCCCCCTCCCTGCAGCCCTGACCTGGGAAAGGGGAATGGGGTGAAGGGCCCCTGGAGCTGCAGGTAAAGCAGAGCTGGGGCTGGGGGGTGGATGAATTAGCCTGGGGGCTGGGAAGAACCCAGATGCTGTGCTCCATCTGGCAGCATAAGGGCCCCTGCAGCGGGGACAGACCCCCTCCCTGGATAAACGTCACCCACACACCAGGGCAAGGGGAGGGTGGGTCAATAATCAAAACCCAGAGCAAAACCATGGGATCATCTTTATAAAAATCTCATGATTTTGGACCCATTGACAAAGGAAAGAAAAGGTCACATGAAGAAGTCGGTGGCCAGCAGAGTTAAGTACAGTAAGAAGGAGTTTTTTAAGATATTAGGAACAAAAGGAACACTAACAATGGCATTGGTGCATTACTAGATGGAAATCGTAGAATTATCAATAATAATTCAGAAAAGGCAGAAGTGTCCAATTTCTGTTCTGTGTTTGGGAAAAAACAGGTGATGCAGCCTTATCATATGATAACACTCTTCCCATTGCACTAGTATCTCTGGAGGATGATAAACAGCAGCAACTAAAGTTAGACATGTGTAAGGAAGCAGGTCCAGTAACTTGCATCCAAGAGTTTTAAAAGAGCCGTCTGAAGAGCTCAATGGAACATGTTGATTTTCAGTAACCCCTGGAATACTGGGGAAGTTCCAGAAGACTGGAAGAAAGGTAATGTTGTGCCAAAATTTAAAAGGGTAAATGGGACGACTTGGGTAATTATAGGCCTGTCACCTTGACATCGAGCCTGGGCAAAATAATGAAACCCCAGATACTTGATTTGATTAATAAAGAATTAAAGGAGGATAATATAATTAATGCAGTCAACATGGGTTTATGAGCAATCAATTTTTTGATGAGAATACAAATTTGATTGATGAAGGTAATAGTGTTGATGCAATAGGGTCCTGTAAGGAGTTTGACTTGGTACATGACATTTTGATAAAAAAATACTAGACTGACAGAAAATCAACATGGCACACATTAAATGGATTAAAGGCCGGCTAACTGATAGATCTCTAAATGTAACTGTAAACAGGGAATCATCATTGAATGGGTGTGTTTCTAGTGGGGTCCCACAGGGATTGGTTCTTGGTCCGATGTTATTTAACATTTTTATCAATGACGTGGAAGGAAACATAAAATCATCACAGATAAAATTTGTAGATGACACAAAGACTGAGGGAGTGGTAAATAATGAAGAGGACAGGTCACTGATACAGAGCGATCTGGATCCCTTGGGATACTGCGCACAAGCAAATAATCTGTGTTCTAATGTGGCTAAATGTAACTGTGTCCATCTAGGAACAAACAGTGCAGGCCATGAAGCTAGTTAACCATTGGAATAAGTTACCAAGGGTCAGGGATTCACCATCAGTGGGAATTTTTAACTCAGGATTGGGTGTTTTTCTGCAGGATCTGCCCTGGTTCAAACAGGAATTAATTCAGGCCAGTTCTCTGGCCTGTGCTGTATGGGAAGTCATTAGACAGAGGGCCACAATGGTCCATTCCAGCCCTGGCCTGGGAATAAAAGCGCCCTGGCTGAGTGAGGAGCTACAGGGCTGGGCCCCATGGGCTGGGCATGTTCCAGCACTGCAAGAACAAAAGCAGCACTAATCGCCACTCTCTGCTGCAGGAGGGGTGATAAGCAGCTGTGGGCAGTAGCGGCGCCAGTTCTTCCGGCGCCCTAGGCGGCGGAAGGTCCCGCCCCCGAAATGCCATCCCCAACAGCGGCGGCGGAAGGTCTCGCCCCCAAAATTGAACGGACGGACGGGGCGCCGGCGCCCCCAAAATAGCAGCGCCCTAGGCGACCGCCTAGGTCGCCTAACGGGTTGCGCCGGCCCTGGCTGTGGGGGCAGGTGCTGGGCAGTGCTAGGCGGTGGTGGGTCAGGCAGTGCTGGTGGGGGGTGGGTCAGGCACCGCTGGTGGGGGGTGGGTCAGGCAGCGCTGGGGTGGTACTGGGCAGCTCTGGGGAGTGGATGCTGGGCAGCTCTGGGGGTGGGTGGGTCAGGCAGTGCTGGGGGGTGGATGCTGGGCAGCGCTGTGGTGGTGGGTTGGGCAGCAGAGAGGAGTGGTGGGTCAGGCAGTGCTAGGGGGCGGGTGCTGGGCAGCGCTGGGGAGTGGTGGGTCGGGCAGTGCTGGGGGGTGGATGCTGGGCAGCACTGCGGGCAGTGGGCTGAGCAGGGCTGGGGGACGGTGGGCTGGCTCCACTGCAGTGAGAGCCCTGGGCCTGGCCCTGCTGGCCTGGGGTCTGCGTGAGCAGCGGGTGCTGGTGGGCTCTCATAGACTCATAGACTTTAAGGTCAGAAGGGACCATTATTATCATCTAGTCTGACCTTCTGCACAACGCAGGCCACAGAATCTCACCCACCCTCTCCTGTAACAAACCCCTAACCTATGTCTGAGTTATTGAAGTCCTCAAATCGTGGTTTAAAGACCTCAAGGTGCAGATAATCCTCCAGCAAGTGACCCGTGCCTCACGCTGCAGAGGAAGGCGAAAAACCTCCATGGCCTCTGCCAATCTGCCCTGGAGGAAAATTCCTTCCCAATCCCAAATATGGTGATCAGTTAAACCCTGAGCATGTGGGCAAGACTCACCAGCCAGCACCCAGGAAAGAATTCTCTGTAGTAACTCAGATCCCATCCCATCACAGACCATTGGGCATATTTACCTGCTAATAATCAAAGATCAATTAATTGCCAAAATTAGGCTGTCCCATCATACCATCCCCTCCATAAACTTATCAAGCTTAGTCTTGAAGCCAGATATGTCTTTTGCCCCCACTACTCCCCTTGGAAGGCTGTTCCAGAACTTCACTCCTCTAATGGTTAGAAACCTTCATCTAATTTCAAGTCTAAACTTCCTAATGTCCAGTTTATATCCATTTGTTCTTGTGTCCACATTGGTACTGAGTTTAAATAATTCCTCTCTCTCCCTGATATTTATCCCTCTGATATATTTATAAAGAACAATCATATCTCCCCTCAGCCTTCTTTTGGTTAGGCTAAACAAGCCAAGCTCTTTGAGTCTCCTTTCATAAGACAGGTTTTCCATTCCTCGGATCATCCTAGTAGCCCTTCTCTGTACCTGTTCCAGTTTGAATTCATCCTTCTTAAATATGGGAGACCAGAACTGCACACAGTATTACAGATGAGGTCTCACCAGTGCCTTGTATAATGGTACTAACACCTCCTTATCTTTCTCATGCTGGGCCATGCCCTGGAGATGGGACCTCAGCTCCTCCTGCAGTGCACAGGAGGGACCTGGTGGCCGCTTCTTGGAGCCTCGCAGTGCACTGCAGCTCTGGGCACTGCCATCGCTGCCTGAGGGAAGGGAGGGGTCCCCTGGAGAGCGCAGGGTTCCCCTTCTGAGGGCCCCCTCCAGTGCACTAGGGTTGTTGCAGCTGGTGGCCATGTGTCTACCTGACCAGCCGCCAGGAGCTGGTGCCACGCTGCTGTGGCTCTGCTCCCTCCAGCTCTTTGCCAGGTAGAGCGCAGGGTGCCACCCAAGGACCCAGAGAAAAGGGGCAAATGCCAGGGGCAGTCTGCTTTGGAAAAGCGCCCCCTTCCTGCAGCCAGATGCCATGCCCCGAGCTCTGGGGCCGCCAGTGGTAGTGGGGTTGCAGGCTGTCCTGGAGCTGTGAGCTCGGGTCTCCTGGGGACGGAGGACATCGCTGGGAGCGGTATTCTCTGAATGCAGGAAACAGCCTGGAGTAAACCTCCCACCCAGCCTATAAATGCCTTCTGCCCACCAGAATCCAGATGCGGGTGCAATCCCTCTTCCACGTCACTGCCAGCCCTTCCAGCCTCTGCATGGCTCTCTCTGCCCGCCCGGCTCCCTGGGCTGCTGAGGCCCGTTCCCAGCTGAGCTGGGCACTGTGTCATCCGAGGAGGCCCCAGCAGTGTCTGGCACTGGTGTGGTGCTTGGCCAGTCCCAGAAAGTCCTCACCAGCCTTGCCCGGCTGGGCTATGGGTAGGCTGCTGCACACAGAGAAGCTCAGAGGGCTGTGCAGGGTGGCCACAGGACAGATAGACAGGGGGCTGTGTGGGGACAGGGCAGTGGGTGAGGTGGCCACTGAGGGGGCCAGAGGCTGTAATGCTGAGTGCAGGGAGCCAGGACAAGATGACCAGGAGCAGAATGCCCTGGAATTTCACCAGGGCTGATCCAGCCTCGCTGGGGATTGAGCTCCAGCCCTTCCCAAATCCAAAGCTTGGCAACAGGTTGGGCAGGTTCCCTGGGCGCAAGCAGGCGGGCGGGCCAGGAGCTGCAGGGGCAGGGAGACATGTAGGACTGCTGCACACTCTCCCCACCTCCCCTCGGAGCAGCACCGGCTGTTGTCTGAGTGTAAACAAGGTATTTAATATGCAGACGAGCTCATTAGCATCTCCTGGTTTCAGCAGCACTGTGTCTGCAGCTGGACTCACGGGACGTGTCACAGGAAATCTCTACACACAACTTTTAATTACAGACAAATGGGTGGACACATTGTCGTTAACAGCTCTGGGTGCTTCCTGCCAGTCCAGCTCGGCTCCCACTGCCAGCCTCACCTGTACGGGCAGAGGCATCAGCCCGCCACTGCATGAGCCAAAGGCTGCTGGAGAGGAGTATGTGTGGAGCCAAAGGAAGAGCAGGGCTTAGGGTTGAACTTGCCAGGCATCCGGTTTTTGACCAGAACGCCTGGATGAAAAGGGACCCTAGCGGCTCCGGTCGGCACCACCAACCGGGCCATTAAAAGTCCGGTAGGGGGCGCAGTGGGGGCCCGCAGCTTAGGCAGGCTCCCTACCTGCCCTAGCTCTGCGAGGCTCCAAGAAGCGGCCACCAGGTCCCTGCAACCTTAGGCACATGGGCAGCCAGGGAGGCTCTGTGTGCTGCTCCTGCCCGGAGTGCCGGCTCCGCAGCCTCCATTGGCCGGGAACCGCAACTAATGGGAGCTGTGGGGGCAGCAGGAGCAGGCATGAGCAGGGCTGGGGGCAACACCCTGGTCTCCCCTGGGCAGGGGCAGAGCAGGCAGGACCAGGGCTGGGGGTGATGCCCTGATCTCCCTGGGCAGGGGCAGAGCAGGCAGGACCAGGGCTGGGGGTGATGCCCTGGTCTTCCTGGGTAGGGGCAGAGCAGGCAGGACCAGGGCTGGGGGTGACACCCTGGTCTCCCTGGGCAGGGGCAAAGCAGGCAGGCCTGGCAGGAGCTACTGGCCCCATGCTGCTCACAGAGTGTACAGGGCACATGGTTGTGGTACCACCCTGCTTGGGGGCTGGCCTAATTCACCCTCAGCGCTAACCCTGCACAGTCCGATGTGCCATCCCTGCCAGACTCCCCCATGTGCCAGGCTGAAGGCCGGTCGTAGAAAGTCTGGAGGTGGAATCGCTTCCAGGCTCTCAGCCCTCCAGGCTCAGGCATCTGCCAGCCAGCAGAAGGAGCTCATGCTACTTGGCGCTGGTTCCGATGCTGCGGGGTGGATGTTAGGGGAGCACAGACAACAGAGTCACGCTGCCTTTGGCTCCCTGGGGAAGTGGAGCAGGGTAGGGGTGAGGGGCCAGTCCTCACATTGCCATGGCTCTGCCCTGGCATTGCTGGGCTCCTTGGCACAGGGAGCTAGTGCAGCCACCACCATTGTCCTCCAGTTAAACCCCTAGGTCAAGTGTTGCAATCCCAGCATCCCATCAGAGTCACGCTAGTGTCCCTGGGTCCGCACGCCCACACCAGCGCCATGGGTGACCTGCCAAGGGCTCCCTCCTTGGGAGGCTTGTGCCTTGGCAGCTCCGCTGGCAGGCGCGGTGTGGGTGTTCAGTCTGGGCTGACATGGCTGTGGAGGGGTACTGGGAGCTGGGTGGTGATTGGGCACTCACTCTGCCCACTCACAAGCAGGCTGGGGGCAGCATCCCAAGCACAGATGTCCCATGGCAGGATGCTCCTTAAACCCGTGTGAACAAACCCAAACACAACCACAGAGGATAGCACGTCCAAGGGCCAGTGCTGGGGCAGCCAGGCCCGAGAATGCCCCCCCTGAGGGCTCCTGCCATGTCCTCACCCCCTGCCCCCCGATCTCCACTCGCCAGGGGGCTCCACCTGCCCAGAACGCAGAGACCCCAACCCAGCCTCCTCAGCCAGCAGAGCCAAGCAAAGTCGGGCCCAGCCCAGAACTCCCCCGCCAGGTCCCTGGCAGGGCCGAGGCAGACGCTGCCTTGTCAGAACGGAGAGCCAGGTCGTGAGCAGCCAGGGCCGAGGGGGACTCCAGGTGTGAGCCTCCCAAGAGTGGGGACAGCTGCTGAGCTGGGGCTCATCTCCCCCCATGTACATCCTCCCCCCAAGTCGGGTATCAGAACCGTTGGGGTGACCCCACAATCCTCCACATCTCTGGGGTACAGGCTGCTGAAAAACAGGGATTCCCTGCACTGAATGGGACCCTTGCCATGTGCCCCCTGGACTCCAGGCTGCATAACACTAGCTTTGCCGGGCCCCCTGAGAGCTGCCTCAGCTCCCCCATGCACAGCCGCCACGGAAAGGGAGCCAGTCAGAGTGCCCAGGCTCCAGCGGCTTGGGGGCACCTGGCTGGCATTGCTTGACCAGTGTGATTGAGATCCCTTTGTATCATGCTGCCCCTTCCTCCACCAACCTCCCTGGGGCCAGCCCTGCTCTCCCCACTTCTGCATTTCTTCCCTTCTCTTCCTCACTCTCAGTTCTTTCCTTCATCCTCTCTGGGCTGCTGCAGCCCCTTGGAGCCTCTGTCATTTTGTGCTTACCTAAAATCCAATAGAAACTTGTAACTGAAAAAAGAATTGGTAGGGCAGCTCTGCAGCCAATTGCCAGCTGGGGAGCAGCTGGAGCCCTGCCTGTGCCGGGACCTGCTTGTTATTTGGTGAAAGAACCATCATCCCAAGCTGTGTCCAGGTATGCGCTGTTCATCTGTCACAGTAGTCAAGAGCCAGTCAGCCAATGAGGGAACAGAAAGTCTAGCAAGTGACCAAGGTGAGCAGTCATGCCATCCATCGAGGACCACACATTATCAGAGGGAGCCCATGCCATGCCAGGCTGGCATGATCCAGCCAGTGAATGCAACGTGTGCTGGTTCTGATCATATCTGTGATCCCCTCCAGCCTGCCACAGACACTGCACAGACAGCCGGGGACAGGGCCCCTCCCCCCCAGGAGCTCGGGGTGCGTGAGTGCGACACGGAGGGCTGGGGAGCGGCGGGAAAAGGGGAGGCTGCTCAGATCTCACTGTTCCACAGCTCGCTCTGCGCAGCATCTTGGAGCTGCTCCGAGTGACAAGTGTGTGGGCAGGAATGGGGCTCCGGACACCAACGAGTCACAAATACAAGGGTAGGCACGCAGCAGCTATGGGCCCCGAGTCGCTGTCCCAGCTCCAAGGGTGGGTACTCAGGATATCCCTTCCCCTGTGCTACATCCCAGAGCCCCTAGCACTTGGCACTGCTGAGTGGGTAACAGCAGCCAAGTCAGCAGCAAGGTATCACTCAGAAAGCAGCTGAATTTCGCCACTACTAGCCTCCAGGCATCTGATCCTGGTGCTGATCCCCTTCCCAGGGAAGGCAGGCGCTGACCACTCTGGTGTTCCCTGGGGGCTGGCCAGATGCGTTGCTCTCTCTGTCTGCAGCAGCTTTGCCTCACACAAGGAAACTGAATTCCCAGCTATTGGTGGCTAACGCCCAGCCAGTCTGAAAAGCTCAGTTGTGTCAACGTAAGTACCTTTTAGCACTGGGTCATTAGACCCTGTCCAGGGAGAGCTGTCCCCTCTAATGGAGCATTGTTCAGAGAGCGCCTTTCCCAGCTCTGTAAAAGCAGCAAAGAATCCTGTGGCACCTTATAGACTAACAGAGTTAGTCTATAAGGTGCCACAGGATTCTTTGCTGCTTTTACAGATCCAGACTAACACGGCTACCCCTCTGATACTTTCCCAGCTCTGATCACAAAGAGCAAGGACAGACTCAGGCAGAAAGCCTGCAGGACAGCGCCATGCGTGGAACTCCCTGCAGTATGTGTTGCACCCACCCTGCATCCCACTTCGATATCCTGACACTGCCTGCATGTCAGTGCTGAGAATAGGCACCTCCAGGCTGGCCTATGGAGCACCAGGGATGGACGGTTCGCATAGTCAGAGTGTAGCTGTCTGGTCATTTGCACACTTGCTAGGGAGTGCAGACAGCGTTGCAGGACGAGGAGGGCAGGCATGGCGCTATCCTAGAGACCATGGAGCAAACAAAAGGCCTTGTCTCCACATTGGCGCAGAGCCCAGTGAAGGCCCAGCACCCGTGTGAACTGCCACTCGTGCCCGTGCAGGGTAACCAGATCCACACATGCCTGGCTCACCTGTGCACATCCTCAGGCAGAGCTCTCAGTCCTGCCAGCATGACACCCACACAGTGACGGAGTGCCAGGGACCCGAACCGGGCACCGGGGCTTGGCTGGGGCCTGGGCTGGAGTGGGTTTGACCAGCAGACCAGTTTGAATAGCTGTTCTCACAGGGTGAATTGGAGAGAAAGCTGGAAAAATCAATTCCGTCATATGCACCCAAAGAGACAGGGCTCAGGCCCTCCCCCTACAGCCTAAATAGGCCTCAGCCACTTGAGTGCCTGTTACCCCTGTCAGCCAGTGCCCAGGGGGACTTCACCCTCCCTTGGCCAGTAGGTCACAAACCATTTGCTAGGCAGCAGCAGAACACTGGTGATCAGGGCTCCTGGGCTCTGGTCCCAGCACTGGGAGGGGAGAGTGGCAATAGAATAACCAGCCTGCAGGGATTTTGCCATTCAGGCGGGACTTTCAAAGGCCCGGAGGAGGTTAAGTGCCCAGCTGCTATTGATTTTCCACTACCCTTTGAGTGTCTGAGACTCGCCCTGGCTGAAAGGCAGTCTGGCTTTGCAGCTAAGACTGGGGCCTGCTGTATCAGTGACACAGTGCTATTCCCAGCCCTCTTGAACCATGGCCTGGGGACCGTTTTCAAAAGCAGGTTGGTGACTCAGGTCCCTAAGAGCCAGATTTGTAAAGACACCCAGGCGCCATACATCCAGGCGCCAGACACCCAGGGAGCCAGACATCCAGGGTGCCAGACACCCAGGGAGCCAGACACCCAGGGAGCCAGACATCCAGGGTACTGTTACAAATCTGACCTAAAGACTCATTTTCCAAAGTGATGTAGGCCAGGCCCTCCTTACCTGCCAGCATCTCGGCTCTGCCTCAGGGCAAGTCCCAGTCCCACTATTGCTTCCCAGCAGTAACCTGCCTTCCCTTTCCAGCAAGGCACCTGTGCCGCAGTTTAGAGCATTTGGCAGAGCAGAAGCAGCAGTGAGATCCCGGATGCACCCGCAGAGGTGGCTGCTTCACATGGGCACAGTAAGATGCAGTACCTGGCTGTCTGCAGAGGCGGCTGTGCTGCTCAGAGTATGCACACTCTTGGCTAAGTTTCTGTTATTCACTTTGATTCCTGCTCTTCTTATGTGGAGTCCCAGGGCTTCAATGATGCAACAGCCGAATACCTTGCCTGAAGCACTGTGATGCTATCCAAGCCCGTAAGCTATGAAAAATTGGCTCTGATTAGCGCTCGCACAGCCCTCCTGAGAGCATGGAGTGTGCAGCACTCACATGTTGTTTGTACCCCACATGGCAGGTCTCCCATGGGCCGGGCTGCCTCTCACCCACCGCTTGGTTTTACTGCTTAGGTTGTTCATGATTTTTCTTTTTCGTTTAAAAGAAAAAACACCAAATCATTGAAAGACAAAAGGATTAAACAGCAAAGCGACTCAGCAGTGGTGAGGGTGCAAGGGCAGGACGTTCTGCTATCGGGCATCTCTTACCATACCCCTCTTCAGCCCCTCCATTATACTGAGAACCAAACAGGAGTGGTACAGAAACCTCTCCCACTATTTGCCTGGGAAAGGACGAGTGTACTGGGGAGCATATGTGAGATGGTGTGTGACTGAAAGCATGTGAATGTGACCTTGTGTGTGTGTGTGTGACTAGGTGTATGCGTGTGTGTGACCGTGTGCATGCACCACGGGTGATTGTATGTGCATGAGAGAAAGAGAAACAGTGAGGTGGTGACTGAGTGTGCCCCTGCCTGTGTGTGTCAGTTCTGTATTGCTGTAGGGCCAAGGGGTGCCAGTCATGGACCAAGGCCCCATTGTGCTAGGTGCTGTACAGACAGAAAGCTTGCAATCTTGGTATCAGAGGAGAGACAGTGGAGCAAACAGATTGGAACCCAGTGAGCTAATTGCAGACAGCCGAGCCATTGTCCAGGCTCCTGTTGGCCTTCCTGCAGAGGGGAGTGGTAAGGAAGGGTTTGAGGGATCAATGAGGGGGTTTGTGCAGCTCCTCCCATGTTAGGGGGCAGCATGGGAGAAAGTGCAAAGGGGCTTTCTGGAAAATCTGGCAAAGGGGTGATTTGCTTGGGGCTGGCACCATTGGCCAGAGCAGGGCTGCACAGAGGGGTGACATGGTCCAAGTGACAGGCCGGGAAAATTTGCAGGAGCATTGTGAATGGATCTGAGTGGGGGTGAGGTGGGATGTGTCCAGACCAGGCAAGAGGAGGGCGTGAGATGCTGAGAGCCTGGAGGAGAGAGCTAGCTGCGTGGATGGAAAGGAAAGGGAGCAACAAGGTTTAGACACAGCCTGGAGGTGAGGAGCTAGAGAGAGGGCAGAGTTGAAGATGATGCACAGGCTACAAGTCTGAGTGACAGGGGTATGGTGATGTTCTCCATGGGGACTGAGAAAGAACATTTGTTCCCCATGTAGGTACTTACAGACTGTGATCAAGTTCCCCCTTAACCTTCTGTTTGTTAAACTAAATAAATTGCACTCCTAAGTCTATCACTGCAAGGAACATTTTCTTATCCTTTAATCATTTTTATGGCTCTTCTCTGACCCCTCTCCAATTTATCAACCTCCTTCCTGAAGTGGGGACACCAGAACTGGACACAGGATTTCAGCAGTGGTCACATCAGCGCCAAATCCAGAGGTAAAATAACCTCTGCTCCTACTCTAGATTCCCCTGTTTATGCATCCCAGGATTGACAGCATCACAATGGCAGCTCAAGTTCAGCTGATTATTCTCTATGACCCCCAAATCTTTTTCAGCCACTGCTTCCCAGGATAGAGTCCCCCATCCTGTAACTATGACCTATCTTCTTTGTTCCCAGATGCATACCATTATATTTAGCTGTATTAAAGCTCATATTGGTTGCTTGCACCCATTTTACCAAGCGATCCAGATTGCTTGGTATCAGTGACCTGTCCTCTTAATTATTTACCACTCCCCCAATTTTTGTGTCATCTGCAAACTTTATCGGGCCGCGAACTGATCCCTGAGGGACCCCACTGGAAACACATCTGTCTGATGATGATTCACTGTTTACCATCACATTTTGACATCTATCAGTTAGCTGGTTTTTAATCCATTCAAATGTGTGCTGTGTTAATATTATATTTTTCTAGTTTTCTAATCAAAATGGCATGCCATACCAAGTCAAACGCCATACAGAAGTCTAAGTATATTACATCAACACTATTACTTTTATCAACCAAACTTGTAATCTCATCAAATAAAGATATCAACTTTATTTGACAGGAACTATTTCCCATAATCCCATGTTGATTGGCATATTGGCAGAACATTGGCTTTGTTCCAGTCTTCTGGAACTTCTCTAGTGATCCAAGACTTATTGAAAATCAACATTAACAGTCCAGGGAGCTCCTCAGCCAGCTCTTTTAAAACTCTGGGATGCAAGTTATCTGGACCTGCTGATTTAAAATGTCTAACTTTAGTAGCTGCTGTTTAAAATCCTCCTGAGCTACTAGTGCAAGGGAAATAATGTTATCATATGATATGACTACATCATATATGGAACAGAAATATTTATCAAACACTTTTGCCTTTTCTTCTTGATAGTTCCACCATTTCTATCTAGCAATGAACCAGTACCATTTCTAGGATTCTTCACTGATGTCCTACAGCTGTTTATTAACAAGCAGGAGTAATAAGAATCGGGGTAGGTTATGAGGCTGTTTCATAGGCTTTTTAAAGCTTTTAACTTATTCTGGCAGCCAGGACTCACCCTTAAATTGCTACCTGATGGAATTTGTAGAAAATCTAAGGGCATCACTGAATCATAGAAATCATAGAAATGTAGGATTGGAAAGGACCTTAACAGGTCGTCTAGTCCAGTCCCTTGCACTGCAGCAGGACTAAGTAGACCATCACTGATGGGTGTTTGGCTAACCAGTTCTTAAAAACCTCCAGTGACAGGATTCCACAAACTCTGTAGGTAATTTGTTCCATTGCTTAACTGTCCTGACAGTTTGGAAGTTTTTCCTAATGTTCAATCTAAATCTCCTTTGCTGCAATTTAAGCCCATTGCTTCTTGACCTGTCATCAGTGATTAAGAAGAGCAATTTATCACCCTCCTTTTTATAACAACCTTTTACATACTTGAAGACTGCTACCATGTCCCCCCTCAGTCATCTCTTCTCCAGACTAAACAAAGCCGATTTTTTTCAATCTTCCCTCATAGGTCATGTTTTCTAGACCTTTAATCATTTTTGTTGCTCTTCTCTGGACTTTCTCCAATTTGACCACATCTTTCCTGAAATGTGGTGCCCAGAACTGGACACGGTACTCCAGCTGAGGCCTAATCAGCGCTGAGCAGAGCGGAAGAATTACTTTCTTGTATTTTGCTTACAACACTCCTGCTAATACGTCCCTGAATGATGTTTGCTTTTTTTGCAACAGTGTTACACTGTTGACTCATATTTAGTTTGTGGTCCACTATGACCCCCAGATCTCTTTCCACAGTACTCCTTCCTAGGCAGTCATTTCCCAGTTTGTATTTGTGCAACTGATTGTTCCTTCCTCAGTAGAGTATTCTGCATTTGTCCTTATTGAATTTCATCCTATTTACTTCAGACCATTTCTCCAGTTTGTCCAGATAATTTTGAATTTTAATCCTTTCCTCCAAAGCAGGGGTTCTCAACCTTCTTCTTTCTTTCTCCAGATAAAAGCCAGGGCCAGCATTAAAGGGTAGGAAGCAGGGCAATTGCTAAGTTGCTCAGGCTTCAGCTTCAGCCTTGGACATTGGGATTTGGGGCCCAGGCTGCAGTCCTGTGTGGCAGGGCTTCAGCTTTCTGCCCTGGGCCCTAGCAAGTTTAATGTCAGCCATGCTTGGTGGACCCCCTGAGACCTACTCGTGGCCCCCAGGGGCCCTCGGACCCCTGGTTGAGAACCACTGGTCCAAAGCTTGCAACCTCTCCCAGCTTGGTATTGTCTGAAAACTTTATAAGTGTCTCTCAATGCCATTATCATAGAATCATTGATGAAGATATTGAACAGAACCGGACCCAGGACAGATCCCTGCAGGACCCCACTAGATATACCCTTCCAGCTCAGTGGGGAACCACTGATAACTACTTTGTTTTCCAACCAGTTGTGTATCAACTTATTGTAGGTTCATCTAGGCCAGGGGTCGGCAATCTTTGGGAAGTGGTGTGCCAAGTCTTCATTTATTTACTGTAATTTAAGGTTTTGCGTGCCAGTCATACATTTTACATTTACAGGGGCTGGCACGCAATCAGTCCCCCTTACTCACCATTTTGGGGCTCCCGTGGGTTATGTCCGCTCTCTTTGGGACAGGAAAATTATGCTATTGTGTACACTGTGTGTGCCCTCCTCAAGTGCGGGGGAATGATTACTCTGTCTGGTTTAAACAATGCTGCCTCTGTTAAGTGTTGCATTTTGCCTTTGCAGATGCAACCTTGAGACATCAGCCGTCCGTGTTTACACCGGCTCAAAGACTGCAAAGACTCCGGAAGAGACCGCGGAAAAGCAAGGAAGACATGCTGCACCAAGTGATGCAGCAGTCTGTTAAAGAAAATCAAAAAGCCCAGGAGTGGAGGGAGAGAGCGCAGGAGTGGAGGGAGANCAGCTCTGAAAACTACGACCCTTACCCTGGGCACTCAACCCCCATCACCAGGTAGTACAGACAGCCTGAAGTGCAGCACTCAATGCACAGCAGTGCAGACAGGACATACGCAAATCTTTGATTGTACCATTCCCCATCCCAACCCACCCCACCCCATTGCCCTTTCTTGATTCCCAAACAGTTGTTTCTTTCAATAAATTTATTTTCTTTTCAATAAATGGATATTTTGGTTTTGAAAACATTCTTTATTATTGCATAAAGTAAAAGATCCCTTAGGCCAGGAACCAGGCACTGCAAATCAGTGAAGCAAACACAGATTCCTACCAACATTGTAACCACAGGGCACCAGACATTACTGCTGGCTTTCAGCCTCAAATTGCTCCCTCAAGGCATCCCTAATCCTAGCAGCCCCGTGCTGGTCCCGTCTAATAGCCCTGCTCTCTGGCTGTGCAAATTCAGCCTCCAGGTGTTGAACATCGGAGGTCCATGCCTGACTGAATCTTTCACCCCTCCCTTCACAAATATTATGGAGGGTACAGCACGCGGATATAACCGCGGGGATGCTGTTTTCGGCCAAGTCCAGCTTCCCATACAGAGATCGCCAGCGGCCCTTTAAACGGCCAAAAGCACACTCCACAGTCATTCGGCACCGGCTCAGCCTGTAGTTGAACCGTTCCTTGCTACTGTCAAGGCACCCTGTGTAGGGTTTCATGAGCCACGGCATTAGCGGGTAAGCGGGGTCTCCAAGGATCACAATGGGCATTTCGACTTCCCCTACTGTGATCTTCCTATCGGGGAAAAAAGTCCCGGCCTCCAGCTTCCTGAACACGCCAGTGTTCCGAAAGATGCGTGCATCATGCACCTTTCCGGGCCACCCTGTATTAATGTCAATGAAACGCCCACGGTGATCCACTACCGCCTGGAGTACCATAGAGAAATACCCCTTCCGATTAACGTACTCGGAGGCTAGGTGCTCCGGGGCCAGAATAGGAATATGCGTCCCATCTATTGCCCCTCCACAGTTAGGGAAACCCATTTGTGCAAAGCCATCCACAATGTCCTGCACGTTACCCGGAATCACGGTTCTTCTGAGCAGGATTTTATTAATGGCCCTGCAAACTTGCATCAGCACGATTCCAACGGTCGACTTTCCCACTCCAAACTGGTTCGCGACCGATCGGTAGCTGTCTGGAGTTGCCAGCTTCCAGATTGCAATAGCCACCCGCTTCTCCACCGGCATGGCAGCTCTCAATCTCGTTTCTTTGCCTCGCAGGGTGGGGGCGAGCTCCTCACACAGTCCCATGAAAGTGGCTTTTCTCATCCGAAAGTTCTGCAGCCACTGCTCATCATCCCAGACTTGCAGGACAATGTGATCCCACCACTCAGTGCTTGCTTCCCGAGCCCAGAAGCGGCGTTCCACGGTGCTGAGCATGTCCGTGAACGAGACAAGCAATTTCGTGTCGTACGCGTTACGTGACTTGCTATCATCGTTGGAATCCTCGTCGGACTCGTCACTGTCACTTCGGATCCTAAGGAATAGCTCGACTGCTAAACGTGACGTGAAGGCGAGACTCGTCAGCATACTCCTCAGCAGTTCGGGCTCCATTTCCCGCAGACCGAAACGGAACACACAGATTGCGCTGCACAATAACCGTTGAAAGATGGCACCAAATGTGGACGGAAACACAGGGATTGCTGGGATGTGAAGCGATGCATCACGGGGCGTTGGGACAGGACCCAGAATGCCCCACACCCCCCGCCCCCTTCCCACAAGCCATGGCGCCAAAGTGGCGCCAAAATGGGAAGAGGTACTCTGTGGGATAGCTGTCCATAGTGCGCTGCTCCCAATGCCGCTGCAAGTGCCGCCAATGTGGCCACGACAGTGCGCTGTCAGCTGTCAGTGTGGACAGACTGCAGCGCTTTCCCTATTCAGCTGTACGAAGGCAGGTTTAACTCACAGTGCTGTACATCTGCCAGTGTAGCCAAGCCCTAAGTAATTCTTAACTTGCTCTTTTCCTATTTTAGCCTCAGACCCTACCCTGTTTACAATGATGTTTATTATATTAGTTGTCCGATCACTGCTAACCTTTCTGGTGAAAACTGAAACAAAAAAGGCATTTAACACTTTGTCCCTTGTTGCATTTTCTATTATTGTCTTTCCCTCCTCATTGAGTAATGGACCTACTGGGTCCTTGGTCTTCCTCTTGAGTCTAATTGATTTGTAAAATGTTTTCTGGTTACCCTTTATGTCCCTAGCTAATTTAATCTCATTTTGTGCCATGACCTTTCTAATTTTGTCCCTACATACTTGTGTTGTTATTTTATTTTCATCCTTTGTAATGTGACCTAGTTTCCTCTTTTTGTCTGACTCTGACTCCTTTTTGAGTTTCAGGTAATAAAAGATCTCCTGGTTAAGCCACGGTGGTCTCTTGCCATACTTCCTATTGGTGAGTGCATACACCAATCCATCAAATGCAGGATCAAAAGGAACAACAAGCAGACAGAGCCTTCAGGCTAGAAAAGGGAGGAGAACAGGGACGCAACCTAAGCCTGACACTCCTCAGCACAGACATCAGGGACCTACTAGCCCTGCTGGAACAAGCCCCAGATGGGCACTCCAAGGCTTGATGCTCCATGGTGCTGAGCAGCCTGGGCTTCTGTTGATCTCAGTGAGTGGTGATGGCCCTGGTACCCTGCAGGAGTGCTCAGCACCTTGCAGGGTTGAACCCAAAGTGCCTGCTGTGTGCAGTTGATCTGGTCTGTCACTCCTACATGATGGTCTCTAGGAAGCTCCTGCAAAAAATGCTTGAGCCCTATATGTCACTCTGGAAAATACAGTCAGATAAAGCCTGCAAACACCGCGAACTATTATTACAGAGACACGGGGTGAAATCTAGGTCCCTGGCATCAGTGAGGTGTTTGCCAGGATTTCACCCTAGGGACTGAACACATCCGAAGTGGTGCATTCCTGGGCTTTGTAATCAACACCTCAGGAGCTTTTGTCTGGCTGTACAGACACTAAGGCCCAGACTGGGAAAGGTGGTTAGGTGTTGCTGCACCCAAGCATTGCAACGCCTAACTGATTTAGAGCCTCGGGCTCATTTTCCAAAGAGAATTAGGCCCTTACAAGCCAAGATCCAATTCACTGGTGCTGGGATATCAGCTCCTAAGGGCCTCAATCATGGCTGAAAATGAGACTTAGGCCTGGGCTACACTTCAAGGATCACCCTAGAGCACCATCCCTCAGAGCTGTGACCAATTGTGCGCCTGGAGCTCCATACATAGGTCCCCGGACCCCAGTGCAGATGCAGAGCTCAGTGGAAGAGTTCTTCATTCACCTCGCTGCCACCTCCCAGAGGGGCGGATTAACGACAGTGATCCATTGATGTAGGAAGCGACTGCACTGCAGCGACACAGCTACAGCACTGAGCTCAGCAAGGCCTAAATACCTCCCCAAATCTAGCCCTTAGGCTCCATGGGTCTCTGCGCCAGAAGGAGACAAAGCCCCGCTGCCCTTCCTGCTGGGAGCGTTTGACAGTGGCATGCACCAGCCAAGCTGGGGCTTGAACACAAGCTGCGACAAAAGCCCAGTAGAAACCTCACACCTGCACATCATGCTGCAGCCTGTGAGCCTGCAGCCGGAGCCGTCCAGCACAGAACGGGCAGCACAGTCCCTGACCCAAACCCAAAGCACCAGGGAGTCAAAAGCTACAGTGAGAACACATCCCACTCCAAACCCCGGCCTCAGTGACTAACAGCCTGGGTGCAGCTCCAAGTTTGGAGCCTGGCGCTCAACACACGACAGCCCGGGAAGATCAGCTCACAGCCCAGTGCAATGGCTCTGGCTGCCTGCCCAGGTCTATCATACACTGCACCACAGTCACGTGTGCAAGTCAATGGTAGGCTCACAACACATGCATCAGCAGTGACCAGGGAGGAGAGCTGGAGTGAGAGGAGCCCAGTGTGAGCCAGGAGTGGAGCTGCGGGGTGGGGGGACGTCTGCTGTGGGCTCTGAAATACAAGGAAGTGCAAGAAACTCCCACGCATCTTCAGATAAGGGAAAGTGTGCCTGAGAATGGGGGAGAGCTGGCACTGCATTGGGGGCACCCTGCACCAGAGCAGGTGCGGGAGCCACTGGCACATGGGCACAGGGATCAAACAGCATGTGGCCTGGCCTGGGCGGATTGTATTCCCTTGGAGTTGGCACAGCCCAAAGGCTCCGACTCTTTACTCGGCGGCTGCAAGTGTCTAGCTGGCCAGGCCAATGAAGTATTATTATAGAAATACATTGACAATGTGCGAGAGTGAATGACTGTGAGTGTGAATACAACAGTGTCTGTGCACGGGTGTGAGACTGTGTCTCTGGCTGTGTGTGATGATGAGTATGACTTGTGACCATCTCTGAGTGAATGTGATCTTGAGTGTACTCGTCTCTCCATGTCTATGTGAGTGTGACTCTACCTCTGGGTACGTCAGTGTGGCTCTCATTGTGACTGTGTCTGGATGTGGCTGTGAGTGTGTGTCAGTGTAGTGGTGGCTGGGTGTGGCTGTGTCTGACTGTTAGTGTGTCTGGGTGTGGCTGGGTCAGTGTGGTGGTGTCTGCGTGTGTCTGTGTCTGGGTATGTGACTGTCTGGGTGTGGCTGTGAGTGTCAGTGTGCAGGTGACTCGTGAAGAGGGGGAGCGAGTGTCCATGCAACTGTTTATTCTCTTTCATCTACAAGTATTTGCAGCAGCCAATGTGCTGCTTCCATCTGGAGTGCTTTGAAGCTGCTTCTACTGCATTTCTAATTCCTGCTTATCACCGAAGCCTGTCGGGAGCCCATCTCCCACCTGCTCTGTGTCGAGCTCCGTGCTCTGCCGCTTACAGGGAGTCCCTCATGCTTCACTTTGTGCTTCTTTCTTCCCTGAAAATCTATTTACACCCCTCTCCTGCTTTTCTGGAATGGACAGAAATGCAGCAAGGGCAAAGGGCTACCCTGTGGAGACAGAAATCCATCTGTCTGTCTGCCTCCCCTGCGCCCTGCACATCCCGCTGGGCTTGGGGGAGCAGGACTCGCCTGGCAGGCTGCGAAGTCTGTGGGCATCTTTCGGGTCACAGGTGGCCCCATCTCAGCCTAAACTATCACACTCCTGGGAACAGAGGCAAATTAGGGGCTTTTGGGGCCCTGGGCCAGAGCAAGTGAGGGCCCCTCCCCACCCCTTTTGCCTGCAGTCCCCCCCCCCTTCTGCCTGCAGTTCCCCACCCCACCCCCGAGCTCCTGCCGGGGAGCGAGGGCTTCCCCTACTCCCTGGCAGGAGCGCTGGCTGGGCGGAGCAGGTCTGGGCACAGGGGCGCCCATTTTTCCAGGAGTTTCCAATTGGCCGGGCCCCCTGGGCATGGGCCCCATTGGCCCAGTGGCTAATCCGCCACTGCCTGGGAAAGGGGCATGGGGCATCCAGCCCCACCATCATGCTCCAAGGTCGGGATGCCCCTTGGTGCTGGTGTGAATCCCCCCACCCCAAATGTCACTGCCCAGCCCTCGCAGCTGGGGGGCACTGCCAGTGTCTTGCTATTGTCAATACAGAAGGGGAGTCTCTGGCTATCCACCCCGCACCCCAGACAAAGGGTCTCAAAGGGTCATCTCATGCCCCTCATTCTGGGGCCTCTGCTCAGCAAGGACAGGCCCAGGAGAGGTCCTGGATTCCTGGGTTCAGCGTCCCAGCCCCTTCTCAGTAAAGCTCAGGAGCTCATGCCTCTCTGTTGCACCGACTCCTGCCCACCTGGGGCTTAACTAGGGGGCAGTAGGACCATCGGGGGCAGGGCAATTAGCAAGGACTCACCAAGAACATACAGGCCACATGCCACACACTTAGGGTCTTTATACCAAAGACAGATCACCCAGTTGCATGGGAAGTGCCACAGGCAATGTGCCACCTGGTGACTGGGTGACTGCCATGGACATTGTGCCACCTGGTGACAGGGTGACTGCCACGGTCATTGTGCCACCCAGTGACAGGGTGAGTGCCACGGGCATTGTGCCACCTGGTGACTGGGTGAGTGCCATGGACATTGTGCCACCTGGTGACGGGGTGAGTGCCACGGGCATGGTGCCACCCTGTGACTGGGTGAGTGCCACAGGCATGGTGACACCAGGTGACTGGATGAGTGCCATGTGTGCCACCCGATGATGGGGTGAGTGTTGTCGTTCAGAAGAGAGACCTGCAGAGCCCAGGCCAGACTGGCCTGGAGACGGCCTGTGGGTATAGCTGCAGTTAGTAGGAGCTAGGAACTTTCCTTGTCTCCTGCCCTGCATGGGGCTCTCTGCATTGCCCAGTCCTTGGTGGGTCAATGACACAGGTACAGGGGCGGCGGAGAGGACAAGGCAGAACATGGGGAGGAAGGACATGGGGGTTGGGGTTCCTAGAGTCTGGAGGGATGCTCAGAGATGGGTCTGTGTGGGGAACACCCATTTGCAGGAGGAGAAGAGGCACTGGGGAGGCAAAGAGCCAGAAAAGAAAGGAAGGGGAAGAAGACGGGCTCCCAGGAGACAGCACTGGGATGCAGAGTGTGAGGGGGCAAAGCAAACAGGATGGAGGAGATAGAATGGGGGAGGTGGTTGCTGCCCACTGTGGGCTGCCACCCTTCTGCTGGGCAGCCACTGTCAGTAACAGGACCCTGGCTGAGATGGGCCCTGCCTTGCACTGTGGCTGCCCCACGTGCGCTGGGTCTGATTGGGAGGCTGCTCTTTGTGCTGCCCATGCTCGCTGACATATAGCACCGCGCACCCGTCCATCACCCCAGGATCCAGGCGCTCCTTGAGCCATCACTGGCTCAGGGCTTGCCCCAGGCGCTGGCCCATGTGTGGGCCAAGCACTGCGAAGCACCCCACACAGCAGGGCCAGGAGGCGCCAGCAACCTCTCTGATTAGGGGACTTAAATCAGCCGTGCAAGTGGGGGCAGCCTGGCCTCGCATTTGGCTCCGGCTTGTCAAGCATGCGTCATTTTATTCCCACCCCGGATCTTCACCCACAGCCAAGGCAGATGCTCCGCCCCATGGGCGCTGATCATGCACAACTGAATGGCCATTTTCTCTGGTCAGCCCCAGCCTGAGTGATGGGAAGAGCCAGTGTGAGCATGGTGCTCCCAGCCCCAGGCTGCCTTCAGTCAGAAAAGGGTGGTGCCTTGGGCCCTAGTAAGGTTGCCAACCCTCCAGGATTGTCCTGGAGTGTCCAGGAATTAAAGATTAATCTTTAATTAAAGATTATGTCATGTGATGAAATGAGGGTTGCCAGGCGTGCACTGACCGGGCCACTAAAAGTCCGGTCGGTGGCACAGTGGGGGCCCGGGGCTAAGGCAGGCTCCCTGCCTCCCCTGGCTCCGTTTGGCTCCTGGAAGTGGCCGCCAGATCCCTGCAGCCCCTAGGCGCTGGGGCGGCCAGGGAGGCTCCGCGCGCTGCCTCCGCCTTAGTGCCGGCTCCACAGCTCCCATCCCATCCCATTCCCCTGCCCCAGCCCTGAACCCCCTCCTGCGCCCCAAACCCCTCATCCCCTCCCACATCCCAACCCAACCCTCTGCCCCAGCTCACAGCCCCCTCCTTCACCCCAAACCCCTCATCCCCGGCCCCACCCCAGAGCCTGCACCCCCAGCCGGAGCCCTCATCCCCCTCCTGCACCCCAACCCCTAGCCCGGTGAAAGTGAGTGAGGGAGAGGGGAATGAAGCGAGTGGGGGTGGGGCCTCGGGGCAGGGGGCGGGGCAGGGATGTTCGTTTTTGTGCAGTTAGAAAGTTAGCAACCCTAGATGAAATCTCCAGGAATTCATCCAACCAAAGTTGGCAACCCTAGGCCCAAGAAGGTTCCTCCCCCTGCACCTCCACCCAAAATCTTCCAGAGAAGGTTGCAGTTGAGTGGCAGAGGCGTTTGGAAAGGAAATGCCCAAAGCAGCTGTTAGCACCCTGCTAGGGTAGTAAACAAAGGCCCATGTGTGGAGAGAAGAGGCACAAATCCATGGTGGGATGGAGGATGTGAGGTGAGAGAATATCTTGGCTGGGGGTGGGAGGATGGCTGGGAAACACACAGGAGCAAAAGGGTGCGACCCCCCCTCGCTTCACCCATGAGCCCAAGGGACTGGGTGCCACCCCGCAGGAGCCATCTTCATATGGGTGGGGTGCGGGGAAGGGGGCAGCCCTGCGTGTGGCTGGCCTGGCTGGTCAATTTGCATTTCTGGGATCCATAAATCTTTCAGCTGGGATTTTCACTGGGTTTGGAGCTGGATTTTAATGGTGTTTTAACTGGGCTTCGTAGACTAGCAGGGGAACAGCTTCAGCCGAACCAGCCCAGGATTGCACAGGCCAGGGCAAATCGTGGCACCAGCCCTGAAGTCGCCCATGGCTGCTCCCCAAGAACTGGGGGTCTCTCCCCTCCCCGCTGTAAACCCTCCTCTCCCCCAGGACCTTCAGCACAAAAGCCCAGGCCTGTGCCACCTGAGCCAAAGCAGAAATGCCACTCACTGGCAACAGTAGGAGGTTGTTCAGCGTTGACCAGCCACGAGAGAGGCCAGAGCACACTCCCTCCATGTGCTCCACTGCTTAACCTCAGCCTCTGAGGCAGGATCTTGGGTGTTGAGGGAGGCTGCGATGAGTGGCGAGCCAGGGGGAGCACACAAGCAGGGGTGTCTGCTTCCTCCCGCTGGCAGTGTGATGGGGACAGTTACTGCTTGCCAGCCGCATGTTTCCCTGCATGCTGGAATGGCCATGTGGGCAGGCTGCAAGATGGGCACTGGGAAGAGCTGCATCGCCCCAGCCCAACCCGCCTGGGAGTTTAGCTAGGAGCCACCTGCCTCGCCCCTGCCCTGCCCGCCCTCGCCCCCACCGGCTCTGCTCTCCTGGCCAGCCCGGCGCCTTCCCCTCCTCCCTCCCGGCTCTTTCTCCTCCTCCTGCACTGGGCCCTGGAAAGCTGGGAGAGCTGTACACGGAAAGCCATTTTCAGCTGCCCCGAAGCCGGAAGCGCTCGCAGTCAGTCAAAGGCAACCAGGCCTCTCCAGCTGGGTGCAGGAGCTAGTCGCTGGGACAGCAGGTCACCCAATGGGGCCGCTCCGCTTGGGGGGAGAGGGCCGGGCCAGAAGGCTGGGCACTCCCACCCTAGCTAGGGGAGAGTAAATAGTACTTTGCCCACCCTGTGTCGGGGGCTGCCTGGCGCTGCGGTTCCAGCAGCAGCCTCTCCCCCCCGCTTTCGTAATCTCGCCTCTTCAGGGGGATTTTGAGCTGGTCATGGCGAGATGAGGAGAGGCATGCAGGAGGGGGTGGGTGCAGAGGTCTCCCACAGGGCAGGGCTCTCCCCCACCGGCACCAGTCATGCCAGTGCCACTGCCTGGCACCCCGGGACCAGTGCCACTGCCTGCCCCCTCCTCCCCACAGGAGAGCGAGCAGAATCACAATGGCCTCACCCCTCCACACACGTATGAACATGCACAAACACATGCACATGCAGCACATACACAAGCAGCACACACACAACATGCACATACACATACTTGCACACACATACACCCATGCAGCACATACACACATGCACATTCAGACATGCACGCATACACTCACACACATGCACACAGACATACACATGCATGCACACATACATACCTGCATGCACACACATTCATACACATATGCACCCAGACATGCATGCACATACACTCACAGCCATACACAGGCATACACCCATATGCACACACAAAACCACATACACATGCATACACATACACAAACATATGAACCTATGCACACACATATTCATGCACATGCAAACTTACACACACACACTGATGCACATACACACACAAACATACATATACACACGCACACATACAAAACATACACATGCATACACAAACACACACGTTCATGCCCACACACAGGCACACACATACATGCATGTGCACACAGACAGACATACAGTCACGTGCATACACACACACATGCACAAATGTATGTAGACTTACACAAAGACATCCACACACACAAAAGTACATGCACCCACACATATACTGAGGTACATACACACACATACATATACATACACAGATACACACATAGGCACATACACACACACGCACATACACACAATAGACATATACACAACCACACAGATACACCCACGCACATACCCATGCATATGCATACGCACACACACACACACACACACTCTGACTCTGCTTCTCTCTCTGCTCTACCCTCACCCACTGCAGGCCATGCGGCCCCTGCTGGTCCATGGTGGATGAGGTGGGAGGGTGTCCTTGCTCGGTCAGGTTCTCCCCAGGGGTGACGTGCCTACCCAGGGCTGGCTGATGGCCGTGCTAGACTGATCCCACCCTCCCACCGAGGCAGGGCCTGGATTGATGTTGGTGATCGCTTGCAGACCTGCGGCAGGCGGGGCTGGGGAGAGCGGGCTAGGATTAGCGCAGTTTGTTCTGGGATTACAACATTGTTTAGCAGTAGCACTGCCGGAGTAACCCCACTCCGCTCTCCTGATCTCCATAGGATTAATACTTTGTTCCAGAGGATTATGGCCATTATGAATGTTGTGGGGGTTGGACCGCAGGATGCAAGCAGTGCTCACAGGCAGCACAGAATTAACGGAAGCACCGGATCAACAGAACAGTACAACAATCGCCACACTGCCGAGCCCAGCGGGCAGCGGCAAGGGTGCCAGGCTCCACAGCTAGGGGCAACAGGATTAGGGATACGGATCCAGCCCCCAAGGGCAGTTGCCCTGCCCCAGCCCCCTCACACCAGACCCACACTCCCAGTCCCCAGGGCAGCAGCCTCCTTGTGACAATGTGGGGGATCCATCAGTGCACATAAGGATTCTGGTTGGGTTGCAGCTCTGAAGTTGTTCTTATGCAATTCCTGTAGCAGTATCTGTTAGTCTTTAAGGTGCCACTGGACTCCTTGTTGTTTTTGTGGATACAGACTAACAGGGCTACCTCCTGATACCTGTATCAGTGAATACCTCTGTATAAATGTGGAATCCACCATGACTGGCAGGGCCTGTAGCCCCCACCCCTCAGTTTAGGGGGGACAATGGGGAGCAGTTAACCTTAATGACTGTACTCTGACCACACAATGGGTATGCTAAGGAAGCTGGCTGATTCCCCTCAACAGAGAAAATTCCCCGGCAGCAGAACAAAGGAACCAGATGTTGATGGTGAGACAGGAAACTCCAAAACTCACAGAGACAGGAGGAACTCAAGGTTTGGGCAAGCGGGAGAGGCGAGGCCTGCTTTCAGGGTGAGAGGAGGGCTTTAGCTTCTCTGGCCAACCAAGCAGTCAGAGGAAGCAAGCTGAGACTGAGGGAGAGGGCACAACCCCCCTCCTCACCCAGCCCCCCAGAAAAGCAACCTCCACTCAATCCCCTAGCAGAGTTCAGCCCCGCCTCCTCACCCAGTCCCCCAGCAGAGAAACACCCCCCCTCACCCAGCCCCCCAGCAGAGCAAACCCCCCCTCACCCAGTCCCCCAGCAGAGCAACCCCCTTCACCAAGCCCAGCAGAGCAACCACCCACTGAGCCCCTCAGCAGAGCAACCCCTTCCCAGCACTCTCAGCAGAGCAACCCCCCCCCCCCCCCCCCCCCCCCCCCCCCCCCCCCCCCCCCCCGCCACCCCCACCCCCCCCCCCCCCCCCCCCCCCCCCCCCCCCCGCCACCCCCACCCCCCCCCCCCCCCCCCCCCCCCCCCCCCCCCGCCACCCCCACCCCCCCCCCCCCCCCCCCCCCCCCCCCCGCAGAGCAAAACACAAAGGTAAATTTAGTACTGAGAAAGGAAATCCCAGCCTGCCTGACCCACTTTACATAATCCCACACCACCCAATACAACTCAGCCCCACCTAACCCCAGCCTGCCCCTGCAATCCAACCCCACAACCTGGCAACCCACCCAACCCAGCAGCCTCCACCCAGCTCAGCTGGACAACAGGTGCAGAAAGAGGAGAGCAGCACAGACCTTCACCAGCATTTGGGACGCCCTCAGACAGCCCCACCACAGGGTCCTAGAGAGCCCCTGAAAGACATAATGCAAGGGTTCCCAGGTGCAGCCCCGAGTGCAACAGGGCTCCCCCTTCCTGACGCCAGGCCCAACTAACTGTTCTGCAATGGTCCACTTGTGCCATTCCAGCATCAAAGAGGGGCCTTAGAACCAGCAGCCCTCCACTGACATGACTCATCTTCATGGGGGGCAAACAACAAACATCTTTCATCCTCTTCAGTGTTCCACAATAGTCGTTCTGGCATCGATGGATCTTCCCTGCTGGGCAGGACGTCATACCTTTTCTTGGAGATCAGCACTTTATTTCAGTTAATGTCTCTCTCCTGTCTGGTGACTTACTCAGTCATAGAGGCTTACCGTACAACTGTTTAAATATTACCTTACAATATGGGTGTAACGCCGACCCACACAGGGCGTCGGCAGCAGGGCTCAAACCTGGAACCTCTTCAGCTAAATGCATGACCCTCTTCTGCCTGAGCTAAAAGACACATCTCTGTTAACCAGAACTGTAGCAGGCTCATCAAGCGCTAGCTGGCCTAGTCACCACTAGAGGGGGGACAAAGTGTCACTCTGACCAAGCAGGGTTACCTTGGATGGTCACCTTCCCTCTCTCCATCTGGCAGAGTCCCATGGGAGTCACTACAGCAGCTCGCTTTCTGCAGGAAGGATAAGGTCGTCTCCCCTTTAGCTTGCACCTGACTCCGACCCCCACAGGTTCCCCGTTCTCTGACACAGGCCATCTTATCTTCAGTTTGCCTCGTTCCCCATTCAGTCAGTGAGCATGAAGTGGTGCTCAGGGTCAGCTTCCTCCAGCGCACACAAAGTTACAAGTCCCCCCTGGTAATCCAGACTGGGAATTTACTCCATTTCCCTGGGAATCAGCAGGGGTGTATTTAAAGGCTGGGTTTAAAAGACAGGATCCCAGCAGTGGCTCCAGTGTAGCACCCCCTCTCCACCCAGTTACCTCCTTTCATAGAATCATAGAAGGTAAGGACTGGAAGAGACCTCAGGAGGTCATCTAGTCCAACCCCCTGCTCAAAGCAGGACCAACCCCCACTAAATCATCCCAGCCAGGGCTTTGTCAAGCCGGGCCTGAAAAACCTCTAAGGATGGAGATTCCGCCACCTCCCTAGGTAACCCATTCCAGTGCTTCACCACCCTCCTAGTGAAATAGTTTTTCCTAATATCCAATCTAGATCTCCCCCACTGTAACTTGAGACCATTGCTTCTTGTTCTGTCATCTGCCACTACTGAGAACAGCTGAGCTCCATCCTCTTTGGAACCCCCCTTCAGATAGTTGAGGCTGCTATCAAATCCCCCTTCACTATTCTCTTCTGTTGACTAAATAAGTGCAGTTCCCTCAGCTGCTCCTCATAAGTCATGTGCCCCAGCCCCCTAATCATTTTCGTTGCCCTCTGCTGGACTCTCTCTACTCTTGACCCTAACCCTACCGTCCAGCGTATCTACCTCTCCCCCCAGTTTAGTGTTGTTGTAGGAGCAGCAGTGATCTGTATGCTATGTATAACCTATATGCTCAAATACCTGTGAAGTGGCTTTCCCCCTCCCACTCCCTTCTGGAATATCTGTGGGATGAATGGGCTGCTTTAGCAGCTAGAAGATCAGAAGAGCTCTCAGGTAGACAAGGTGTCTGGCACTCTGATTAGGCAGCGATCACATGCCCAATGCATAGACACTGCATGGACACTGTCCGAGGTGGAGTGTGACCAACCAGATGCGTCCAAGTTATCTCTAGTCGCAGGCCATGAGGAGCAGGTCCTTAAAAGGGGAAGGGGCCATGTGCTCAGGAGTGCACTCACAAGATTGTACCTCCTGTAAAGGCCCTTCGCCCAGAGCGCCTGGCCAGTGGTTCGCCGCGTTGCATTCCATCGTGCCTCGTGAAGACTTACCTTCATTGCACCATCCATCGCTGCGCTGTGGGACACTTATCTTGAAGGATCCTGACATCTCCAGTGCCGTGCGTGTCCTGGGAGCATGAGTATGTGAGTGTGAGTGTGACCCCGCCCCCCTTCTTTTGAGCTTAGCTATCAGTATAATAAATGTGCTGCTTTCTGCCAAACTCAGGTGGGTCATTAGTCCTCCCTAAGCTTACTAGCTGGCCCAATTTCGGGTAACAAGTGTCATCTGCGAACTTGTTGAGGTTGCAATTAATCCCATCATCCAGATCTTTAATAAAGATGTTGAACAAAACCGGCCCCAGGACTGACCCCTGGGGCACTCCGCTTGATACTGGATGCCAACTAGACATCGAGCTGTTGATCACTACCCGTTGATCCCAACAATCTAGCCAGCTTTCTATCCACCTTAAAGTCCATTCATCCAATCCATCCTTTTTTAACTTGCTGGCAAGAATACTGTGGGAGAACGTATCAAAAGCTTTGCTAAAGTCAAGATATATCACATCCACCGCTTTCCCCATATCCACAGAGCCAGTTATCTCATCATAGAAGGCAATCAGGTTGGTCAGGCATGACTTGCCCTTGATGAATCCATGTTGACTGTTCCTGATCACCTTCCTCTCCTCCAAATGCTTCAAAATGGATTCCTTGAGTACCTGCTCCATGATTTTGCTGGGGAATGAAGTGAGGCTGACCGGTCTGTAGTTCCCTGGGTTCTCTTTCTTCCCTTTTTAAAATATGGGCACTATATTTGCCTTTTTCAAATTGTCTGGGACCTCCCCCGATCACCATGAATTTTCAGAGATAATGGCCAATGGCTCTTCAGTTCTCACAGGACCAAACCCTCTAGTCCAGACAAAGCCTTGGTGGAGACAGGGCTTAACACCTATAACACACGTAAAGTGCTCATGGCCAACGCTGTTTCCAAATGTTTCCTTTCCAGGCTATGACTACACTCAACACACTACAGCTGCGTGGCCGCAGTGCTTCAGTGTAGACACTCAGGGCTTGTCTACACTTACATTTTATAGCGCTCTAACTTGCTGGCTCAGGGGTGTGAAAAATCATCCCCCTGAGAGCAGCAAGTCTGAGCGCTTTAAAGCGCTAGTGTAGACAGGCTCCGAGCGCTGGGAGCCGGATTACCGGGAGCTCTGGGAGAGCTCTCTCCCAGCGCTCGCACGCGACCACACTTGCACTTCAAAGCTTTGACGTTTCCACTGTAAACATACCCTCAGTACAGTGATGGGAGGAGTTCTCCCGTCTGCACAGGTAATCCACCACCCCGAGACTTCTTTTGTCAGCCTAGCGCTGTCTACATCAGGGTGCGGGGGGAGGTTGGCTTAACCACATCACTCAAGGGGGTGGAGTTTTCACACCCCTGACAGGCGTACCTATGCTGATGTAACTTTTCAGTGCAGACGAGCCCCAAGGCCTCTTAGGGGCCGTTCAAGCCCAAGGATCCCCTGTGCCTCCATGCAGGCTGCCCATGCCATGGGCTAGGCTGCCTTCCAGCTAAAGCAAGGGAAAGGGAGTCACTGCCCTTCGACGAAGAGGCAGACCCTGGTCAAGCTCTGATGAGATGATTGTGTGAGCCAGGCACTTTTCCTAGCCCAGACCGACTCCTTGTGGACTTGTTGGGACCTGCATGAACTAGCAATCAGCTAATTAAGCAAACAGCTCCGCACACTGAGGGTCACACCCCTAGAGTAGCCATGTTCCACGTGGGCTGCCATGCTGGGCACAGGAGCAGAGAGGTGCAGAGAGCAGTTCCCTGTTCTCTGCACTACTGGGATGCTCAAGGGGTGCACACATTGCAGGGGGATTGCAGGGGCCTGGCACAGATGGGGCTGTCCCTTCACTAGCCCAGTGTTTGCCAGCCGCGCCCTCTCAGCCCACTGCCAAAGAACGGGAATGACATGAGACCAAATTGTGTTCTTCAACTGGTTCGTGGGCTCTTGTGTTCTGGACAGATGTGTCCTGGATGCTGCCCGTTCAGTCCAAGGCACTTTGTTAGTAAAACTGGGCTGGAACACGGCACCTCAGGGCAGAGCCGGATTAATCTTTTGGGGGCCTGGCGTCAAAAATATTTGTGGACCCCCATGGAGGCAATTGGAGCATGGAGTGGGGAGTTCAGTCCCTGGAGTGAGGGGCTGGCCAAGAGCATGGAATGGTAGGGATGGCCCCGCTCTGCTCAGCCCAGTGCGAGGGCACTATTTACAAACTGGTGGGCCACTGTGCATCTGGCAACTGCCCGGCCCTGTGCTGCCAGCATGCCCCTTCCCCTCGGGGACGGGCCCATGCCACGCCACAGTCCCCCCGCCCAACACCTACCCCCCCACTGGAACAGCTTCCCAAGGGTGATGGTGAATGTTCCATCACTGACCTTGTGCAGTCAAGATCGGATGTGTTTCTAAAAGGTCTGCTGTAGTTCAAACAGGAATCATCAGGGTTGGAAGGGACCTCAGGAGGTCATCTAGTCCAACCCCCTGCTCAAAGCAGGACCAATCCCCAACTAAATCATCCCAGCCAGGGCTTTGTCAAGCCAGGCCTTAAAACCCTCTAAGGAAGGCTATTCCACCACCTCCCAGGTAACCCATTCCAGTGCTTCACCACCCTCCTAGTGAAAAAGTTTTTTCCTAATATCCAACCTAAACCTCCCCCACTGCAACTTGAGACCATTAGTCCTTGTTCAGGGCACTTCTCCGGCGTGCCTAGATAGTCACAATGGTCCCTTCTGGCCTTGGAATCTGTGAATTTTCTGGCTACTTCACCTCTGGAGCCCCTGGACTGGAAGACTGGAGTGCGGAACTGTAGGGGTTGGAAAAAATGTATCCAAGTGTGAGGCCTGTGAAGCTGGCTTTGCTCCCGAGTCGAGTGGCTGCCCTTCCAGCTTACTGAAAGCCCGAGCTCCCAGCTCATTCTCCTGGTATTCTTGTTGGCCCTGGACAGCAGCTTTTTTGGTGTGAGGGATCTGATGGGAGCAGGACTCTCATTCAAAGCGTTTATGCAGGTTTTCTTGATGGTGCTAGTATGAAATCTGGCAACACTTTGCATGCACTGAGAATCTGTATCAATAGGGTGGAAATCTCTCACACGTTATTGACAAGTTTCCAGTCTCCTGTGGATTTGGAATAAAGGCACAAATGTTTTGGATTTTCCCTCTGACCGTTCTCCTTGTAGTACGTATTAGGGCCAGGTGGGCAAGTTGCTCTGGATGTAACATGCAGAGAGTTGTCTGTTTGCACAATTCTTATTCTGTGTAGGGTCTTACAACAATCTATTGACTGGAGTGTGAGGGGTCACAGGGCCCGGCCCATCAGATGTTGTTCAGTTCTGTTTGCTGAGCTTCTCAAGAAGTGAAGTGATTAAGGAAGAAGTTGGGGGTAGTGCACCTTGCCCCCAGTTCTTGCATTGAGATTCTGTTTACCCAGAGCTATGAGCTTGTAAAGAGCAACTTTGATAGCCCAGTGGGTTTGAAAGAGGCAAGCAAACCTTGGTAAGACAGACAATGTCACTGTGTTACCTCTCCTGATAAGACACCAGCTGTGGGGAGGGGTGTCACTGGGTTTAGAGTCTGCAGATTCCTTCTAGTGCTGGCTGCTCATTTAGGATCTTGATTAGATCTCTGCCCTTAGTTGTGTTTGTCTGCATCTGAAAGGGGATGATGACTCTCTAACAGGATCTGTTCCCAGTAGAACTGAATAGTGGGGCTCCCCCTTTCTTTGCAGCCCTGGGCATTTCCCGCAGCATGCCATTGCACACACTAGGACAGGCAGGGAGATGTGGGACCATGCAGAAGTCCATCCCACCCCGCCAGTGAGATCCCAGCCTGACTCCTGTGACCTGGGGAGTTTGCGGCTCTGACCTGTTTGTCAAATCTCCCTCACTGCTCGGTGAGCACTGTAGGATCAGAGCTGAGGACTCTAGTGCCAGCCAGGGCAGAGTTTGTGCGGGGGGAGGGGCCATGCTGCCTGCGCCTCTTTGCAAGGCCAGGGTACAGATCAGAGTCCAGTTTTTACAGAGGTTGGGTGAACAGCCCTTAATTTATAACCTGCTGGAGCCACCTGGCACTTGTTCCAGAGTGTGGGAAATGGGGCCGTTCTGCCACCGGATGACAGCTGTCATCTGTCCTTCCTTTGCCACTTGCTCAGGGACGGGGGTTTGAACAACCTCCAAAGCCCGTGTGAAGTGGGCCAGCCCTGGGCAAAGCCGGAGTGATGGCTAGGAATGACTGATACTGATCCTCAGCAGCTAGTGGGTACGTCATATGGTCAGAGTGCCACTGCCGGCCGCCTGCTGGCACTGGAAAGAGTTCACCCTTTAACAGTTAATTCCCAGGCTGGCGCTTTTGGAAATATTCCCTGTGCCTCAGTTTTGCCTGCTGTAACATGGGTGAGAACAGGTCAGACTCGGCCCCTCCATCCATACTGGGACAATTAACTAAGGTGTGAGTATGGAGGTGCCTTGCGTTACGTACCCGCCTTTGGCTTCATTGATTTCCCTAAGGGCACTGAGTGAGTCAGCGGCATGGCCAGGATTAGGGCTTCAGGATCCTGCTGCCTATGCCTCTAGGCCAGTGTTCTCAGCATTCCCCCCACGGCGGGACCCCAAGCCCCCTGAGTCTCCCAGCCCCACAGGCCTTGGTGCTCTTCCTTCCTGAACAAGCATCTATTTGAACACCACCACCACTGGTTTGAGGGGCTGGGTGGGGGGTGCTGGTGCTGGAGGTTAGGGCTGGGCTAGTGGCAGCCTGGTATCTGGCAGTGGGATAGGGGCAGGGGTGCTGGAACAATTTATAAAGTGGGGTTGCTGAGAGCTATTGAACCAAACTGTAAACCCTGTATATAACGGAAACCACTTCAAGCCAGAGGGTGCTGCAGTTCCCCCAGCACCCCTAGTTCCAGCACCTATGGGGGGGGGGGGGGGTTAGTTAGCTGTGCATGTCTGTGTGGTGGCCAGAAATAATTTATAATTGTTTTCTTGGCAGGCTCCAGGGGCTGCTGTTCCCTCCCTTTTTAGTTAGCTAGATTGTTAGCAAGGTCTGCTGCAGGGTCTCCACCCTGGCTCAATTGCCATTGATTGTGGGGACTGACAGTGGGCTGGCTCTCTATTCTCAGCCCAGAGGCCCATTGAAATTAACAAAGCAGGGTTAAGTAGCCTCTTCATCATATCACTTAATGTCTCTTCCTGCAGCCAGGCCAATGCATCAATTTAGGACTAATGCTGAAATGAACAAAGGCTTCCCTCACAGGGAGGAGAATGGAAAACAAGTGAATGCTCTAGACTTGGTGCCTTGTTGGAGTCCATGGGTGTGTCTCCACAAGGATAGATAAGGAAAAAGGTGCAGCATGACCGGGAGTACAGATTTGAAAGGTGTTAAACTACTTCTCTGCCATCCCTAGTCAGCACTTCAAATCACTTGGGCAAATTTGATTTGAAAAAGCACCCTTTTCCTTATCAATTCCCCATGTAGACAGACCCAGCGCTCGTGTCCTTCCCTCCCTCTGGCATGGGGCCCTGTATATCCTCACTCCCTGCAGTTAGAGGGAGAGAATTGGCCTGCACTCCTCTGAGACTGTTAACGACAGCTGGGGCAGCTAGGGCTTGTCTACACAATGAAATGACATCACTAGTCATCGCGGTATAATGCCCTGTCCGGACACTCTTATTCTGGGCTGAGGGCCTTGCTCTTGTTGCTCTGAAAGTGGCTTAAACTAAACCAGAAAAAAGGCCATGTTATTCTGCTATCCAAGCGTCCACGCAGGGATTTATCCCACTGTAAACAGAGCATAGGATTATGCCAGTAAATTTCACTGTGTAGACAAGCCCTTAGTAATGCTGAGAAATGGACGTGAGCAGCTATTACGTGAGAGACCCACCTGGGATGCAGAACCAGACCAGCAGTGGGAACAGGGTTTAGGGCCTCTGGACATTTCCCCTTCATCTCCACCCCAAAGCAGGCCACACTCTAGCTCCAGGCTCTCCAGGATGTGCTCGCTATTGACTCTCTACTGCATCCTGTTGGGCATAGTTGGGTTTTTCTCTTCTTTTTTTTTACTGTTTATTTAGGAAGTTTTAACAGGTTTACAGCTTCTTGCCATGTAAACATCAGAGCCAAAATAATAATCATTACATTACAAGAGTGAGCTGTTGTTTAGAACCATTGTACAGTATTACAGCAGAGTCATCAGGTATCTCTGTGGAACAGCCTGTTCCCATACTACAGACTGAGCATCTGTACGCTACCCACCATGTGTTGCTTCTGGTGATTGTACTAAATCGAGTGACATATCTGAATACACATTTTTAACAAACCAGGCATGTCTATCAAATGTTAATAGTCAAAAAAAAACCAAAAAAACCAGACAGGTGTGCTGGGGTTTTTGCAGGTGACTAAATGTACTTTGTCTGAGCATTGAATACATAAAAACCAAATATCTACAAATCTGTTTGTCTTCTGTCTGTTTTGCTGGGGATGTAATTGGTGTGTTCATTTTTCCATAACAACCACCTCCCTTATTTTTTGACCCATTCCTCTAGAGCTGAACTAGTTTTCTTTCCCAATGACAGGCTATCAGCCGCTGAGCAGCTACTAGCAGATGAGAGATTAAGGCTTCATTTCCTTTGTGTCATTTCCACTAGGCACCCCCAGGAGGCTAAAGGAGCATTTGGTAATAAACACCCACCCATTTGTGATGTTTGGTGATGGAGCATGTCCCAACACTCGCTAGCTGGACATGTCCACCATGTCCACCAAAAATATTTTATTTCACCACGTCTCCAACATTTATCCCCATTCAGATCTCTCTGTATTTTAACCTGACTGTGATGAGTTGCTATTGAAACAGTATCGTAGGGAATTTGTCTTGTATCATGTTACAGACTGAAGTTGCTGCTATGTCTGGCATAGTTTTTAATAACTGCAATTGTCTGTCCATCCTCCTCTCCCCACAATCCCTCATTCTTTGTTCTCTTTTCCTCTCCCCTCCTGCTCTTGCTTTTCTTCACCATCTCAGTCCAGTCTCCTCAGCTCCTAGCCCCACCTCACTGTGTATACAACCTACCTAAGAAGAAAGAGACCATGCACCATGCCCACTCCAGCATGTATCCTGCACTGGGTACACTCTCGAGCCTTGTCTGGCTAAGGGGCAGCTCTTCATAAGACTTGCACCAAAATACCTACACATGTGAATTCAAAGCCATGTTCATAGGTGCTGGAACAAGGGGTGCTGGGGGTGCTGCCACACCCCCTGGCTAGAAGTGGTTTCCATCATATACAGGGTTTACAGTTTGGGTCAATGGCTCTCAGCACCCCCACTACACAAATTGTTCCAGCCCCCCAGCCACATTGTTAGTTCAGTGCAGGTTTGCATGTAGCTCAGCCCTGAGAGATCAAAGGTGTTCTAAATCGTGTAAGCTGGCACATATGGTTACACCTCAGTGCCAATAGGACAGGCTGGTCGAGGTGAACCCAACCAGGGAGGCCAGGCTACAACTTGGCCTGCTCACATCTTCAAACCCACTTGCCCTGTCTGCACTAGGGTTTTACATTGTGTTAATGAAAATGCAGTGCCAGCGGGCTGGGCCTCTGTCCATAATTCAGAGTAGGTCATGACAATAGCAACCCAAACCTTGCTTGCCTTCAGGGATTTTAGCAAGAAGCCTGACCAAGGTCAGTAAAGTTACTGAGCTTTACTCTAACAGGGAGTTTCCTGGCAAGTCTAAGGAAGTGTAGCCACAATCAGACAAGCCGGTCTGGGAAAGGTGGTACCTGAGCTAGGTCCAGGGCCGGCGCAACCCATTAGGTGACCTAGGCGGTCGCCTAGGGCGTGAACATTTGAGGGGTGCCGGCGCCCCGGCCGGCCGTGGAAATTTGGGGGCAGGACCTTTCGCCGCCGCTGTTGGGGGCGGCATTTCGGGGGCGGGACCTTCCACCGCCTAGGGCGCCGGAAATGCTGGCGCCGCTACTGGCTAGGTCATTAGGCCTTTGAAAGGTGGCCTCTCCTCAGCAGGCTGGCTTCGGCAGAGAATGGCCTATCTGGATCCTGTGGTGTGACATGGAGCTGGAGAAATCTGGTTTGGAAGTGGGGTTCGCTCTGCTGAAATAGGGCGGGGGGCTTGCTAAGGAGATTGAGGGAGGGAAGTGACTTGCCCAAGGTCCCATGTTATGGCAGAGGCAGGACTAGAATCCAGATCTCCCAACACCTAGCCCCGGGCTTTGCCCCAGGTCCACCCTCCTCACCAAATGAGTGGCTCTGTTCTGCTCAAGCTGATGTTCAGGTGGTGTGATGGTGCAGCTCCTCGTAGAGCGCAGTGCACTGACCCAGCCTGCAGGGAGGCAGGCAGGGGTAACCAGGCGAGTTCCCATGTCTGAAAGGAGAGGTCGTCACTCCTGGCCAGGCACAGGTGAGCAAAGTGCTCTTGGCCTCTGCTGCTACGTGGAGAGCCAGAAGCAGCTGTGCATCCAGCAAAGCCCCCAGTTTACGGACCTGAGTCAAACCCCTCAATGGAGGGAGCCAATATCTACTCAGCCAGCCCCTCCAATTCATCCCCTAACCTGCCAGCAAAACCTCTGCCATCTCTGGCCCGTGCTCAGGGATGATGGCATGATCTCCTCCTGCAGAACTGAATGGGCCCTCATTTATCACTGTCCTTTTGGGCCAGCCCCCCGCCGTAGGGCAGGCCCCAGATTGCCACTAAGACCACATGTTAGATTCATTGCCTAACACTTCCTTCCCCCCACTTATGGGTGGGGGAGATAACACGAGCCTCCCTCCAGTGCCAGCTTGAATATCTGCTCCTGGGGTGAAGCTTCGGTTGGCATTTCCAGCTCTGTGAGCATAATGCAAGTGTCTTGGTCCCTGTGCTGGGCCAAAGGCCTGTTTGCTCCAGCAGCACTTACAGGGCCAAGCACACGCTGCTGGACTCTCCCACCACAGAGCTTCCCTGCTGCCCATTTATAGCCACCCATGCTCTAGGCAGTAGCGGCGCCAGCTCTGCCGGCACCCTAGGCGGCGGAAGGTCCCGCCCCCGAAATCCCGCCCCCAACAGCGGCGGCGGAAGGTCCCGCCCCCAAATTTCAACGGGCGGCGGGGGCGCATGCGCCCCCAAAATAGCAGTGCCCTAGGCGACCGCCTAGGTCGCCTAATGGAAGCGCCGGCCCTGGCTCTAGGGCGTCAGGCAAGGGACTGGGCTCACTGGAGTTCCCCCCTCCAGCCTAGAACCTCTCATCGTCTAGGGAGGCCTGGTTGCTAGACTGTAGGTCCCTGGAGCCTGTGGGGGAAGCCTGGCTGACTAGGGCAGGATTGGAAGCCCATGACTGTCCCAGCAGCACAGGTTTCACCTGCCCCATCGCAGCCCCCTGGGCCTGGATGCACACTCCTGATGGACGCGTGTGGTCATGCTGGGTGTGCTCTAAGAGACTCCACAGCTGCTCCAGGCTCCAGTGTCAGTGGGTCCAACAGCAGCTTCCCCCTCGTCTGCCCTTCACTTGGGTGGTTTTCTGCCCCAGGCTCTCCTGTGGCTTTAGCCCCTGACCTGTGCTCTGCCCTGCAGCATCGCATGTCATAGAAGGACCCATGCTAACACAAGTCCTGGCACTAGCATAAGCCGGGGGCTGTTTCTCTGGCCCTGACCTCTTTACCTGCCAGGCTCCAGGAAGCTGGGCCACCCCCCACCCTTGAACAGCTCTGTTCTCCCATATGCCGTGTCCTGGCAGGTATGTCTGGCAGCATTCACTGGGAGATGGAAGTGAAGGGAGCGATTTATCTACAGGGGGCAGAATGAGGACAGGTTCCCCAGCCTGTCACTGGCTTCCAAGCACCACTGGGTGCTAAAGCCAGCCCCACAAAGGCCAGTGCCCAAAGGGGAAGCAGCAGAGCAGGAGCCCTTGTCTCTCAGGGACAATCTGCACTAAAAGCGGCACTGACTCATCCTCCAAGCAAGCCCAGCCCCACACCGAGGCTGCTGTAAGGAGGGAGGTGCCATGCAGCCAGTGCCTGAGAACACTGCCATGCAAAGCGAGCTCCAGGCACAAACAGGGTCCAGAATCCCAGGATCCCCCTTCCCCCCGCTTGAACCCAAGCTCCCACCAGATGCCCTGAGCCAGGGGAAGGTCTCATCCAAGAGCCTGCTGCTGTGGAATGCAGAAAGCAGAGGAACAAAGGCCTGTTCTGGGAAGAGCTCGCAGGAGCAGAGCTTGGCTGGCTGGCCAGGCCTCTCATGCCGCCCACATTAGCGGTCTGCCTGGGATCTGTGTATTAGCCGTGAATTAATGTCCTGCAGAGACTGGGAACCTGGATCAGGCGGGGATTAAAGAGGCATTACCCCTTTGTTAAAGCTGATGTTTTGGGGATAATCTGGAAGCTTTAGCTAATACATTATTACAGAAACTTCTTCAATCACAGTGGCAGACAGTAAGCAGATTTGGATATTACTGTCTAACCGTGTGCAGGGCTGCTGCTCCCGGGGGAGTGGGTTTGCATCATGGCAAACACATGCCTGAACTCCTCAGGCACTCTGGAGGAGCAGCAGGGGGGCAGCAGGAAACAAGGGAAACTCAGCCCCACCCAGGGAATAGGCTCCTACCCCGCTGGGAGAGGGCCCCAGGTAGGGTGACCATATGTCTCATTTTGGCCAGGACAGTCCCTTTTTAAAGCCCTATCCCGGCCCTCCTGACTTTTTTTGGCAAAAGTGGGCATTTGTCCTGTTTGCTCTCGCTGACTTGATCAGTTGGCAAGAGCAAATGGGACAAATGCCCAGTTTTGTTAAAAAAAAAAGTGGGTTAGGGAAGAACATGTGTGTGGGGGGGAGTGAGTGTCAATGCCAGCCCCGCGCAGTGGGGGAGGCAGGGCTCAGGCGAGGGGCAGGCAGGGCTCAGGCAAGCAGCAAGGCCAGCCCCAGCCTCACGTGTGGGGCAGACAGGGCTCAAGCGAGCAGTGACACCAGCCCTACGCAGGGTGGGGGTGGGGGGCTTGGGAGTGCAGCTCGGCTAGCCCCGTGTGAAGGGGACCTCAGGAGAGTGGCTTGGGCCAGTCCCAGGGGGTGCATGGGTGGGCTCAGGCGAGCGGCTTGGTCCAGCCCCACGTGGAGGAGGGGCCTCAAGTTAGCCCCACCCTGTGTATCATTTTCCCTTAGGGAAATATGGTCACCCTAGACTCAGGGAGTGCCATGCAAAAAAATTGGCCTGGTCTCACCTACCACAGGCAGCAGCAGCCAGGGAGACCTCTGAAGAGTGCCTATACACAAATGCAAGAAGCCTGGGAAACAAGCAAGGAGAACTGGAAGTCCTGGCACAGTCAAGGAATTATGATGTGATTGGAATAACAGAGACTTGGTGGGATAACTCACATGACTGGAGTACTGTCATGGATGGATATAAACTGTTTAGGATGGACAGGCAGGGCAGAAAAGGTGGGGGACTTGCATTGTATGTAAGAGAGCAGTATGACTGCTCAGAGCTCCAGTATGAAACTGCAGAAAAACCTGAGAGTCTCTAGATTAAGTTTAGAAGTGTGAGCAACAAGGGTGATGTCATGGTGGGAGTCTGCTATAGACCACCAGACCAGGGGGATGAGGTGGACAAGGCTTTCTTCCGGCAACTAACAGAAGTTACTAGATCACAGGCCCTGGTTCTCATAGGAGACTTCAGTCACCCCAATATCTGCTGGGAGAGCATTACAGCGGTGCACAGACAATCCAGGAAGTTTTTGGAAAGTGTAGGGGACAATTTCCTGGTGCAAGTGCTGGAGGAACCAACTAGGGGCAGAGCTCTTCTTGATCTGCTGCTCACAAACCGGGAAGAATTAGTACGGGAAGCAAAAGTGGATGGGAACCTGGGAGGCAGTGACCGTGTGATGGTTGAGTTCAGGATCCTTACACAAGGAAGAAAGGAGAGCAGCAGACCCAGGACTTCAGAAAAGCAGACTTAGAGTCCCTCAGGGAACTGATGGGCAGGATCCCCTGGGAGAATAACATGAGGGGGAAAGGAGTCCAGGAAAGCTGGCTGTATTTCAAAGAATCCTTATTGAGGTTTCAGGAACAAACCATCCCGATGTGTAGAAAGAATAGTAAATATGGCAGGTGACCAGCTTGGCTTAACAGTGAAATCCTTGCTGATCTTAAATGCAAAAAAAAAGCTTTCAAGAAGTGGAAGATTGGACAAATGACAAGGGAGGAGTATAAAAATATTGCTCAGACATGCAGGAGTGAAATCAGGAAGGCCAAATCACACTTGGAGTTGCAGCTAACAAGAGTGTTAAGAGTAACAAGAAGGGTTTCTTCAGGTATGTTAGCAACAAGAAGAAGGTCAAGGAAAGTGTGGGCCCCTTACTGAATGAGGGAGGCAACCTAGTGACAGAGGATGTGGAAAAAGCTAAGGTACTCAATGCTTTTTTTGCCTCTGTCTCACGAACAAGGTCAACTCCCAGACTACTACACTGGGCAGCACAGCATGGGGAGGTGGTGACCAGCCTTCTGTGGAGAAAGAAGTGGTTCAGGACTATTTAGAAAAGCTGGATGAGCACAAGTCCATGGGGCCGAATGCACTGCATCCGAGGGTGCTAAAGGAGTTGGCGGATGTGATTGCAGAGCCATTGGCCATTATCTTTGAAAACTCATGGCGATCAGGGGAGGTCCCAGATGACTGGAAAAAGGCTAATGTAATGGTCATCTTTAAAAAAGGGAAGAAGGAGGATCCGGGGAACTACAGGCCAGTCAGCCTCACCTCAGTCCCTGAAAAAATCATGGAGCAGGTCCTCAAGGAATCAATTCTGAAGCACTTAGAGGAGAGAAAAGTGATCAGGAACAGTGAGCATGGATTCACCAAGGGCAAGTCATGCCTGACTAACCTAATTGCCTTCTATGAGGAGATAACTGGCTCTGTGGATGAGGGGAAAGCAGTGGACATGTTATTCCTTGACTTTAGCAAAGCTTTTGATACGGTCTCCCACAGTATTCTTGCCAGCAAGTTAAAGAAGTATGGGCTGGATGAATGGACTATAAGGTGGATAGAAAGCTGGCTAGATCGTCGGGCTCAACAGGTAGTGATCAATGGCTCCATGTCTAGTTGGCAGCCGGTATCAAGTGGAGTGCCCCAAGGGTCGGTCCTGGGGCTGGTTTTGTTCAATATCTTCATTAATGATCTGGAGGATGGTGTGGACTGCACCCTCAGCAAGTTTGCAGATGACACTCAACTGGGAGGAGTGGTTGATACGCTGGAGGGTAGGGATAGGATACAGAGGGACCTAGACAAATTAGAGGATTGGGCCAAAAGAAATATGATGAGGTTCAACAAGGACAAGTGCAGAGTCCTGCATTTAGGACGAAAGAATCCCATGCACTGCTATAGACTAGGGACCGAATGGCTGGGCAGCAGTTCTGCAGAAAAGGACCTAGGGGTTACGGTGGACGAAAAGCTGAATATGAGTCAACAGTGTGCCCTTGTTGCCAAGAAGGCTAATGGCATTTTGGGTTGTATAAGTAGGGGCATTTCCAGCAGATCGAGGGATGTGATCATTCCCCTCTACTCAGCACTGGTGAGGCCTCNCAGGGGTCAGCAACTTATGGCACGCGTGCGAAAGACGGCATGCGAGTCGATTTTTAATGGCAAGCCCAGCCCAGCCCAGCCCAGCCCAGCCCACTCTTCTCTGCCCCCCCCCCCGGCGGGGGCAGGAGGAAAGGGGCAGGGGGCAGAAGCTGGCTCCTGCCGGCTCCTGCTGGCTCCCCTGCCTCTTCCGGCAGTGTGCTGGGTTCCTGCCCCTCCTCCAGCTCTCCGTCCCTCCCTCCCTGTGGCCGATCAGCTGATGGCCCTTGCGAGGGAGGGGGTCAGGAAGGAGCAGAGTCAGCCTGCTCTGCTCCCATTGGAGGCAGAGAAGAAGCGGGTACAGGGCCTTGGGGAAGGAGGGGGTGGAATGGGGGCATATCCCCTCCAACCCCCTGCCCTGACCCCCCCCCCACACCTCCTCTGCCGTGACACCCCCTCACACACACCCAGCCCTCTGCCCTGAGCCCTGCGCCCCGCACACCCCCAGACCCATGCCCTGAGCCCCCCCTCACACACACCCAGCCCTCTGCCGTGAGCCCTGCGCCCTGCACACCCCCCAGGCTCCTGCCCTGAGCCCTGTACACCCCCTAGGTCCCTGCCCTGAGCCCTGTACCCCCTTCACACACATCCAGCCCTCTGCTTGACTCCTTCACCGCCCCCTACAACCCCAGCCCTGACTCTGGTACTCCCACACATACCCAGGCCCCCCACACCCCATGCCCTGATACCTGCACCCCCCTCACATGCCCCCAGTCTTCTGCCCTAACTCTTGCACCCCCCCACACCCCATGCACCCCCCACATCCTGACTCTTGCACCCCCCCACATCCCCACCCCCACCCTGAGCACCAAATGGGAGCTCCTGCACCCCCTCCCCCCCACATTCCCACCTGCACCCCTCGCACCAAATGGGAGCTGCCCAGATAAGTGCCCCACACCCAAACCTCCTGCCCCAACCCTGAGCCGCCTCCCTCATTCTAGCTCCTGGCCAGATCCTACACCCCAACCCCCAGCCTGCTCCTTCACCCCAGCCCTGTGCTCAGTGCACTCCCACCCTCAGCTCAGTGCAGAGAGAGGAAGAGAATGGGCTAGAACCAGGGAAAAGGTACTATATGTGGGCAGGGCCGGGACCTCAGACTGGCAGCGGGCTGAGCGGGTCCGGCAGCTGGGATCCCGGCTGGCAAGAGCTGGCGGATGGAACCCCTGAGCGCAGGAGCGCCGCCAGCTTTTCCGGCGCCCTAGGCGGCGGAAGGTCCCGCCCCTGAAATGCCGCCCCCGACAGCAGCGGCGGAAGGTCCCGCCCCCAAAATTACGCTGACGACCGGGGCGCCGGCGCCCCCCAAATAGTAGCACCCTAGTCGACCGCCTAGGTCGCCTAATGGGTTGCACCGGCCCTGCCTGAGCGGCAGCGGGCTGAGCCACTCAGCCCACTGCCAGTCTGGGGTCCTGGCTGCCGGCCCTGCACAGCCCGCTGCCGGTCTGGGGTTCTGGCTTCCGGACCCTTGCCAGCCGGGGTCCCGGCCACAGGCCCCACTCAGCCCGCTGCCGGCCTAGGTGAACAGAACCCCAGACCAGCAGAGAGATAAGATCAACATAAGATCAACATTTTAATTTAATTTTAAATGAAGCTTCTTAAACATTTTGAAAACCTTGTTTATTTTACAATACAACAATAGTTTAGTTATAGAGAGAGACCATCTAAAAAACATTAAAATGTATTACCGGCACGCGAAACCTTCAATTAAAGTGAATAAATGAAGACTCGGCACACCGCTTCTAAAAGGTTGCCGACCCCTGATCTAGACTGTTCTCAGTGGTACCAGATGATAGAACAAGGAGTAATGTTCTCAAGTTGCAGTGGGGCAGGTTTAGGTTGGATATTAGGAAAAACCTTTTTACTAGGAGGGTGGTGAAGCACTGGAATGGGTTACCTAGGGAGGTGGTGGAATGTCCTTCCTTAGAGGTTTTTAAGGTCAGGCTTGACAAAGTCCTGGCTGGGATGATTTAGTTGGGGATTGGTTCTGCTTTGAGTAGGGGGTTGGATTAGATGACCTCCTGAGGTCCCTTCCAACCCTGATATTTTATGATTCTATGATTCTACTAAACTGTCATTTCAGTCAAATGGGTGCAACTGTCGTGAGCACACAGGCTCTTACTGATAGTGAGCATGACGTAATGCCACTGGGGCCGGAATCACGCCAAACTCTAGCACAGGGACTTGAAACTTTACAAGGGGAAATTTAAAAAAATGAAGGCCTTTGTCAAAGAGACCATAAAGTCAAAATGTGAGATCATTGAAATCCTTGGAATCAAGATAGAAGGCACTTAAGTAATCGTAATGGAGTCCCAGAAGGCAATTAAAAACCAGTATGCTTAAATAGCCAGGAGTGATACAATGTTTGAGCCAAACAGGGGTCCTGCTGAACATGGAAACTCAGTGAAGCCAACAGAAAGAGGCATAAACTATGGCAGGAAAATGTAAGATGGAAAGTTGAAGGCTCACAGGGACTGGAAGAACGAATAGCCAAAGACAGAAAACAAAAACGCAAGACAGTCTTTCAGCATATCAGAAGCAGGAAACCCAGTGGATCTGCTAGACCACCTGGAGAAAAGGAGCAATTAAGGGGGATAAGGACATTCCAGAGAAGCTAAATGAATACTTTGTATCAGTCTTGACCATAATAGATGCTGGGGACGAAACGACACCAGACCTGCTCCAGTGGGTAGTAAGAGATTGAGGTCAGCGACTGAGGTTTCAAAAGAGGAGGTGCTGGAACAAACATAAATAAAGAGTAACAAATCCCTCAGCCCAGACCGCACAGCCAAGAGTTCGGAAGGACCTTCCGAATGAAGTACCAGGGCTGCTAGCAGTAATGTCTCATCTCTCATCAAAATCAGCTACTGTAGTGGAGGGCAGCAAATGTTGTGCCTCTATTTTTAAAGGGCCCTAGGGTGACCCAGGAATTACAGACTGTGACGTTCACCTCTGGTGTTATCTGGACCAGTGATCTGCTAGGCCTCTCCAATCCTTGACTCTGGGAGCCAGCCTTACCCTGCTCTGCTGTGAGAACCCTCACTCCTGGGCTGTCCACACACAGCCTTTGGCATGTAAGCTGCTCCCAGGTACTTGCAAGCAAATGACACTAGCCAATATCTCCAGTCCCAGACACAACCCTAGGAACCTCCGTCTTGCAGTGTTGAGTTATGCCCGCTGGACGCTGCAAGCGTATATGAGTTCGTCAATTTAACAAAGAAATTGATACGTAGAGTTGTTATCCCAAGGGGAGCCTCTGACACGCTTCAAACCAAACACACTGCTTCAGGTAGAATAAACAAACAAATGTATTAACTATAAAGATAGATTTTAAGTGAATATAAGTCAAAGCATAACAAGTCAGAGTGGTTACCAAAATAAAATAAAATATAAGCATGCAGTCTAAACTCTCAACCCTATTAGACTGGGCAGCAACTAGATTAAGCAGTTTTTCTCATCCCATTGGATATTGCAGTCCTTAATATACAGGCTTGTTCCTTAAACCTGGGCCAATCTCCTGTGTTGGAGTCTTGTCTTCTTCTCAGTGTCTTGGTTGCTTGCAGCATAGGTGGAGCAGGAGAAGGGCTCTATGTGTTCACTCTGTTTGTTTTATAACCTCAGTCCATGTGCTTTTGGAGCACAAGTCCAAGCATGTCTGAGGGGCATTGCTGAGTCTCTCCAAGCAAGGCTGAGCAATTTCCCTGGTGTGGCCTCATGCAGGTGAGTCATCGCATTGTAGCTCCCTTGCTGGACAATGGCTGCTGATGGGTTGATTGACACCCCGCCTGGGCGTTGGTTACTTTCCTTGCTGTTGCCTCTGGGGAGCTAATATCTGGCTGATTCCCCCAACTTACAGCATGTTCTAGTGACAACCATACAACACAATTCTCATAACTTCATATGCATTAATGATACACATATATCAGTGGTTCTCAAACCTTTTTACTGGTGACCCCTTTCACAAAGCAAGCCTCTGAATGCGACCCCCTTATAAATTAAAAACACTTTTTAATATATTTAACACCATTATAAATGCTGGAGGCAAAGCGGGGTTGGGGTGGAGGCTGACAGCTCACGACCCCCCCACGTAATAACCTAGCGACCCCCTGAGGGGTCCCGACCCCCCAGTTTGAGAACCCCTGACATATATGGATAGAGAAATGACTTTCAGCAGATCATAACCTTTCCCCTGATACCTTACAAGGCATGCTTTATATGTGAGATCACGATTATATGAAAATGAAGAATATGGGGGTTACAATATGCTCCCCCAAGGTACAGAATGTCACACAGACCAATAAGCTTTGCTTCAGTACAAGATAATTGGTTGACACAATCACTTAGAGCCATATGACAAAACACCTAGAGGGATGTACTTATTGGGTTACTCGGGGCAGGAGTATCCCAAACCCCTAGAGCAGGGGTAGGCAACCTATGGCACACGTGCCAAAGGCGGCACGCGAGCTGATTTTCAGTGGCACTCACACTGCCTGGGTCCTGGCCACCGGTCCGGCGGGGCTCTGCATTTTAATTTAATTTTAAATGAAGCTTCTTAAACATTTTAAAAACCTTATTTACTTTACATACAACAATAGTTTAGTTATATATTATAGACTTATAGAAAGAGACCTTCTAAAAACGTTAAAATGTATGACTTTTTAACCTTAAATTAGAGTGAATAAATGAAGACTCGGCACACCACTTCTGAAAGGTTGCCGACCCCTGCCCTAGAGTGCCAGTAGCGTGCCAGGAGTACCACCACTCTCCACACTGCAGGGGCTATAGCTGTGGTGGGTCCCAATAACCACTCAGGCACATGGCTCAGGGAAAGGGTATTTTCCTAGGGGTGGAAGGAAAGGGCAGGGTACAGACACCCCTAGGTTCAGAGGCCTAAACAGTTACATTTCGAAGTGAGCAGCAGCAGCAGTTCCTGGTTGGGTCCCGGCTAGGGCTGTCCAGTCCAGAGTCAGAGCCCTTCAGCGCTAGTGCCTGGGGTGTCTCTCCAGTCCAGGCTCTATTCAAGCCAGCAGGAGCTTGCAGGTTTCCAGGCCAGGCTCAGGGAATGTCTCTCACTGGCTCCCTTCCCAGCTACTGCTGCTCCCCACACAGACCTGCCCTCAGCTTGATGTCTGGCCATCACAGCCTGTTCCATATGAGGCTCACATTTGTGGGGAAATCTTTCTGCCCTCATGCAGCCGCTGCTTCACCAGCCCACCCGCCCTCCTCCTCGGTCAGGACCCTCCCCTCACCTGGCCAGGAGAAAAGGGATGTGCAGTGGGGAGGGGGGTGATGAGAGTTGCAGTCCCCTGCTTAGCAGATCCATTGCAGGACATTATTATATGATAGGACAAAGCAGCTCAGTTTCTGCAACGCTTGCCTCTCCAGTCTTCTTTGTGTATGACAAGGAAATAGTGGATGGAGGAGAAGCGATGGTGGATATAATTTATCTGAACTTTCTAAAAGCCTTTGTCAATGTCCAATGCTATTAAGGAAACTAAGTAGCCATGGAGTGACGAATAAAGTATTGTTGTAACCCTTCTGCCAGGTGGGTAACAGCTGCGCTCAGGGCCGGCTTGAGCCCAACCCAGAGCCTTGGGGAAATGAAACTCCCCTCCCTGGTGCCTCCTGCTCACCAGCATTCTGAGCTGTGCACAGACAAGGGGATCTTCATGAAGGGAACAGAGTCAGACACGGGAAAACACAGACTAGAGATGCAAATTAAGAGTAAAATAATCCCTCCTCCTGCTTCCAGTAACGTTGGCCTCAGTCTGTGTAACTCCCGTCCCACCCGTTGGTGAGTGTCCCACAGGTGCTAGCCCCTTGGCTGCCCCTCCTCACACATCTGTCAATCCCCACTCACAGCTGGGATCAGAAAGAGCAGCATCTAAGTGTTTCTGGGGCTCTGTCTCCCGTCCCAAGGCTGCTGGTCCTGCCTGGAGGTGCCACCACCTGACTCAGCTGGTGATTCAGCTTGATTGAGGTGCTGGGTGCACGGGGCCTCACTGGATCCTCTGAGTTTTGCTGCTATCCTTTGGGCCATCTCTCCCTACAGAGCCTCTTGCAGCAAAGTCCTCAATCTGCACCATCTCTCACTGGGAAGTCCGCACTGGAGAGGAGTCAAGAACACTTACGACCTTGAGCAGAGATCTGGCTGCTTGGAAATGAGCTCTTTGCCTCTTTCCCCTTTGCGCCTCTCTGGGAGCCCCCAAACCTATTTAAATTAGTCAAGTCCAGAGAAGGCTGTGAGAAACTTTGGAGAGAGCTGGGCAGGCTAGGCCAGTGCATAACACGAGGGCAGATGAAATTCAGTGTTGACAAATGCAAAGTAATGCAAACTGGAGGGAAAAAATTGAACCTTGCAGGGTTCTAATTAAGTGTAAATGCTCAGAGAAAAGACCTGGGCATCAGAGCTCAGTGAAGACATCTGCTCAATGTGCACTGGTTCTCAAAAACATATACAAAATCTTGGCTGCATAAGGAATGGGATAGAAAATAATGTGGAGGATATTATAATGCCTTCAGCTGACTTAGTGTTCAGTTCTCAGCCCCCATTTCAAAAAGCAGGACATTGAAGTAGAGGGGTTGAGAGACGAGCAATGTAAATGACTGGCAGAATGGAGAGACTTTCATAGGAAAGGAGAGAGAAACATTGGGACTGTGGGCTGGGACACTTTGGTTTAATTCCAGTTGTTGGGTTTAGCCTGCGGGTGCTGGGTGGTGTGGTGGCCTGTGCCATACAGGTCAGGCTAGGTGACCTGGGGGGCTCTTCTGGTCTTAAACTCTATGACTGCTTATAGATTCCTAGATTCCAAAGCCAGAAGGAATCATTGTGATCATCTAGTCTGTCCCCCTGTATCACACAGGCCAAAGACCTGCCCCCAAATCATTCCTAGGGCAGATCTTTTAGAAAAACATCAAATCTTGATTGAAAAATTGTCAGTGATGGAGAATCCCTCACACCCCTGGGTCAATTGTTCCTACCGTTCAGAGACTCTTATGGTTACCAGTAGAGCTGGGGTGTCTAGCACATCTGAGCCATGGGGTTGGGGGGCAAGGCAGGTGGTGATGAGTGCAGGACTGACTGAGTCACAAGAGACTCTGAACTGCAGGACTCCAAGACCAGTGAGGAAACTGTGTCCCAGGACGGGGTCTGCACATAGTGCCCTACATGGGCCACATGGCCTCCTCTTCTCCAGCCCCATTGCCTTGCTGCCTGGCCTAGTGTATGCTTTTGCTACTGGCTCCTCCTCCTCACGTGCATCTCTTCTGCACAATCTTCACAGTGAGAAGGGAAACCCAGCTTTGTTCAGAAATCTAAAGAAGGGCGGTTTGGGTAATGAAATCCCAGTTCTTCCTGCTGGGGTCCATGGGAAAGCTGCCATTGGCTTCCATGTGACCATGATCAGGCTATCAGCAAGTGAGGAGCACCTTGTACCAATCACTCTTGGGCAAAGCACTAGTGTCTGCACAGCCCAGCAGGTCCTGAGTGACACAGGATGCCACACGTCCCCCGTGGGAAAGGAAAGCACCATTGAACTAGGGTGACCAGACGTCCCGATTTTATCGGGACCGTCCCGATATTCCGGTGTCTGTCCCACGTCCCGACTGATCTTTGGTCGGGACGCATTTTGTCCCGATATCCGCCGGCAGCACTGTGGGGTTGTTTTTTTCTCTCAGCCGTGGCAGGACTCGCTTCGGCATACCCGCCACCGAATTGCCGCCGAATCCGCGGGACCGGCGGACTTCCCGCAGCCAAGCCGCCGAAGGCTGCCTGACTGCCGCCCTCGCAGGGACCGGCAGGGCACCCCCCGCGGCTTGCTGTCCCCTCCCCTCCATCTTTGATACGGGGGCACATGCAAAAGCCGCTCCTAGGAATGAGGATCTCTCTGAGTTCGGAACTGGCCAGCAGGGTGATCTGGCCCCACACCATGTGGCTGAAGCGCACCAGGGCTCTGCCCCAGCTCTGCCCTGGAACAATGTGAACAGACAACAAATGTCCCAGGGATGGGGCGGGCGGATTCGGAGCAGCACTGTGCTTCATGCACCCCTGGGGCCACCATCGCTTTCACTCATCTCCACCCTCTGCCGCTTGGCTTGGTCCCCACCTTTGAGGAGGCACTGGGCATGGACTGGCCGGAGACATGGCAGCGATGAGCCCGGGTGGGTACCTGCCGGCAGCTCTCAGCCTGGGCTGCCAGGACAATGTGGCAGAGCCTGTCGGGGATAGGGTGACCAGATGAGATGAAGAAAATATCGGGACACCGGGGGTGGCAAAAAAAAAAAAAAAAAAAGCCGAGTGCTGCCGGCCGAGCAAAAAATAAATAAATTGCGTCCCGATGAGAGATCGGTCGGGACGCGGGACAAACAGCTAAAAATCGGGATGGTCCTGGTTTTATCGGGACGTCTGGTCACCCTAGTCGGGGAAGGCATGTAGGGGCTGGGTGGAGGCAGACTGGGAGTGCTCAGAGGCACTGCAGGAAGCAGCGGAGCTGAGCCTGGATGGGACATGGGAGGCGAGGGGGTGAGCAGGGGGTGAGCGGGGTTCTGGTGTCAGAGAGACCAACCCTGGCTGAGGCTATAAGATGTGTCACGTATATGTGGCGGCCATTTCAGTCCAGCCCCCTTTAAACAGCCTCGCCTCAGGCTAGGGTTACAAACTTTCTAATCGCACAAAACCAAACACCCTTGCCCCGCTCCCGCTCCTTTCCAAGGCCCCGCTCCTTCTCCAAGTCCCCACCCTCCATCACTCACTCTCCCCCATCCTCACTCACTTTCACCAGGCTGGGGCAGGTGTTTGGGGTGCGAGAGGGTGGTTCAGGGCTGGGGCAGAGGGTTGGAGTGTGGGAGGGGGTGCGGGCTTTGGCTGGGGGTGTGCGCATTGGGGTGGAGTCAGGGATAAGGGGTTTGGGGTGCAGGAGTGGGCTCAGGGCTGGGGCAGGGGGTTGGGATGTGAGAGGGGGTTCGGGGTGTGGGCTCCAGTTGGCATGTCCAGCTCCTAGGTAGAGGGGTCAGGGGGCTCTGTGTGCTGCCCCAGCCCGCAGGCGCCGCCCTCTCAGCTTCCATTGGCCGCGGTTCCCGGCCAATGGAAGCTGCGGAGCTGGCGCTTAGGGCACGGGCAGCGAGTAGAGCCCTCTGGCCGCCCCTGCACCTAGGAGTGGGAGGGACATGCCGGCCACTTCCGGGAGCCACACGGAACCTGGCAGGGAGCCTGCCTTAGCCCCGCTGCGCTGCCGACCGGACTTTTAGTGGCCCGGTCAGCAGTGCTGACCAGAACTGCCAGGGTCCCTTTTTGACTGGGCATTCCAGTCGAAAACCGGACATTTGGCGACCCTACTTCAGGTACCCCCATGGCTGGGGCTGTAGCGGTTTTAAAACTGGTGGAAAGCGTCCCCTGTGTGGATAGGCCATGACCTCCCAGATCACCCACCTGTGCAAAGGAACTTAGGCAATGGGCCACAGCTAGTTCATGGCATCCCCACACCCCTGGGCCAGGCCCTGGCCTTCTGCAGAGTTCCCCCTTCGCCATAGAACTGCTCTGCTTCAGTCCCTGGCCCAAATGCGGTGCCTTTCAGTGCGGTGCACACCAGCCCTGTGCCAGGAACTGTGTGGCACAGTCCCTGGAACATGGCACGCAGCCACTCCAGGGACGCCAGCCACAGCCATGCCGCAGGAACCACAGGCAGGGCTCAGTCACCAGCATTTCCGCTCCGGCATGTCAGTTAGTTACAGCTAGGGTGACCATATTTCCCAAAGGGAAAATGGGACACAGTTGTGGGGCTAACCCGAGCCCCCCTCGTCCACGCGGGGCTAGCCCAAGCCACTCTCCTGAGCCCCCCTCCACACGGGGCTTACCGAGCTGCTCTCCCAAGCCACTCACCCACACCCTGTGTGAGGCTTGTGCTGGTGTCACTGCCTGAGCCTGCCTGCCCCCTGTCCGAGCCGTGCATCCCACACTGTGCGGGGCTGGCATTGACGCTCACCCCCCTTTTTTTAACATAACTCTGCATTTGTCCCATTTGCTCTTGCCAACTGATCAAGTCAACAAGAGCAAACAGAACAAATGCCTACTTTTGCCAGAAAAGTCAGGACATTCGGGACAGGGCTTTAAAAAGGGACTGTCCCATGCCAAAATGGGCATGGGGTGCGAGGGACACCCCCTTTTGCAGAAAGACCTCAGCGCAGGTCTGCATTCGAGAGACTAACCCTTCCTCATTGCACCGGCTGGATGCACCGCTCAGGGTGTCTGTGCCCGCCACTGCAATTGGTCTGGGCAACTTTACAAGTGGGCTCAAACCTCCCCCATTTGGACTGCCCGCTGCGTATGCATCTGAGAGCTCCTGCAACAGCTGTCAGCAGCAGTGCCTTCTGGGTGATTTCAAAAAGCCTCATGGGGTCCCACATGTGTGCCCTGAAGAACTGTGGTAGAGGAGGTCCAAGTCCCAGAAGCCCCTGGGAAATCCCCAAGGGACTCTGATAAAGTTCCCTTGAGCCGTGGCATTTTCAAGCAGCATTCGCAGCATGGCAGGCAAACAGATTGCTCGGATCCCACGTCTCACCTGGAACAAAGTGTCATGCTCACAGCTGCCAAGGTTTGTGCTGCTACCTGTGCGACATTTTATGCAAACTAGTTAACAAGGTCATTTGAACATAAGAACGGCCATACTGGGTCAGACCAAAGGTCCATCTAGCCCAGTATCCTGTCTTCCGACAGTGGCCAATGCCAGGTGCACCAGAGGGAATGAACAGAACAGGTAATCATCCAGTGATCCATCCCCTGTCTCCCATTCCCAGCTTCTGGCAAACAGAGGCTAGGGACACCATCCCTGCCCATTCTGGCTAATAGCCATTGAATTTGCATATTTACACATATTTTGCATACAACCCTAAACTTCATTTGCAACAAATTGTGTGGCCCGTGCAGCCCTGGCAGCCCTGGGGACGAGCTCTCTGATTATCCCTGGGCAGCAGCAGGGCAGCTTCACCCACTCCCCACCACCCTGCCAGCAGCCTCACACCAGTCTGGGAGTTGCCTCTCGGGGCCATGGGGCGGTTCAGTTGCCATGATCCAGGCTGCTCTGCTGGGTCAACCAATCCGTGCAAAGCAGTTGACATGGGAGCTGGCACTGAGACCCCCCCAAACTCATCCCATACAGGGGCACCCCGAACTGCCCCAAGGATGGAAACAGCTGGTTTCTGGGGAGTTCTGATGTTACATGGGTGGGGTTTCATGAGATATTGCCCGATCGGACCCATGGAAACTACAGGCTGGGGGAATGGACACAAAGGGGAGCCAACCCAAGGAATACAGTGGAGCCCAGTGCATCCCTGCCCTGACGCAGCCCTGCCCCGGCACAAGGAGCCCAGTATGTCCCTGGCCTCGCGTGGGGAGCCTGGTGTGTCCCTGCCCTGTCCTGCTTCCTGCCAGCCCCCTTGTGCAGGATCACACTGTGGGCAAGGAACAAAAAAGAAAAAGGCTCAAGGTGCCAGGAAGAAGGTGAAAGAAATGGGAGAACCGCCCAGCTTCAGGCACCAGAGGGGCCATCTTCAGATATGCCAACTCCCCATATCTGATCCTACATCTTTAAAAAAGGGGAGAAGAAGAACTCGGGGAACTACAGACCGGTCAGCCTCACCTCAGTCCCTGGAAAAATCATGGAGCAGGTCCTCCAGGAAACCATTTTGAGGCACTTGGAGGAGAGGAAGGTGATCAGGAACAGTCAACATGGATTCACCAAGGGCAAGTCATGCCTGGCCAACCTGATTGCCTTCTATGATGAGATAACTGGCTCTGTGGATATGGGGAAAGCAGTGGATGTGATATATTTGGACTTTAGCAAAGCTTTTTGTACAATCTCCCACAGTATCTTGCCAGCAAGTTAATAAAGTATGGATTGGATGAATGGACTATAAGGTGGATAGAAAGCTGGCTAGATTGTTGGGCTCAACGGGTAGTGATCAATGGCTCAATGTCTAGTTGGCAGCTGGTATCAAGCAGAGTGCCCCAGGGGTCAGTCCTGGGGCCGGTTTTGTTCAACATCTTTATTAAAGATCTGGATGATGGGGTGGATTGCACCCTCAGCAAGTCCACAGATGACACTAAGCAGTGGGGAGAGGTAGATACACTGGAGGGTAGGGATAGGGTCCAGAGTGACCTAGACAAATTGGAGGACTGGGCCAAAAGAAATTTGATGAGGTTCAGAAAGGACAAGTGCAGAGTCCTGAACTTAGGACGGAAGAATCCCATGTACCGCTACAGGCTGGGGACCGACTGGCTAAGTGGCAGTTCTGCAGAAAAGGACTTGGGGATTACAGTGGATGAGAAGCTGGATATGAGTCAGCAGTGTGCCCTTTTGCCAAGAAGGCTAACGGCATATTGGGCTGCATTAGTAGGAGCATTGCCAGCAGATCGAGGGAAGTGATTATTCCCCTCTATTCGGCAGTGGTGAGGCCACATTTGGAATATTGCGTCCAGTTTTTGGCCTCCCACTACAGAAAGGATGTGGACAAATTGGAGAGAGTCCAGCGGAGGGCAAAGAAAATTATCAGGGGGCTGGGGTATATGACTTATGAGGAGAGGCTGAGGGAACTGGGCTTGTTTAGTCTGCAGAAGAGAAGAGTGAGGGGAGATTTGATAGCAGCCTTCAACTATCTGAAGGGGGTTTCCAAAGAGGATGGAGCTTGGCTGTTCTCAGTGGTGGCAGATGACAGAACAAGGAGCAATGGTCTCAAGTTACCTAGGGAGGTAGTGGAATCTCCATCCGTAGAGGTTTTTATGGCCCGGCTTGACAAAGCACTGTCTGGGATGATTTAGTTGGGGTTGGTCCTATTTTGAGCAGGGGATTGGACTAGATGACCTCCTGAGGTCTCTTCCAATCCTAATCTTCTATGATTCTTCTATGATTCTACAGAGCACCCTGCTCCGTCCCTCTGTGGGCATATGGAGTGCCCTGCTCTGTCCCTCAGTGACCCTATGGAGTGCCTGACTCCGCCCCTCTGTGGCCCTATGAAATGCCCGGCTCCATCCCTCAGTGACCCTCTGGAACGCCCAGCTCCACCCCCCTGTGGCCCTATAGTGCGCCCAGCTCCATCTCTCCATCACCCTACAGAGTGCCCGGCTCCATCCCTCTCTGACCCTACAGGTCATCCCCCTCTGCCCCTGTTCGTGGCTCTGGAGGTCATACTGGGCCAGTCTCTTTATTTTGGGGGAAATGCCAGCTGAACCCCAGGGCCTGATCACAGCCAGGAGGGTGGGCCCAGCACTGTGCGATTGTTCAGTGGGGGTGGGGAAGGCTGAGTCGCTCCCCTGCACTCCCTGAGGTTCTTAGTGATGGCATAGTCAGCATGGGTCCTGATCTAGCTGTGTGTGCATCTCACGTGCGAGGTCAGAGTTTTGTGCCCGGCCCTGTCCGGTCAGGGCCGTGTGTGTGCCCCAGCCTTCTGCTGCTCCAGTGCAGGGCAGTCAGGAGCAGGGTGACCGTGGCTCTCCTCCTGGCCCTCACAATGCGAAGCCTTGTTAGCTGGGGACTCTGAAGGCAGGATGGAGGGCAGGTCGCGGGAGCCACAACAGCTGGAATAACCGCAGTTACTGGAGGGCAAGGAGCTGCTGTCTGCTCCTCCCCTACATGTGCGAGTGGATCCCACCAGCAGTGACCAGCAGGCCACGTCCCAGCTCACACCGGTGGTGACCGGCAGGCAGCATCCCCTCAGGGTGATGGGCTGAGGAGCATCAGCTGCATCAATTGAACAGTGACTGGAGTCCCACTCTCCAGAACTTGGGATCTGTCCTAGCAGCTTGGTCCAAGGCCTAGTGTTCGACAAAGGTCAGGGATTACTCCACCTTGCCCCATCGCCGATGCTGATACCAGGAGGTGCACCAGCCAGCTGCTGACATATGACAGTACGTTGAGCTGTGTGCTTGGGAATCCTCTGATGACACAGCCTGACCTTTTGAATGCCCGGCCAAGGCTACAAATAATCGAGGAGACAAACTGAATCCTTTAGTTCTGTCAGTGTAATAAAGCAAGGTGCCGCAGCCATCCAGAGTGTGACGCTTCCTGTCTCCCAGTAGTGGGGGTCTGGAAGAAGACTAGTAAGTTAATGGACTGGTTCAGGTGAAACTGAAAAACCACCTTGGGGATGAATTTCAGGCAAGTTCTCAACACCATCATGCCCTTATAAAATGTTGTGCAGGAAGGCCCAATCAGGAGTGGATGCAGCTTGCTGACTAGCCTAGCCAAAGTGATGGTGACCTGAGCATGAGATGGTGCAAAGAGCAAACTGAGAGCTCCAAAGGGGGCTCCATGGGATTCAGGAGGACAATGTTGAGGTCACATACTGGAGCCGGGTCCCTGACAGGTGGGCAAACAGTTAACAGGCCTTTGAGGAACCTTGAGGCCATGGGGTGTGATCAGACATCAGATTGATTCAGATGACAAGCCAAGATTGCTGCAGGGTGGACCTCGATGGAGCAGAATGACAACCCAGACTAGTCAAGGATTTTTGTATCAGAGCCTACACTGGGCCTAGGCTGTGCTGAGCTTCCCACACTGAGAACCTCTTCAATTTCAAGCCATGTCTCTCACAAAGATGTTTTCCTGTCCTGTATCAGGATCTCCTGAACTCATAGGAGCAGTCTTTGTCCATGGCACTCAGCAAGCCAACATTCATGCTGTCCGGTGCAGTGACTTTGGGTCCAGAGGCAGTATCTGATCTGCCTGTGGTTCTGTGGGAACAGGTCTGGGCACTCTGGCTGAGCTGGATAGATGGCTGCAACGGGCATCTGCAGGAGGTGTCAGCCAGAACTATCTCAGCTAGTAAGGAGCTACAAGGATGAGTGTGGCTCTGTCTCATCAGATCTTAAATGTCACGCTGGGAATCCAAGGAATCAGTGGGAAGGCCTACAGGAGGCCTTGATTCCGCAGCAGAAGGAAGGCGTCTGGTAGCAGTCCTGGGCTCATGCCCCCCCTGGAGCAAAAGTGCATAGATTCCAAGGCCAGACGGCACCATTGTGACTATCTAGTCTGACCCCCAGGATAGCACAGGCCAGAGACTTGCCCGAGAATCAGTCCCAGGGCAGAGCCAATCTCGATTGAACCATTGCCTGTGATGGAGAATCCACCATAACCCTGGGTAAGTTGTTCTAATGGTTAATTACCCATCACAGGTTTCACTGTGGCACCTGCTCATGGCGGGGTCCAGAGATCAACTCCCGTCAGGTCTAGCACCCTTTTCCGTTGCTCACTCGCCCAGTGGCCCCACTCGCTTTCCAGGACTCAGGGTGCTCTCCATGACACAGCCCTCCAGCCAGGTCACTACACAGTTTTCTCCTTCCAGCGTAACCAAGTCCCACCTGACAATCTGTCCCTGTGCCATCTCAGGCAACCTTCTGTAACTCCCAGTCTGTGCCACTTCCCCAGTGGCTGGCAGGGGAACCCAGCCCAGGGATTCTATTATTAGCTGCCAAGGTCTGCACTGTTTCAGCCCTCGCTGCTCTTTCCTTGGGCTTCTTCCTACTCTGCCTTCCGCATGCATTCTTCCCCGCAGCATCTCCGGGTAAACTTGTCCTGCAGGGCTGGAAAACCAGCGCCTTTGCTCGCCCCACTCCACCCTCAGGGTTTCCTTATATCCACCTCTCTGTGCCCGGACAGTGCCTGCAGCCTCTCCCCCTGCAGTCCCCTCCTGCTCACAATTTCCTGGATTTATACAGGCCCACCCTGCTCTTTCCCAGCAGGGATTCATCTCCAGTTAGTGATTATTAATCAAGCCGGACTCTCCCCCAGGTGTGCCCTTTAAGGTTAATTAACCCCTTCAGGGCAGGGGGAGGGGGGAAACACCCTATTACATCCTCACTATTAAAAATGTATGCCTAATTTCCAGCCTGAATTTGTCTAGCTTCAACTTCCAGCCATTGGATCGTGTTATCCTTTCTCTGCTAGACTGAGGACACCATTGTAAATATTTGTTTCCCATGTAGGAACTTACAGACTGTGATCAAGTCTGCTCTTCACCTTCTCTTTGTTAAACTAAACAGATTGAGCTCCTTGAGTCTATCACTATCAAGCAGGTTTTCTAAACCTTTAATCATTCTCATGGCTCTTCTCTGACCCCTCTCCAATCTATCAACATCCTTCTTGAATTGTGGACACCAGAACCAGACACAGCATTCCAGCAGCGATCGCATCACTGCCAAATCCAGAGATAAAATAACCTCTCTGCTCCTACTTGAGTTTCCCCTGTTATGTATCCCAGGATCCCATTAGCTCTTTTGGCCACAGCATCAGGCTGGGAGCTGCTGTCCAGCTGATTATTAATACCCCCCCCTCCTCCTCCCACCAAATCCTTCCCCCTGGATAGAGTCCCTATCATGTAGGTAGGGCCCACATTCTTTGTTCCTAGATACACACATTTACATTTAGCTGTATTAAAACACATGTTTTTTCCTTGCACCCAGCTTACCAAGCAATCCAGATCACTCAGTATCCGTGACCTGTCCTCATCATTATTTCCTATGCCCCAGTTTTTGTGTCATCTGCAAGTTTTATCGGTGTTGATGTTATATTTTCTCCCAGGTCATTGATAAAAACATGTTAAAGAGTGTAGGGCCAAGAACCGACCCCTGTGGGAGCTCACCCATTCAGTGATGATTCCCCATTTACAAACACATTTTGAAACCTATCAGTTAGCCAGTTTTTAATCCATTTAAAGTGTGCCATGTTAATTTTAGTTTTTTAATCAAGATGCCTTACAGACGTCTAAGTATATATATATTATAAAAGCTCTGAGACTTGGTGTTGTTTTTGCTGGCAAACAGGTGTATTATGGGAATTTCCCATTGGCTGAATGCCAGCTCCAAGATGGACCCTGGCAGTGGCTGGGGACAGACTGTCTTCTTAGGAAGTCCGCTAGAAGTTGCTGACCCTCATGGTAGGGCCCTCATGAATCACTCTTGGTAGGTGAAGATCCATTGGGGTTATTCTGTGTCAGTGGCACTGTGTCCAGAGCCTGATACCTTACTGGCAAAGTGGTGATGAGCAGGAAGCTCCTTGTGTGTTTATGTAGTATATTGATGTCACAGAGTAGGAATTTTTCATAATATTTTATATGAATATTGTGTGTGCCTCAGTTTTCCCTATGTGCTGCATGGTTAACTAGGAGGGGGGAAAGGCCGTTTACTCTTTGCAGAGGTCCAGGTGTGACTGATGCCTGGCTGTCTGGGGCCTGGGCTCATGCTCACGAAGAGTCCCAGAAAACAATGTCCAGTTGGCCACTCCAGTTGCCCAGACATTTGGTACCTAGGAACTAAAGACCATGGTTGGCCGACCCCTCTGCAGGAAGCCAGCCAGGTGTGACCAGCTAAGGAGGAGGCCAGATGACAATGTTTGCCCGCGAACAATGATAAAGGACTGGGAAGAGACCAGGTGGGGAGATTAAGTGTGGGCTGCTGGAAGCAGAGAGATGCTTCTGGACTGGGACTAAAGAGGAGTCAGGAGAGCGCTGGGGTCTGGAGAGACCCAGACGGACTTTGCTGTAACTTTCCATTCTCTATGTTAACTAAGGACTCTTTACGCCATGTTCCAGACATCTAATGAACTCTTCTGCTTTTACAATGCTCCAGAGCCAGGAAGCTGGGAGTGCATGGCTCCCTTTGGGTGTGTAAGTCTCCCTCCCATATCCAATCCAAGTGGACTCATTGCAGGGAGCTCACGGCGTGAAGCAGGAGAGCAGAAGACTCTGAGGTTCAGTCCCAGGAGGTGGTGAATCCTAGGGACCTACACAGAGAGAGAGTGTGACCCTTTGGAGGATGACAAACTGAGGGGTCCTCCCAGAGACTGTTCCAGAGCCAGGCCTGTGGATCTGTGACGACTGCAGATGTTGTCTGTCAAGATATGCACTGTGGAAATCCATAGAACAGGTAGGAATGCCATGCAAGCTAGTCTGATGACCCAGAGCTCCACCATGTTTATGTGATGTCCCACGTCTGCAGTGGACCAGCTCCCTACATTTGTACATGGCCCAGGTGGGCTCCCCAGCCTGTAGGAGCCGTGTAAGATGTGTCCAGAATCAAAAGTCATTGTTGGGGAAGGGGCCGAGACAATACCTCCCTTCGCACATTTTGGGGGCGTACCCAGTGTGATGGGATCCCCGGGGTGCAGCCTGGGACCGTGGGACCACTGTGCCCCCTTAACTCTCAACAGCCTGGGCTGTCTCCCACAATGCCTTCCTAGTGACCAGCAGCAAACCCCTCCAGGCGCTGTGATCACTTAGCACAACAGCACTGGAGCCCCACACACCCAGCTACATTGCATGAATGCTCCCAGAGCCATTCATGAATCTCACAGAGAAAGGCACCAGAGCCAAATCTCCCCAGGTCCCAGCACTGTACCCCAGGAATATACCATCTCACACTGCTCAAGATGAGCAATGCAGATGTATTAATTGGTTCACTACTTCATCAATGGAAAATGGATATACACCAGCCTTTGTACCCTGAGCAGATTTAGCATACACTTCATAAAAACTCACTGGTGAAGATAAACAGTTAAATTTATTGACTACAAAAGATAGATTTTAAGTGATATTACGTGATAGGCAAAAAGTCAGAGTTAGTTATCAAAAGAAAAGAAAATAAAAGCACACAGTCTAAACTCTCAACCCTATTAGATTGGGCAACATCTAGATTAAGCAGTTTTTCTCACCCCACTGGATATTGCAGTCCTTAATATACAGTTTTGTTCCTTAAACCTGGGCCAATCTCCTCTGTTGGAGTCTTGTCTTCTTCTCAGTGTCTTAGTTGCTTGCAGTGTAGGTGGGACAGGAGAAAAGGCCCCGCATGTGGCCACTGTGTCTGTTTTATACCCTCAGTCCTATGTGCTTGGGGAGCACAAGTCCAGGCACATCTGGGGGCATTGCTGAGTCTCCAGGCAAGGTTGAGCAATTCCCCTGGTGTGCAGTGGCGTAGCCAGGTGGAGGGAACAGGAGGAGCAATAAAAAAAAAAGGCACCACCCGCTGCGGCGCTTTTACTCACCCGGCGGCGCTCCGGGTCTTCGGCGGTGGGCCCTTCACTCGCTCTGGGTGTCTTCGGCGGCACTGAAGGTCCCACCACTGAAGTGCCGCCGAAGACCCGGAGCGCCGCCGGGTGAGTAAAATAAGAGCGCCGCAGCGGGTGGCGCCTTTTTTTTTTTATTGCTCCCCCAGGTGAGTACAAAGGCGCCAGGAAATTGACAAGGCGCCACTTGTGCTCAGTGGGGGAGTGGCCGCTCCCCCCACTCAGCCCCTAGCTACGCTACTGCTGGTGTGGCCTCATGCAGGTGAGTCATTGAATTGTAGCTCCCTTGCTGGACAATGGCTGTTGATGGGTTGTTTCATACCCCACCCGGGCATTGGTTACTTTCCTTGCTCTTGCCTCTGGGGAGTTAATATCTGGCTGATTCCCCAATTTACTGCATGTTTAGTGACAACCATACAACACAATTCTCATAGCTTCATATGCATAAATGATATACATATATGGTAGAGAGATGACTTTCAGCATATCATAATCTTTCCACTGATACCTTACAAGGCATGCTTTATATGTAAGATCACAATTATATAAAAATGAGGAATATGGAGGTTACAAGACGCTCCCCCAAGGTATAGTATGTCACACCCATGCATTCAGCTTTGAGATGACATGAGCTGGGATGTGACTTTCTTGATCATCTGGCATCTCATTGTGGAGTAGATGGACCTAAGCCAACGCTGAAGGGGCCAGAGGTGAAGTCTGGCAAGCGTTGGTGTGTAAGTGCCCTGGACATGCTGCCAAGCCGTGTGAGGCAAAGCTGGACCATGTGGTTGGGTTTGATTATATTCCACTTAGTAACAGTGGCAATGGTAGCAATCTGTCCTCCAGAAGATAAGCCCCAGCTGACCTGGAAGCAACCATGGCTCCTACGAGCTCTATTGCCTGTGATGGGGTGAGGGATGATTTTTCACAGTACACAAGAAGGCCCGCAGAGAGAGAGCATATTTGGGGCTTGCCATCATCTCTTATGGGGCTCTGTCCCTAATCAGCCAGTCATCAAGGTCAGGGTAGATATGGCTGCCTCCCCTCTTCTGGTGTGCATCCTCCACCACTAGGCGTTTCTCAACGACTCTCAGTGCCATAGAGAGTCCGAATGGCAGTACCTTGTATTGGCAGTTGCTGGGCCACAGCGCAGATCTGCAGTACTTCCTGGGTGCTTCATGGAAATTCACATCCTACAAATTGAGAGCCATGAGCCAGTCTGAGGCTGCAGAGTGGAATGATGGAAGCTAGGGTTACCACCCGATCTGAGGCAGTGGAGCATTTGTTCAGTCGCCTCCATTCTAGGACAGGCCGACCCTTTTTTCTTCAGGTTAAGGACGTATCAGGAGTAGATGCTTCTTCCCCTGGACTCCTATGATAATTCTTCTTTGGCTCCCAGACAAAGCAACAAGGCCATTCACTTCTGCTTGTAATAGGTTCTTGTCAGAAGGATCCCTGAAGAGGGCGGGGACAGTGGTGGATTCGGGGGAGAGTGTGGTAATGGATGAGGTGACAACATCTAGCACCCATTCACTAGCTGTAATCATAGCCCAAGCCAGTGGAAGGAGAAGGAGGGGGCTTCCAAAGATGATGGTGGGCTCTAGGTTGGTGTTAGAGACACCATGGGTGGGCAGGCCTAGTGGGCGGAGCAGGAGCCAGGAAGAGGATCCAAACCAAGGGTCAGGGCTGGAGTCAGGACCCAGAGTCAGGGAGAGGAAGCTTGAAATATGAGAAAGGTGAGGTAGCAGGGACTGAGCAGGAGCAAGGCAGGGGAACAAGGCAGGAACGGTAGTAGGAATAGGGCTTGAGCAAGCCAGGAGCAAGATGAGGAGCAGCAGACTCAAGGACCATCACAGCTGCAGGTTTAAATGCATGGAGCAGCCAGAGAGCTGCTGCTGCTACTGGGCTTAAAAGCCAGCCAGCCATCCTTCCTGCCCAGTCAGGTGGCACAGTCAATCAGACAGCCTGCGCAGGCCAGCAGTGCTTGTTGGGTGGCCAGGAGACGGATTCTGCCACAGGCCCTGATCCCTGACGATTGGCTCCAGTATGGCACCAACAGTCCCGTCAAGACTGCTGCCTCTGCGAGGGTGCTGGTGTGTGAGGGAGAAGAGCAGTCACCTCCTGGAGTCAGGGTCTCCTCCAGGGAGGGTACTGCAGCTGTCAAGACTGGAGTAGGAAGGGGCTCTCTGCCTCGGTGGGGCTGGTGGTTGCATGGTTTGTGATGGAGTGTAAATCCCTGATTGCAGACTGGCCCTCGAATCCTTCAGGCAGCGGAGCCCTTCATCTGCTCGGCTGCTGAAACAGCAGGCCCTGCATGGTGCACTGTGCCTCCCATGGTATGCCAGACACTCGGGGCCAGGAGGCCCTTCTCGGGGTGACCGCCACGGCCATCATCCTGGCAGCTGTGTCCACTGTGGCCATGGCCACTTGTCAGGCTGTCTGTGTGGCCGTTTTGCCCTCATTAATGAGCTGAGTTCCTCCCCATTGTCCTGTGGTGGGAGTTTGTCAGGAAAGGGGCCACTTGCTCCCCTCTGAGTAAATGATAGTTCATGCTCGTGGCCTGATCGGTCGTGACACAGTGTTGTAATATAGCAGAGGAATAGGCCTTGTGCCCCAGGAGTCCAGTTTCTGATGTCCCTTCCTTTTGGGTGCCACTTGTAGACCTGGATTTTTCCTGCACTGGGTTAGGATGGGCACAAAGCCCTTTTATTGAACCTGCTACCTCTTTCTGATCCTTTTGCACAAGGGAGGAGGAGTCATAGAATCATAGAATATCAGGGTTGGAAGGGACCTCAGGAGGTCATCTAGTCCAACCCCCTACTCAAAGCAGGATCAATCCCCAAATAAATCATCCCAGCCAGGGCTTTGTCAAGCCTGACCTTAAAAACCTCTAAGGAAGGAGATTCCACCACCTCCCTAGGTAACCCATTTCAGTGCTTCACCACCCTCCTAGTGAAAAAGTTTTCCTAATATCCTACCTAAACCTCCCTCACTGCAACTTGAGACCATTACTCCTCGTTCTGCCATCTGGTACCACTGAGAACAGTCTAGATCCATCCTCTTTGGCACCCCCTTTCAGGTAGTTGAAAGCAGCTATCAAAACCCCCCTCATTCTTCTCTTCTGCAGACCAAACAATCCCAGTTCCCTCAGCCTCTCCTCATAAGTCATGTGCTCCAGCTCCTAATCATTTTTGTTGCCCTCCATTGGACTCTTTCCAATTTTTCCACATCCTTCTTGTAGTGTGGGGCCCAAAACTGGACACGGTACTCCAGATGAGGCCTCACCAATGCCAAATAGAGGGGAATAATCACATCCTTTGATCTGCTGTCAGTGCTCCTACTTATACAGCCCAAAATGCCGTTAGCCTTCTTGGCAACAAGGGCACACTGTTGACTCATATCCAGCTTCTCATCCACTGTAACCTGTCACGGAGTTCCCGGGTGATGCTCTGGAACTGCTCCCTACAAAGCCAGTCAGGACTCTGGTGAAGTCTCCTCTCTGTGAGCAGACTGTCTTCAGGGCAAGAAGCTCACACAGTTTCTACCTTCCTGGGTCTGACCTTTGGAGCATTCAGCATCCTCTGCCCCTCCGTGCACTTCCCACAGCGAGTCCGCCCTGGCAGAGTCCTGGGGAAGCCAGAGGGTCCTGCACCCCCACTTCACAGTCAGACGTGACTCTTAATCAGCCAGTAAAACAGAGGTTTATTAGATAACAGGAACAGGGTCTAAAACGGAGCTTGTAGGTAAAGAGAACAGGACCCCTCAGCCGGGTCCATCCTGGGGGGGCAGTGAGCCAGACACCCCCGACTGCACTCACTCCTCGTCCCCAGCTAGCTCCAAAACTAACTCCCCCTCCAGCCCCTCCTCCTCTGGGCTTTTTTCCTTTCCCGGGCCAGGAGGTCACCTGATTCCTTTGTTCTCCAACACCTTTAACTATCTCCTTGCAGGGGGGAAGGGCCCCGGCCATTAGTTGCCAGGAGACAGAGTGCTGGCCATTTATGCACACTGGCCCTTTGCTCTGCAACAATCTCACCCCCTAGAGACTTAAGAAATGCATAGGGGAAACTGAGGCACCCACACAGTATTCAGAGGAAACATTAAGAACAGTCCCAGTTTGTCACATCACCCTAGGTCCTTTTCTGCAGAACTGCTGCCTAGCCACTCGGTCCCTAGTCTGTAGCAGTGCATGGGATTCTTCCGTCCTAAGTGCAGGACTCTGCACTTGTCCTTGTTGAACCTCATCAGATTTCTTTTTGGCCCAATCCTCTAATTTATCTAGGTCCCTCTGTATCCTATCCCTACCCTCCAGCATATCTACCACTACTCCCAGTTTAGTGTCATCTGCAAACTTGTGACAAGCTTTCAAGCCACACAGAACTCTGCTTCAGGGCTGGGAAAGGTACCCTGAGCATCGCCCTTTCCGAGACCTGAAGAAGAGCTCTGTGTGGATCAAAAGCTTGTCTCTCTCACCAACAGAAGTTGGTCCAATAAAAGATATCCCCTCCCCCACCTCATCTCTCTCACATCCCGGGACTGACACGGCTACAACACCATGGCAGACAAAAAGCTTGTTGGACTTTTCCTGGATTCTAGATGTTTTGATGGCCATGGTCTCTGCAATCTGGGTCAACTTTGAAGTTGTCAGGTGCCCTTGTCAGGGCAACTGCCTCACCTCGTCTGGTGACCGTGATGACTCCTTCACAAGAGAGGGAGGTGCTCCCTGTGTCTGGCTCTGGCATGGGAAGCCTGGTTAATGACACCACTGAGGAGCAAGGTCTTCTCCTCTTCCATGAGACCTGAGAGGGAGATGTGCTCCATCCTGCCCGTGATGGTGCTCCCAGTAGTGCCAAGGTGGCATGCTTCACGAGTATTGTCTAGCTTGAGAATGATCCGCCCACTGCCACTCATGCTTTTCCTGCAATGGAGTCCTGTGTGATCCCTCTGATTGTAGGGGTGATAGGACCTGGCTCAGTGTTGGAGAGAACACGTGGGTCAGCCAGGGCGATAATGAGTATATGTCCTTCAACGGTAGCATGTTGGACAGTGTGATCCATGCCAGCCACAGGCTCAATGTGGGGAGTGGCTCTAGTGGAGATAGGGATTCCTCCACCAAAATGTCTCTTGGCATCATGATGAGCTTGGGCCTCAGGGTCAGTGCTAGTGTGAGCAGGGAGGGGTTGGAGGTTTGTCACTAGGGGACTGGTGTTTATGTCCTTCCATCTGAGATGAGCTGGGATGGTGCTCAGAGCTACACTTCTACCCAGGACCTGTCCACACCTGTCTCTTGAGGCCAGTCTTTGGTGCTAGGTCCATCAGTGCCCAGGGTCGATGCCAGGGCTGCCAGTACAGAGAGTGCTGGTTCTGGGGATGCTGGTGCCAAGGCAGATGCTGGTTTGGAGGCTGCCCGTTCTGGAGTTGCCAGTGCCAATGTTTTCAGCAGCTTTTTCTCATTGTCAGATTGTGGGTGCCTGCTAGAGGGGGCACTTGGCGGGGACAACTTCTTTGGCTCTGGTTTGGGTGTGGCTGTGTCCTCTGGGTCAGAAGTGGCCCTCTAGAATTCTCTAATAGATGCAGTTTGAGATGAGCGTGTCTGCACTTACAGAGGAAAAGGAGCAGCAAATGGGGAGGAAAAGGAGCAGCAAACAGAGCGTAGGTTTGGAATGTGGCTCTCCCCAGGGCACAAGAGGCAGTGGCTGGGGCTATCTGCAAGTGGGGGGAGCCCACCAGAAGATGGGCAGGGCTTAGATCCAGATGTTTTAGATTCCCCCATTAGGTGTGGCAGTCTTCGCACAGAGACAGGCCCCACTGTATGAGGGCTGTGCAGGGGGGTTTCCAGGGGTACATGTCCAGGACTGTGCATCCGGGGGTGGGGGGGGGGGGGGGAAGTCATCCTTTCCTCTCCTTTGTTTGGTTGTTTTCAGTCCCATCAGATCTGTTTGATGAGCAGGAATCTGTTGTGGGTTTTGTTTATAAGTCAGGGTTAGGAAGCTCCGCAGAGAGCAGCAGGTTGGACGCTCGCTGGGTCCCCTCTCGCTGCTCTGAGCAGTAAGTAAGAGGAAACTGAGGGAAGCCTGTGGTTGCTCCATCCTCATGCTCTCGCACAGGGACACAAGGAGGTGCAGGGCTCATGCACGGCCCTGACAGCCACAGCTGTCCTCCCCATGAGGCACATGTGCACCTAGAGTAGGATCCACACTGATACATACTGAAAGCAAAGTGGGTACACTATCATGTGCCCTCCCAGACAGGATTTTGGGCAGAGTCAGACAGAAAAGGACAGGCTGGTTCTGGCCACCTCCTCTTCCTTCCCAACAGGGTTTTTCTATTAATGGCTAATTTATTTTTGCAGAAGTTAGTTAGGTGCCTGTATCCCCCTGGGACTCGCCATGGGGCTCCCAGCTCCTGTATCTCCTGGGACTGATGGGCTCCCAGCTGCCCATATGTCCCTCACACTAATCACTGGCTCCCCTCTCAGGGTGCAGGCTGGGCCCTGCCAGGAGCAGCTGTGAGGTGTCAGTGAATGGTGCAATCCCAGCTCCACTGGAGGTGCTCAAAGCAGAGACCCCAAGGCAGGGAGGGGGAGTGTGAGGGCTTCTGACTGGGCTGGGGGCTGGGCAGGCAAATCAGATGGAATCAGCCAGCCCTTTTTTCCATGTCATTGAGCCTCAAGTATGAGTGAGACAGAGCTCGCGGGTTTGTGCCATTGAGGCCAGATCCCCCAGATGACATACTGCCTGGGGTCTGACCCCTCTTTCCATGTCAGCAGTGCTGGAACTGGGGGGGCTGCCGCAGAGATGGCTTAAAGTGGTTTCCATGAAAAACAGGGTTTACAGTTTGGTTCAATGCCTCTCAGCTCCCCCACTGTACACATTGTTCCAGCCCCCCTGGTGCCCTTGCCTGCTCAGGGGCTGCATTTTCAGCTCCTGTGTTCAAGCCAGAGAGCTTGCAAGGGCCTGGGCCGAGGACAAAGGAAGTGGCGTGTGTAAAACATTAGGAGCCTCTGAAAAAGGCTGGGGAGATCCCCTCCAGGCCAGCAGCACTGTCAGAGCCAGGAACTTTTCCAGAGAAGCTGAAGGTCAGACCCATGCCCAAGCACAGCAAGATGGCTATTCACAGCATCTCTAGCCGCTTTCACTTGGCTTTACCTGGATTTCCTTTAGGGGTCTGATTTGCCTTGGCAGGTACTGGGAGCTGCTCCCCAGAGAAGGGGAAGTGAGCACTGGGCAGGGGTAGAGAGAGGGAGGGAGGGGGCACACTTCCAGCATTCAACCACAGACCTTGGCTTGAGGGGTCCATCAGATGGTGCGATCACAGTCTGAGCAGAGATGGAACCTAGGCACGAAGAGGGGAGATAGGTTTGGGGGGGGCTGAGCTAGCAGAAGGGCTGGGGCTTCCCCCAGCCTTCAGCATCTCTGGGCCTCCCATCACTGCAGAAGCTGGGCCAGATCTGCATTTGCAGTAGCCGACACAAGCTGCCTCTGTTTTCCTATTTTTGTTATTTTTGAGAGGATATTTTAGCGCTGAGCACATTCCCTCCTGTTGCCATGGCAGCCGTGACAGGGGTTATATACCGTGAGAAAAATACCAAAATTAATGAGTGAGTGAAAGTGCAGCCGAGAGAAAAACAAGGTTAAAAAAAGAGTTAAAACAGTAATAAAAACAATCTCTCAATAATTCGGCAGCAGGCATCCTGCAGGCAGGAGAGAGAGAGAGAGAGACCATTCCAAGAGTGCATGCTTCAGCCTCCACCACAAACCCACACAGAGGCATATACCCCACAATCAGCACACCTTCCCAGCTACAGCCCACAATCTGCGCAACGCCTTCCCAGCTACAGCCCACAATCAGCACACCTTCCCAGCTACAGCCCACAATCAGCACACCTTCCCCACTACAGCCCACAATCAGTGCAAAACCTTCCCAGCTACAGCCCACAATCAGCACAACACCCTCCTAGATACACCCTACAATCAGGGCAACATCTTCTTTGCTACACCCCAGACACTGATGAGTCTCCCTTGGGATCCCAGTTATGGTCTGGATCCTGGCTGGAGTCTCCAAGCCTCCCCATATCTCTGCACCCCTACATTATCAGGAGTGGAGGTAGGCATGAGGGGAGTAGTTCTTTCATGTTGCTCATTTCCTTGTGTTTAGTTTTGGGGATCTTTTGCTTTTAATTGTAGGAACGAATGAATTGTCAGAACATCTGGGTTATTAGCATTTGCTGCCCAAATCCAGGCTGCTGCCTCTCTCAAGGAGCCCAGAGCTGATGAGAGAGAGAACAGAAGAGCCTTTGAACTCCTCACAGCAGACAGCAGACAGGTTTGCTGCGTGTGAGTGTTGTGGAGGGGGTATTTATTCTCTTGTAAGGTTCATTTCCTTGCTGTGTTTCCCTTTCTTCTCGCTTTCCCAGAGATTTATCTGGATGCTCTTCCCTTGCAGGCTTTTTTCTTCTGACAAGGCCCCAGCGGCACTGAGGAGCAGCCGTCTCTGTGTGATGCCAGAGCAGACCAGCCTGGGGTATCCTGCCTGGGCCATACTGCAACCTCAGCACCCTCCCGGAGGGTGAACTGAGCCAGGGTCCTGGGAGACTGGTTTTCCATGGGGGTTATTGTGAGGGGTCCTTGGGGATGGAGATGGAAACCAAATGCTATGCCCCAGATTTGGGGGACTCCCTCATGATGGTTCAACTTGCCTGGGCTGGGACCAGCACTAGCACCAGGATGGGAGGAGGAAAGGGGAGTGAAGGCAAGAGGTGGGGTGGGCAACAGGGCAGGGGCTCCCTGTGGGACATGCCTAGAACCTTGCTTGGCTCCATTTTCAAATGCCAATTGGTAGCTCAGGGAAGCAGAGAGAAAAATGTCCCTGCCTCCCCTGCACTCTCACGCTGCCAGTGCCAATGCCCTATGCTATGGAATCATCCTGACGCCTCCCCTTCTTAGAGGGCATTGGGTTGTTGGTGTGACTGTCACCCAGGCTTCAGCTCATCGAGCCTGATGAGCCTCAGCTGACTGGTCAGATTCCCAGCCAGCGCACTGCACTGCTGTAACCCTGGTTTAGACCCTGCCCGGGGTGGCACCTGCGCTCGGCGCTGCACACCCAGACAGCGGGCAGTGGAATGCACTGTATGGGTTGGCACTCAGCACAAAGTAGCGCAGTGACTGGTGGAACCCACTCCACTACAGACACCTGGAGAGCGTGTCCTATATGTTGGAAGAGGTGCCCATGGCGATATACCCACACAGGTCTCTGTATAGGATGGCACATGTGCATGTACGTCACACCTGGCCTGGGAAGCAGCATTACATAAGAACGGCCATACTGGGTCAGACCAAAGGTCCATCTAGCCAACAGTAAGCAGTGGCAGGTGCTTCAGAGGGAATGAACAGAACAGGATCAAGTGATCCATCCCGTCACCCATTCCCTGAGGTGTCATTGCCTGGAATACTCTTGGATCTACTTGCTGGTTCCTATCGATGCTGGGCTCCAGACTTTGGGGACCGACTGGAAAAAGATGAATCCTGATTCCATCACATTATTTCTTCAATGTGTGAATATGCAGATACCCTCCGGGCCTGTACAAATGGGCAGTCTAAGCAGGGATGCACACGCAGTCTCCCTCACTTCATGTACAATTATGTAACCAGACATGCAATTTAGCCGCACATTTTTTTGCTCATAATATTGAAAATCTGGGCCTCCAACATCTCTCAGATGCTGGGGCTTCTGCCCTGAGTTTACATCCATGGCTCCATAGTGTCTCTTAATGGGACCCATCCTCAGGGTTCACCTTAGACAGTGCTTCAGACTATCGGCCTCTCTCTGCTTCTGGTTCTTGGCCCCTTCTCTGAAGCCCTATAATGAAGGCAGCTGCTTGCATTTTGTCTCTGGGCTGGTTATTCCCTCTCTTTAATAATACAAGCAGCAAAGAATCCTGTGGCACCTTATAGAATAACAGACATTTAGACTAACAGATGCATCCGAAGAAGTGGGTATTCACCCACGAAAGCTCATGCTGCAAAACGTCTGTTAGTCTATAAGGTGCCACAGGATTCTTTGCTGCTTTTACAGATCCAGACTAACACGGCTACCCCTCTGATACTTTAATAATACAGTTATGAATAATAATAAATAATCCCTGGCTCTCAGCCAGCTCTGATTTCACCAGTTTCCTTTGCAGAGGGGCATTGACCTTCAGGGGGTCTGGTCCCCTCCGATTTTGATGTCTTCTGCTAATCAGCAGAAGCTGATGGGCCATCAAGCAGGCTAGGCAGAGCTAGCACCAACTTGTCTGGGATGTCTCCCAGAAGCACAGGATAAGTTTGAAATACAGACAGCATAGAGCCACTATTCATAACTTCAACTACAAAATTGATATACGCATATAGACAGCATAATCATAACCAGCAAACTATAACCTTGTCTTAGACACCTCATTTGACCCCCTTTATACAAGATTTGGTGCCACTATGGGACTTTGGTTGCAACCATGTTCTATATGGTCCCAGTTCAAATCAATAACGTGACACCCTCCCAGGGAACTCAGAGGCTTTCCTGGAGCTTTTTAATCGCAAACTTCTCTGCTCCTGCCCAGCTGGGCCAGGTTTTTCTTTGGAGTAAATTCACAATCCGATTGGATTGCAGGTGAATTTACTCCAAAGAAAAACCTGGCCCAGCTGGGCAGGAGCAGAGAAGTTTGCGATTAAAAAGCTCCAGGAAAGCCTCTGAGTTCCCTGGGAGGGTGTCACGTTATTGATTTGAACTGGGACCATATAGAACATGGTTGCAACCAAAGTCCCATAGTGGCACCAAATCTTGTATAAAGGGGGTCAAATGAGGTGTCTAAGACAAGGTTATAGTTTGCTGGTTATGATTATGCTGTCTATATGCGTATATCAATTTTGTAGTTGAAGTTATGAATATTGGCTCTATACTGTCTGTATTTCAAACTTATCCTGTGCTTCTGGGAGACATCCCAGACAAGTTGGTGTTAGCTCTGCCTAGCCTGCTTGATGGCCCATTAAGGACCATCAGCTATACAATTGACCCATTGAGAGAAGGCAGATACGCCTTGTAACTCAGCAAAGTATGCAGGGCCTTGCCCATATGACTCCAAACTCCATTTTGCTGTAATTTTCCACAGTAAGAACAAAGAGGTGTTCTTACACCTGGGAAAGACTATAAAAGGCTGATGCCTCATCTCCATCTTGTCTTCAATCCTGCTTCTTACCTCTGGAGGGATGTTGCTACAAACAGAAGCTCTACACAAAGGACTGATGACCCATCCCAGCGGGGGATGTACTCCAGAGACTTGATTTGAACCTGCAGTTTATTCTATCACTGCTACAAGCCTGAACCAAGAACTTTGCCATTACTGTATGTAATTGATTCCATTTAACCAATTCTAGCTCTCATCTCTATCTTTTTTCCTTTTATGAATAAACCTTTAGATTTTAGATTCTAAAGGATTGGCAACAGCGTGATTTGTGGGTAAGATCTGATTTGTATATTGACCTGGGTCTGGGGCTTGATTCTTTGGGATCGAGAGAACCTTTTTTCTTTTACTGGGGTATTGGTTTTCATAACCATTTGTCCCCATAACGAGTGGCACTGGTGGTGATACTGGGAATCTGGAGTGTCTAAGGGAATTGCTTGTGTGACTTGTGGTTAGCCAGTGGGGTGAGACCAAAGTCCTCTTTGTCTGGCTGGTTTGGTTTGCCTTAGAGGTGGAAAAACCCCAGCCTTGGGCTGTAACTGCCCTGTTTTAAGCAATTTGTCCTGAATTGGCACTCTCAGTTGGGTCCCGCCAGAACCAGCATCGTTACAGAATGCAAGACCCCCACCCCCCACCTCAAGAGGAACCAGTTCCTGACAACTCTCTGTGTCTCTTGCCTGCCCACCAGGAAGAGAACCACGCTTGGGTGCGGCCCGCTGAGTCTCACCCAGGGAGAGGCAAATGGATTCCTCCTCGGGGCAAGGAGCCTGAGCCACGGCCAGGGCTGCCGGAGCCCGCTCCATGGAAGGACAAAGCAGCCTCTAGAAGATGGTGCAGTGGGTCATCAAAGGCGAGCTGACAGCATGTGTGAGAGGAGGGGGGGCGGGAGGCTGTGCTGTGCATGCAACAGGTTCATGTAGCTCAGCAGGAAGTAGGGCTCCCCTGTGCCGCCCCCGCCCTCAGCTGCAGGGAAGCGGAGCAGGAGCTTCATCCCTGGGCTATAAATCTAGGAGTCAATCTGCTCCCGGGCAGGGATGTGAAGAACTGCCTCCTCCCCCGCCGCACTAGCGCTCCGAGTCCCCAGCCTACGGATTTCACTCTGCACCACAGAGCACCTAGCCTGTATGGTCAGCCACCCCTTGGCCAGGAGAGTCCCCGCACAGCTCGGCCTGGCTGAATGCTGCAGAGACCGACTCTAGGCTGCACTCGCACATTAAAGGAACAGAGGGGCCAGGTGTCACTGGAGCGGCTGGGACAGGGATGATTATCACAGGGAATGGACTGCCCTAGAGCACACGGTCTGTGGGGCTTAGCCCTGACAAGGAATTGTCTCCCCTCCCCGCATCAGGCTGCCATACACAAAGGTCCCAAGAAGTGCAAACGAGGTGTCTGACACAGCCCTGTAGTGGGGGGGGGGGGGGGGGGGGGGGGGGGGGGGGGGGGGGGGGGGGGGGGNGGGAACCTGCAGCTGCTCAGCTCTGCCCAACGGGGGTCTGACGCCTGTAAGAAGAGCGTGCGTGACTCACCAGGGTGCTGACACCAGGTCAGTGACTTGCTCTTTTGCCACATGGTCACCCTCGGACCTGGGAGCGGGAGCTGTTTGTGTCGTTACACCGGCCCAGGGTCACTGACTCAGGAACGGGGGATACACCAGCTCCGCGCCTTGGCCCACAGCAGGCCCGCGGAGGCCAGAACTGTTTGTTGGGAGGTGCTGAGCATCCCTGGGCTCCTCCTGAACTGCATTTCTTGAAGGGTCGGCTGCTGGCTGGGCCGAGAGCGGCGGGACACAGTCACCAAGGGCCGGTGGGAGGGCCTCGATCAACCCCTCTCCTAGCTCCCCAGCGGGCTAGTGAAGCCAAATTTTGGCCCGCTGTTCCATGGGCAGCATCTTACTCCGGCCCCTTCACTGAGCTGCGCCCCGGGTGGCCGGGATGCCCAGGATGGGAAGAGGCTTGGGGGGAGAGGCGAAGGGCAGCCGCGCGGGGTCTGTTGCGGGTGAGGGCCCGGTCGCATGCGGTGCTCCTAGGGCTCCTGCTCGCGGGGAGCGCACCGGCTCGCCGGGAGCCGCAGGCAGCACCTCGGGCAGCTCCAGGAGCGCAGCTCTGCCTTGGAGACACGGGGCCAATTCCTCCCGCTCCCAGACTAAGGCAGCGCCTCTAATCCCGGAGGAGGGGGGCCGGGCGGGCCAGGCAGCTCCTTAGTCCCCGGAGAGGCGGGATGCGGGGGGAGGGGCAGCCGCGGATGCGCCGGCCATCGGGCTGCCCGGGGCTCTGCGAGGTGGGGGACAACGGGGCGCTGGCTACGCTCTCCAGTCAGGTTTTCGGGGGCACATTGCTCGGTCCCCAGAGAACCGGGGGTCGCCCCGGGGCTCTGCCTGCCCTAAGCGCTACCGCAGGGCTGGGGTCTGGCTTGGTTCCCAGGGAGATGCGCCATGCGCACACCGATCCGCCCCCGGCCGGGCCGTGCAGGTGCCGCTCGCTGGGGAACAGGCGGGCAGCTCCGGCTCCGACCCACCGCGACGCGAGCCAGAGGCTCCAACTGCCTCTCAGCCGCAGCGCTCGGCGGATCCGCTGAGCCCCCGCCCCGCCGGGCTCCACCTCCCGGTACTGGCGGCAGCGAGAGGCGGAGCAGCGAGGGGGAGGGGGCTAGGCCGGCTCCGTGCGTCCCTGGCACAGCCTCACACACGCCGAGAGCCGGACACTGCGACGGACACGGCTGCGCCAGCCCCGCTCGCCGCGCCGGGAGGGAGCCGCAGCCCCGACCGGCCGCCACGGGTTTTCCCGGGATTCCGCCTATTTTGTGGGGAACCAGCCGGAGGCGCGTAGCGGAGTCGGTCCCGGCAGGGGATGGAGAAGCCGGAGGTGCCGCGCACACGGCGCTCTCCGCTGCCAAGTAAGAGCCGCAGCCGGGAGCCTGGCCGGTGCTCGGTGCCTCCGCGCGGCTGGACCCGGGAGCCTCCCCGTTGCCCCGCAGCTATGCCTCCGTGTGTGTCGGAATGCGGGAGTGCGCGGGTCCTCCTGGCCGGGTCCGCGGGTAGGGAGCGAGGCGGGGGCCGGGTCTCGGGGACCAGGCGCCGGCGCTGGATGCTGGTGCGGCTGGGTGCCCGGGAAGGGGGAGTGGAGCCCAGAAGCGATGCCGGGCAGGTTAGCGAGGCGGATGCTGCGCCCAGCGAGGGAGGGACGCGCCTCCCGGCAGCCGGGCGAGGGAGAAGGGGCCAGGAGCGGCTGCCCTTCCGCTGCTTGCGGGGCCACCAACTTTCTTTCCAGGCTCTGTGCTGAGCACCTGGGCGCCGTGATCAGAGGCTGCCCGGGGATCGGAGCCTTATTAGGGGCGCATCCGCCCCGTCCCCTCCATGGGCTCCCGGGCTTCAGCCGAGACGTCCCCTGAGATTCCCCAGGCTTGTTGGGCGAGGAGCCCCCCCCCCCCCGCTTCCGCACCAAGGGTGAATCACGGAGCTGCCCTAGCCCCAGCCAGGACCGGGCGGGGTGGAGCTGCCTGCGCCAGGGGCTCTCGCCGGCTGCTCAGAGCCGGGGACCGGGGCTGGCAAAGCGGAGGGGCTGCCGGGCTGCGCGCTGCAGTGTCCCGGAGGGGCCAGGCCGGACAGCAGCGCCGCACGCGGCTCATGACACTTGTTGTGCTGCTGCCTCCATCCCCGGGAGAGGCTGCCCAGAGCCTGCCAGGAGACCAGCGCCTCCCCGATCGCCCACCCCGGCTGAAACGGGCTCATCTGCATGGCAGAGGCTGGCTGCCCCCGGCGCTTCGCTCCCCACTGGCCCCCGAGCTCCCGGCCTGCCCCACAACTGCCCCGGGATAACCGAGCCTGCCCCGGGGTGCGGGCAAATGCCTCTGTAAGTGCGAGAAAGAGACTGGGAGCGCGCGCGCGATCGCCGCTGGCACGGTGTGTGTGCGCGCGCGCGCCACTGGCATGGGGTGAGGGGTGAGTGGTGTGTGTGTGTATGTGTGTGCGCGCCACTGGCATGAGCTGTGAGTGTGTGTGTATGTGCCACTGGCGCTGCTTTTGTGTGTGTGTGCCTGTGAACGAGAAGTACCAGGGAAAGCAGGTGTCCCTTTCTAAATGGTCCAAACGCCCCCGTATCCACAGCTTTCCTTGCCTGCCCATAGCTCCAAGACGGCAGCTTTGGGATTTGACCAGTGATTAGTTCCCCGAGAGCTTGTAGAGTGTGTGCGGCCTCCCCCCTCCCCCCCCCCGCGTGTGTGTGTGTGCGCGGCCCCCCCCCCCCCCCCCCCCGCGTGTGTGTGTGTGCGCGGCCCCCCCCCCCCGCGCGTGTGCCCTGCCCCTGGGTGTGTACTGGGGAGGGGGAACCGGGCCTGGCATTTCCCCTTTAATCCCTTTCCCCCTTTTTCCTGGGGTCACTGCCCAGCTGCCAGCCTCCCTCTGGGGCTCAGTTCCCCCCGGGGTTCTAGCCCAGGGCCAGGCTGTGCTAAGTCCTGACAGCTCCAGCCTGGCTTGGCTGTGGTTGGGAGGGCTGGTCAGTGCTGGAAATGCCCTGGCTCTGGGGCAAGTGGGCAAGGAAGGCAGGTGCGATCTCTTGCATAGTGTAATGTGACCCACCCTGTGTGGGTGACAGTCAGGCTCCAGGCCGCTGGTGCCTGCTTCCCACATCTTGCTCCCTCTGTTCCTAGGAATGGTCGGGGGTTCCTTCTGCCTGTAGCTGCTGTGGTGGGGTCGGGCTTGGGAGCCCTGGGCAGGGACTTGCTGTGGCCGGGATGCGCAGGTGTGATTCTCCATTGCCCTGTTCCAGGCTTCATGGCCAGGCAGCGCTGCCTGTAGCTATGGCTGCCAGGATAAGATCTTGTTTTCAGTTGCTTGTTGGTAAGATTTTACCAAACGCCAAATCTTCAGGCTGGAATTTCCCACACTCACTGTCTGCCTCCGGCTGGAGCTTTTGGAAGGGTTCAGCTCAAAGGGCTCAGCCATTTCTGAGAAATACCATGTTTTCCCATGTTAGAAACGTTCCCACTGCTGTTGGGTTGAGAAGCTCTGTCACTGCCATGCTTCGGGGTTAAGGCTTGAAATTTGGCCAAGGGATCACTCCAGTGCTGGGGAGGTGCCTTTTGCTGGTCCTGGGAAAAAACACCCAAATTTGGTCAAGTGAAAAGCCTTTGAAAAATCTTAGTGTGCACATGCTCAGTAGAGAGAGATTCAGCCTCTAAAATCTCAAAGATTCTGTCTGTACTGAGCATGCTCCAGCCTAGGACTGTGCGGGGCTGAGCAGGATTTTCCCTGCTGTTGCTCCCCCCAAAGGCCAGGGGCTGCTGTGGAGCAGGGAAGCTGTCTGTCCTATGCCCTCAGTGCCCCCCTGCTGTGTCCAGGCAGGAGGAGGAAAAGGGTGTGTGTGGGTGTGTGTGTGTGTGGTGTGGCAGGAGCTCAGGAGGAGGGACAGGTAGGAACAGAATGGGGGGACAGAACAAGGTAGCGGAGGGAGGGGGCAGGAGCCATGGAGGGAGGAGAATAGGATCAGGGTGTGAACATGGCAGGAGCTGGGGACAGATTCTGGGGGGATGGCAGCAGGGAAGGGGAAATGGGGGGAGAGGAGCAGGACCAGGAACTCTGCAGGAGGGAGGCTAGGAGCAGAGTAAGTAGGGGCAGGGAGACAGGAGATAGCAGTAGGGGAGGGACAAGGTGAAATGGGGCAGAGAGATTTGTAACCACTAGAGCACACTCCCCTCCAGAACCTGGGACTGAATCCAGGATTAGTTTCAACTGTACTGTTCAGCAAATATGTGTGAAACCCACTGGCAAAGTATGTCTTCAGCCCCCTCTAGTGGTAGGTCCATATTGAGGTTGATAACCTACTACTGCTATCAGTGAATGTTAGCTCACATGGCAGAGGACTTTGCTGTGGAGCAAAGGATCCCAGCCCCACTGATGACCCACATTGGCGTTGGTGTGGTTTTACACAATGAAATTTGTGTTTTTTTAAATTGTTAAGTTTTTTAAAAGTAGGAAATAATATCTGTAAAGGAACATTAAGGTTGCAAAGTCAAGCACTCAAAAATTAGGGAATGCCTGAATTAAGTTTGCGTGTAACCTTAATTCAGTCCACTTGTACCTATGCATTATGATACAGCCTTTAATTATGTGATCACATACTGTTTTTTGCACTGGTCCCCTGCCTCCTTCCGTGCACAGGGTGGATCTGCTGTAGGGATGAATCAGGGTTGTGTAGTGAAGGAGGCTGCTTTCTGTGGAGTCCCTGCCTCCTTTGCAGCAGAGGTTGGAAAGTGGGGAGGGGGTGAGGCAGGGGGGTTGCAGGAAGAGAAAGTTGTGGCAGTTGAATACCACCCTCGGGGCTGGGGTCTCTCCCTCTTTCTGGAACAGGGCCTGTAGCCTGCATGAGGTGTTGGGTAAACCGGAATATGCACAGGTGGCGACTTGGGTGTCTGGCTTATGACACCTTAGGCCAAAGCTGCAGAAGTGCTGAGTGCTCACAGCTGCAGCTGAAGTCCACGGGAGCTGTGCTTTGAACATACTGGGTGTTAATAAATGCTAAGATTGGGCCTTCTCAGATTTGGGCACCCAAAATTTGTTCAACACCTTTGGCAGTTTTGGCCTTAAACTCTCTGTTTCACTTTCCCATGTGCAAAATAGGGACAATGCCCCCTCTACCTGACAGGTTTTGTGAAGACACATTCATTAACGTGTGTGAAGCGCTCCGATGCTGTAGTGATGAGCAATATAGAAAAGCCCAGGAGGAAATGAATGATTCTGTATTCAGGTCATGGTTTGAGTGGTGTGCAGTAAATAAGATCTGGGGCCATGCAGTGAATGATGAGGATAAACAGAAGTATTGAGCACGGAGCACTGTCCACTCAGTGCCCTGAATGAGGCAGGGTCCTGTGTAAACAACAGTATGTGAGCATGTAATCCAAGACTGTCTCCTAATGCCCATGCACAAAGAGGACTAATGAAGGTCCCACAGGCAACCTTAATTCTGGCATTTCCTAACTTTTGAGTTCTGGACTTTGCAACCCTCGTGTTCCTGTACACAGCCCCTTGGGTGTAATTCTGCAGGGGTTCTGATCCCACCCTCATCACAGCAGTATCTGAGTGCCTTCTGATGGTGCATTGAGTGCTGCTATGTGTGGTTTGTCTGTCGCTCACCCTCTCCCTGGGGGAGAGTCGTGCATGCAGTGGAGTGGTTTGGGTTGTAAATGGTCACTGCTCCGGGTGTTTAGCGGTGCAGGTGGGTTGTAGGAGCACGCCTGGCTCTCGAAGCAGAAGCTGGGGAGATCTGGTACAGTCCTTAGCTCCTGGAGAAGTTGGTTCCAGTGCATCCTGCACAGATGAGCTTTACCATTGGTGGACAGCTTCACTGTGCCCAAGGGGCCACGCTGTCGGCCATGATCCTCAGGCTGGAGCTCTGCAGCACGTCATTCACAGCCACGCAGTGTCTGGGAGTCGTTCACGCACCCTCTGCACCAGCAAAGGATAGTGGGTGGGGGGCCAGAGGCAAAAATGCAGTGCCTGCTCCAGCCAAGGTGAATTGTCCTGGGAGTGAGCGCTGTTCCGTGCTCTGCCTCTGGCCCCTGCTGCAGTGAGAGAGGTAGCAGGGTGAGCCCTGGGTTTGCCCAGCCCCACCAGCAGTCACAGCAGAAGCTGCTGGGTGCGGAGCCCTGCAAGACACCTGGCCCATAGACCCCAGGAATGGCTGACTCAGGCTGCCTGCTGGGCACAGGGACTGCCTTACCGTACAACTTTCACCTTTGCCCCGAACCTCAATACGACAGCTCAGGGACTGGACACAGTTGCAACCCACGCCTAGAATAAACAAACGGGCAAACAACCTCTGGGAGCAGCTCCAGGCCCAGCTGCAGCTCCAAAAGAGCCTCACCAGGGAACTCAATAGATCCCGACCAACTCTTGGGGTCTGTACAACTTGGGCTCTCCCAGGCCCTATGGTTAGATGGTATTTGTTTGTCTTGCTCCATACACGACCATTATCTAAGGTGCTACCGAGCAATAGGGTGCCTGAGAAGGGCACACGCACTCGAGGTGCGGGCATGTGGCACACTGTGGCTGCTGTCAGCCTTTTGCCTCCCTCCGGCAGCCATTCTCCACCAAAGTGGATTTTGCTCTGTTTCTTCTCTGTGCCTGGGAATGTGCTTCTCCGGGGTCAGGGTTGAGTCTTGGTGTTCGTGTCCATTATTACTGGGAGGGGCTTGTTTTGCTCTCACACTTCGCCAGGACAAATGGGCCTGCCCCACACATGGGTGGCTCCTGGGCTGGCTGCTCCTGGCATGCCAGGACCACCTCTCTCACTCATGCTGCCAGGGAGGGGCAGATTTCTTAGTCCTGCGTGAAGGACACTTAGCAAAGTGGGACAGCCATTCCAGGGAGGGAGAGCCGGACCGTGGGGCCAGGGCCTTGGAGCAGGGCTGCTAAGGCTTCCCTGTGATTGTCATCTGTGCTTGAGGAAGAGGCTGTGGTCTGTGTGGGAGAGGAGGGGCTGCACAGGGTCCCCTCTGCTGGGCTGGGGTCAGGGATTTGTGATGGGCTGTGAGCTGGTGGCTCGAGGAATGTGCTAAACTGTGTGGCGCCTGAGCTGCTCTTGGCACTGAATGTTGCCCCACTCACTTATTGGGAGGAGCAGGGGCCCATCCGGGGTCAGAGCACCATGTAGCAGAGTGGGGGTGGGGAACGGAGGGATTCCCTGTATGTGTGTGTGTGTGAAGTTGGAAGGGGGGGGGGGGGAAGGGGGGGGGGGGGGGGGCNAATGAATGGGAGTTGGGTAGTGCCCCATGGGATCACTTTGTGCTGGGGAGGGAGACTCAACTTGCTGGGTGGGCTGGTCATATGTGGGGGAGGGGTAGCTCTGTGTTGCGGGGCAGCTTGCTGAGTGTGTGGGTGCAAAGAGAGGGGCTGGGGGAGCTTGCCGTGTGTGGGGTGGTCTGGAGCTTACTCCGTACATGGGAGAGGAGCCCACTGGGCTGGAGGGATCCTTTTGCCTGGGGTTCCCATGCCCAGGTGTTGCCTCCCACAGGCTTGAAGCTACAGCGTCTCTCCAGGAGCTGTGCTAGTAGACAGGCAGCTGTAACCCTCCCCAATGCCCCCCGTCCTGTGCGCACTCGGAGACGCTCCCCGCTGGATAGGGTGAGGTTGGGGAAGGGCACTGCCAAGGGTCCTGTGCTCTGACCCGCTGGGGCCTGGCACTGCTTGTGATGTTCAGAGCAGGCAGTGAGGCCAGGCGTGCTTGGAGGGGCTGGGCCAGGTGGGCATCTCTCTTGCCATTAGCTCAGCTGCAGCCCCAATGGGGTGTGCCTGGGCCTGAGGGAAGGGGAGGTGGGTCTCTGTAGGGGAACGGGTGTTGTTCTCACAGGCATCTCCTGCCCCCTCCTCGGCCCTCCCCTTGCAGAGCCTGCCTGTTCAGAGGAGAGCCCGGAGCTTAGAGCTGAAGGTAGCAGCCAGGATGGGGGGGCTGCATGTTATGGGGGAGGAGTGAGGGGCTCAGGGCTCATGCCCGGGGGAGAGGCTGGCCCTTAGTGCAATAACTGAACCAGGAAGAACTGGAGAGGGGGGAACTGTGTCTTTCGGGGTTGAGCAAGGAGGTGTGTGTGTGGTGGAGGTTTGGGGTTGTGTGGGGTGCATAGGGGTCAGTGTTGAGGGGCAGGGGGTTGCGGTGTGGGGAGGGAGGAGTACGGCATTGCATGTCTGTTCATCACAAGAGGAGTTTCTGTGGGGATGTGAGGCTGGGGCATGGGCAGGGTGACGGGCTGGGGGGAGCAGTGCTGTATGTGGGGCCATGATTCTGGTCATAGACAGTCATGCTAGGGGCTGGCGAGTTTGTATGGCGCTCGTGTTCGGGTGCTTGACTGGGATCGTGTCGGAAGTTAACGCGTGTATGTGTCAGGTACACGGCTCCCACTGTGGGCTGCTTATTGGATCTGTATTGGTAGTCGAGCCCTCTGTCTCTTGGGGCACTCCGGTGTGTTGGCGGGGGTCGGACAGTGTGTGTGTGTGTGTGCGTGTGCATGGAAGGGGTCAGACAGTGTTTGTGTGTGTGTGTAGAGGGGAGGTTACTGTGTGTATGTGTATGTATGGAGGGAGTCAGACAGTGTGTATGTGTTGAGAGGAGGTTAGTGTGTGTGTGGTGGAGGTCAGACTGTGTGTGTGTGTGCTGGGGGGGGTCAGACACTGTGTCTGTGTGTTGGGGAGATGTTACTATGTGTGTTGGAGTGGTCAGACAGTGTGTGTTTGCGGGAGGCTACTGTGTGTGTGCTGGTGGGGGTCAGACTGTGTGTGTGTGTGTGTGTTAGAGAGAGTTTACTGTGTGTGTGTGTGTTGGAGGTGGTCAGACTGTGTGTGTTGTGAGAGGTTAGTGTGTGTGTGTGTGTGTGTGTGTGTGTGTGTTGGCGGGGGTCAGTGTATGTGTTGGAGGAGTTCAGACTCTGTGTGTGTGTTGGGGGAGGTTACTGTGTGTGTATATCTTGGGGGGCCTGGGGAAATGAGGAGGGGAGGGATTGCCTCTCTGCCCCCCACCTGGTGTATGCCCACAGCTCGTACCAATGTGAGCAGGGGTGGAGCCCCAGCCTGCCCTGTGTGGCCAGGGAGCCCAGCTCGGGGCCAGCACAGCAGTGCTGTGGGTGTTCCACTCCATGTGAGGCAGCGCTGAGGGTAGGAGACACTTTATGAGGTGGCCCCAGTCCCCTAAGAGTCTCTTCTGTCTACTCCTAGGGCCAGGAGTCAGGACTGGGTCTCTGTGCTCAGTGCAGTGTGTGTGTGTGCGAAGTGTGTGTCACTGCAGCGTTGGGGGTGGGCGTGCGCTTGTAGCGTATGTCAGTGCAGCACCCGGGGGGGGGGGGGGCACTTGTAGCATGTGTCGCTGCAACACCAGGGGGGGGGTGGGGGGGGGGGGGGGTGCACTTGTAGCATGTGTCGCTGCAACACCAGGGTGTGTGTGGGGGTGCTCGCTTGTAGTGTGTGTCGCTGCAGCGGCGGGGCGGGGGCACTCGCTCACAGCGTGTCACTGTAGCACCAGGGTGGGGGTGGGAAGCTCATAGCATGAGTCACTAGCACAGGGGTGTGTGTGCGCTCGTAGCATGTGTCACTGCAGCACTGGGGAGGGTTGCACACTTGTAGTGTGTCACTGCAGCACTGGAGGGGCGCAGGGTCTCTGGTCTGCGCCACGAGGCTGTCTCTCTGGCTAGAGCACGCTATGCAGTGTGTCGCTGCAGTGCCGGGGTGGGGGTGCACGCTTGTAGTGTGTGTCGCTGCAGTGCCGGGGTGGGGGTGGGGTGCTCGCTCACAGAGTGTCACTGCAGTGCCGAGATGGGGTGGGGATGCTCATAGCGTGAGTCACTGTAGCACCGGGTGGGGTGGGGGCGTTGTATGCTTGTAGTGTGTCGCTGCAGTGCCGGGGTGGAGGAGCTCGCTCACAGCGTGTCACTGTAGCACTGAGGGGGGCACAGGGTCTCTGGTCTGCCCCGCAAGGCTATCTCTCTGGCTAGAGCACGCTATGCAGTGCAGGCGGAAGCCCTTTGCAGCGTGCCCTGCGTGCATCTGCCTGGGTGCAGTGTCCGTTTGAGTTGTGACTAGCTGGTGGGCAGGGACAGGCGTGGGGCTGGGTTTCAGTGCCTGTGTTCTTACACAGGCAGGACTTGTAGGAGCTTTTCCCCTGGGCATTGATGTTGGTTTGCAGAGGGCTGCTGGAAATCAGCTCCTGTGACCAGCTGAGCAGGGAGGTGAGTGTGTGGAGCAGGGAACTGCTCAGCTGCTTCGTGGCTGGCAGCAGGGCTGGGCTTCTCATTCCTAGCCAGGTTGGACGTGGAGTGGCAGTGAACGGGGCATGTGGGGAGCGAGGAGGCCTGAGGGATGAAGCATGCTGTCCCTAATCTGTGGTGTCTCTGCTTCCTTGCAGCCCCTGTCCAGTGCAGGATGACGTGGCTGGCAGCCTGCCTGGGCCTATGGCTCTTCCTGCAGCTCCCCACCTTGGGCGCTGGGACACGCGTGGTCTACAAAGTGCAGGAGGAACAGCCGCCCAACACACTCATTGGGAGCTTGGCTGCCGACTACGGCTTTCCCGATGTGGGGCACCTCTATAAGCTGGAAGTGGGGGCCCCCTACCTGCGTGTGGATGGCAAGACAGGGGACATTTACACCACAGAGACCTCCATCGACCGGGAGAGCCTGCGGGAGTGCCAGAGCCAGTTCCCAGGGGAACTCTGCTTCCTGGAGTTCGAGGTGTCCATCACGGACCTGATGATGAACAGCAGCCCGCGCCTGTTGGAAGGGCAGATCGAGGTGCTGGACATCAATGACAACACGCCCAACTTTGCCTCGCCCGTCATCACACTGGCCATTCCCGAGAACACCAACATCGGGGCACTCTTCCCCATCCCCCTGGCCATGGACCGCGATGCAGGCGCCAATGGGGTCGCCTCCTATGAGCTCCTAGCTGGGCCCGAGGCGCAGGAGCTCTTCGGCCTGCAGGTGGCTGAGGATCAGGATGAGAAGCAGCCGCAGCTGATTGTCATGGGGAACCTGGACCGGGAGCAGTGGGACTCCTATGACCTGACCATCAAGGTGCAGGATGGAGGCAGCCCACCACGGGCGAGCAGCGCCCTGCTGCGTATCACCATCCTGGACATGAATGACAACACCCCCAAGTTCGAGAAGGCCCTGTACGAGGCGGAGCTCTCAGAGAACAGCCCCATGGGGCACTCCGTCCTCCAGGTGAGCACACAGCGGGGCACCAAGCATCGTGCACAAGCTGCACCGCCCAGGCCAGCTTCCCACTTTCTTCATCAGCTTTCAAAGGAGGCGGGTGGAGCAGCTGGAGCGCCTTTATATTACTTACTACGATTATTATTTATTAAGTGTATTATGGGAGCACTGACCAGGCCCACATTGCAGTAGGCACTGTACACTATTAGGAGTATTACGGTAGCTCTCATGGGCCCGTGTCATGGCCCAGGCCCCTGTGGCCCCAGGTGCTGTACAAACACAGAATAAAAAGAACAGTCTTTGTCCCAAAGGCCTCACAGTCTGTCTGTCTGGGAATGTGCTGAGGCACCACCGGGAACCTGGTTTCAGGCATGGCATGATCACAAGTGGCAGGGGTTTTGTAGGTGGGCAGCTTCCCTAGTAAACCACACCACAATGTGGTAAGATTAGGAATGGAAAAGAAGTGGGGGAAGGCCAGGGCTGGGCTAGCAGGGGCTGCAGATCAGGATTGAGGGGCACCGGCAGAGCGGTGCTTGGGAAGCCTGCCCACTGCCTAGCTATGCTAAATGCTGGCTACAGACAGGAAATTAGTCTCCCTTTCAGCAGCATTAGACGCCTCTGAAACTAAAGCAGGCTCCTTTGGCTTGGCAACCCCTGGGAAGCGCCTGCTCCCCAGGGAGATGTGAGATGGTGCAGCCTCTCTTGTACATGCACAAACAAAATGTGGCACGGCTGTCTCTGAAGCCCTGGGGTAGCCAAAGGCCGCTTGCATGCCACAGACTCCACAGAGAGAATTTTGAGCCCAAGCGTGGCATCCTAATGCCCATTTCGATTGGCTGGGAGCCCTGAGGGGTGGGTCTCTGTGGATTTGGTGGAAGGGGCACTGAGCCGATGGGAGCTGACATCTGTTTATCTGCAGCTGCCATCTTAATAAGTGGAGCGCGGCCAGCACTCAGCTGCTCAGCTCGCTAATTTTGATGTGAATTTTAAGAATTCATTTTTCACTGTTCAGAGAGCGAAAGTTGGAGTCAGATAAGGCAGAAGCGACAGGAGAATGGGCTGCAGCTCTGCTGCTGCCATTGCTCAGCTTTTATCTTTCAGGAGGAAAATGACTCCTCAGCTCAGGGAGTGGAGGTAAAAGGTGGAATTTACATTTAACAACTTTTGTTCTCCATTCAAATCTGCTGAGCGAGATAACGGCAGAGCTGCAAATGGGGCAGAGAGGAGCCCGCTTGGAGAGCTGATTAGGAAAGCAAATGTTAGACAAACCTCCGATTCTTTAGAAAGCAAATAATAAATGTGGAAACAGGTTTATGTGAATGCAGAACTCCTGACAGGGAGGAGGGGGGTGGGGAGAGGGGATGGAGCCATGCAGAGTATGGGCAGCTCTCCTCTGTCCCTCAGCTCAGCCAACATCTCTCAGCCCCAATCTGGAGCTGTTCCAGCCCTGGTACCCCTCTCCCCCACTTCTGCTGCTTCTCAATCCCAGCCTCTCCCCCCTACATGCTATTTCTGTCCTGGGTTCCCCCCATTCCCTAACTAGGCTGGTCCCCTCAGTACTGACCCACAGCTCCCTGCCACCCCCCCATGCTATCCCAGCCCTGAGCTTCTCCCCAGCTCTGTCACTGCCCCACAGTACTGAACCTCAGCCCGGCCCCCATTGTTCCAGTCCTGGGCTCCCCCAACACCCAATTCAGCTGGTGCTCCTCAATCCCAACCTGCAGCCTCCTGCTGCCCCAGCCCTGGGAATCACTAGCTCTCTGCACTGAACTGCAGCAGGCTCTGGGCTGGCTTTGAGTCAGGATGGCCCAGGCGTAGGCACTGGGCTGCCTGTGCGGCTTCGGAGCAGCGCCCCAGAATGGGAAGCAGTGGGTTCTAATCCAGCCTTCCGGGGTGGTGTCTTTGGCTGCATGTAACTAGCTTCACTGAAGCTTGGCAGTGAATCAGGATTCATCTTAGCAAAGGGGTGTGCGCAGCCAGGCTGGGATCCTCTCTGCTGCTGCAAGGGCTGAGCAGGGTGCGGCCGGCTCACCTGGATGGGCTGCGTTCTAGTTCCTGGCTGTTCCTTCCTGTTGCTGGGTGTCAGACCTGCTGGCTGGCTGGTTCCCATGGAGAATTCCTTGCATGCCAGAGTGGGACAGCAGGGAGTGGGGCTGAGGCAGCCTAACCGGTTAGGCCAGTTTCACTGGAGCAACATGGACAGGGTTGCTCCTGTTCACCTTGTCCTCCTCTTCCTCCTCCCACAGGTGAAAGCCAACGACTCGGATCAGGGTGCCAACGCCGAGATTGACTACTCCTTCCACCAGGCCACGGACATGGTGCACCGCCTGCTGCGCCTGGACAGGGCCACGGGCCTCATCACCGTGCAGGGGCCCATTGACCGAGAGGACGTCAATATCCTCAAGTTCTCTGTCCTGGCCAAGGACAAGGGGGCCAATCCCAAGAGTGCCCGCACCCAGGTGGTGGTGACCATCAAGGACATGAATGACAACGCCCCCTCCATTGAAATCCGGGGTATTGGCCTCGTCACCCATCAGGACGGCATGGCCAACATCTCCGAGGACGTGCCCGTGGAGACGGCCGTGGCTCTGGTACAGGTGTCTGACCGGGATGAGGGTGAGAACGCTGTGGTCACCTGTGTGGTTGCTGGCGATGTCCCGTTCCAGCTGAGACAGGCCAGCGAGACGGGCAGTGACAGCAAGAAGAAGTACTTCTTGCAGACCACCACGCCGCTGGACTACGAGGCGGTGAAGGAGTACACCATCGAGATCGTGGCTGTGGACTCGGGGAACCCGCCCCTCTCCAGCACCAACTCCCTCAAGGTGCAGGTGGTGGATGTGAACGACAACGCCCCAGTCTTCAGCCAAAGCCTCACCGAGGTGGCCTTCCCCGAGAACAATGCCCCTGATGACCTGGTGGTGGAGGTGAGCGCCAGTGACGCTGACAGTGGCTCCAATGCCAAGTTGGTTTACTCCCTGGTCATGGACCCCTCCTCCAAGGGCTTCTTCTCCATCAACCCTGACTCAGGCGAGATCCGAGTGAAGACGGTGCTGGACCGGGAGCAGAGGGAGCGCTACGAGTTCCTGGTGGTGGCAGCTGACAAGGGCAGCCCCAGTCTCAAGGGCACGGCATCTGTGGCCATCAATGTCATGGACAGGAATGACAACGACCCCAAGTTTATGCTGAGCAGCTACAACTTCTCAGTGATGGAGAACATGCCTCCCCTGAGCCCGGTGGGCATGGTGACGGTGATTGACGCTGACAAGGGCGACAACGCCCGAATCCAGCTGTCAGTGGAGCAGGACAACGGGGACTTTGTCATCCAGAATGGCACTGGCACCATACTCTCCAGCATCTCCTTTGACCGGGAGCAGCAGAGCACGTACACCTTTCGGCTCAAAGCTGTGGATGGCGGGGACCCTCCCAGATCTGCCTACGTGGGGGTGACCATCAATGTGCTGGATGAGAACGACAATGCCCCTTTCATCACCTCCCCTTCCAATGCCTCTTACAAGCACATCCTGCCCCACACCAGCCCCGGGCAGCAGGTCAGCAAGGTCAAGGCTGAGGACATTGACTCGGGGGTCAATGCAGAGCTGACCTACAGCATCACGGGGGGCAACCCCTTCGAGCTGTTTCAGATCTCACCGCAGAGCGGGGACATCACGCTGGAGAAGGAGATCCTGCGCAAGCACCATGGCCTGCACCGCCTGGTGGTGCGTGTCAACGACAGGGGCAAGCCCTCGCGCCATGGCACCGCGCTGGTGCACTTCTACGTCAATGAGACCCTGGCCAACCGCACGCTTTTGGAGACCCTGCTGGGACACAGCCTGGACACGCCACTGGACATTGACATTGCTGGTGACCCCGAGTACGAGCGCAGCAAGCAGCGCAGCAACATCCTCTTCGGCGTCATCGCCGGCATCGTGGCCGTCACCCTGGTCATCGTGCTGGTGGTGCTGGTGCGCTACTGCCGGCAGAGGGAGGCCAAGAGCGGCTACCAGGCAGGCAAGAAGGAGACCAAGGACCTGTACGCCCCCAAGCAGGGCAACAAGAGCAGCAAGAGCAAGAGCAAAGTGAAGAAGAGCAAGTCCCCCAAGCCGCCCAAACCGGCCGATGACGAGGAGGAGACTGGGCTGCAGAAGTCCCTCAAGTTCAACCTCATGAACGACTCCGTCAGTGACAGCCCCCGCATCCACCTGCCTCTCAACTACCCACCCGGGAGCCCGGACCTGGGGCGCCACTACCGCTCCAACTCCCCACTGCCCTCCATCCAGCTGCAGCCCCAGTCGCCCTCTGCCTCTAAGAAGCACCAGGTGGTGCAGGACCTGCCTGCCACTAACACCTTTGTGGGCACTGGGGACAACAACTCGACGGGCTCCGAGCAGTACTCTGACTACAGCTACCGCACCAACCCCCAGAAATACACCAACAAGCAGGTAGGAGAGCTCGTCCTGAGCCCGCCGGACGCACCCCCTCTGCATCGGGGCGCCATCTGGACGGAGGTGTGGGAGTGAGCATGGACCCACCCCCGGCCGCACGGGAATGGCCTGGGGGGCTGGCAGAGGACTAATGGAGCAGCTAGCCATGGCTCCTTCCTGGGGCAGGAAAAGGCAGGGGTTGAAGGCACCGTGACCTGTGGGCAGCCGCCTGTGGCTGATGGGGGTGGTAGCCACTGGGCTGCATTGCTGGGGGTTCCCCTGATGGGAAGGAGCCCTGCATGTGCTGGACGAGGGGTCTGGACGGACTGGATCCGCAGCCCCTGTGCCCCAGTAGCAGCCGAGCACTGGGCTAGAGACCAGGCCTGCCAGCACCAGCAGAAGGCAGTGCCCACACCTCCCATCCAGTGAGTCATGCTTGCTCCATCTGTGTTGGGCTGCCTGGGGCCTGCTCTTTGCTGGTCCCACAAGGAGCTGACTTCCAGCCCTGCCCTGAGTCGGGGGTGCTGTGCCCAGTCCCAACCCATTATTGCTAGCAGCAGCCTCTGAAGTGCCAGCTCGGGGCTCCCTGGGAAGGGGGCTGAGCCTGTTACCGCCCTGGGGCAAAGCAAATCTGTAAGAGAAGCTTCTTCTGCTCCTGGTGCGGCTGCCTGGGGTGAGGAGCCTGTGTCCCAGTGCCAGCCCTTGCTGCCCGGGGTGCTTGGCCCTTTGCTCCAGCCTGAGCATCAGGCTTGTCGCTGGAGCTGCAGGAGCTATGCTGTAGCCTCTGCCAAGCCCACTGCAGAGGAGATCAGAGCACAGCTCGTTACCAGCAGTGAGGGGGCTGGGCTGCACCAGGGCGGTCTGTGTGTGTCGGGGCTGGGGAGCCAGGGCTCCTGGAGTTGGGGTCTCTGCTGGGGAGCGGGAGGTGGCTGTGCGAGGGGAGCGGGGACTGGGGGTGTGTCTCTGCTTGGGAGCAGGAGGTGGCTGTGCCAGTCAGGGCTGGGGAGCGAGGGCTGGGGGTGTCTCTCTGCTGGGGAGCAGGAGGTGGCTGGGCCGAGTGTCGGGGCTGGGGAGCGAGGGCTGGGGAGGGTCTCTGCTGGGGAGCAGGAGGTGGCTGTGCTGAGGTTCGGGGCAGGGTCACTGCTGAGAGTTGGGGCTGAGCGTGTCTTGCTGCATGAGGGGACAGAGCAAAGGTCCTGGCTGCATCTTGAGGGACTTGGGTGGGGGAGGGGAGAGCAAATCTGGGAGCCAGGCTATGGAGGTGATGGGTGAGGTGGAGGGTTTGAGGCCTTGAGGACATCCTGCCTGACTGCCTCATCTTGCTGGGCTCCAGCTTTGTGGACCCTGTTGGGATCTGCCCATGGGTGGGGGCGGCTTCCTGCAGCATTGGCATTATATCCTGTGTGTCCTGGGGCGGGGCTGGGCTGGGCTCCCCTCCCCCCCACTGCACTGTATGTATCCTGTGTGTCTCATGGGACTGGGCTTCTCTCCTCCTCCATTGCATTGTAGCCTGTGTGTCCCATGGGACTGGGCTCCCCTCCCCCCATTGCATTGTATGTAGCCTGTGTGTCCCATGGGACTGGGCTCCCCTCCCCGTCCATTGCATTGTAGCCTGTGTGTCCCATGGGACTGGGCTCCCCCTGTTGCATTGTAGCCTGTGTGTCCCATGGGGATGGGCTGCCCCCATTGAATTTGCCCTCAATAAAGTTTTATATTTTTGAATGCTGTGTTTTGTTTTCCATAAGGCCCAGAGGCGGAGGGAGGGGGACCCATCCCTCCATAGTACAGCTGGGGGCAGTGGCACATTATCCACAACTCCTCTCCTCTCTCCCTGTGGGGACGTAGCAGGTGAGCCTAGAAATGGTGTTGCAAGGCCCGGTCCTGTGCAGGCAAGGGGCAGCAATAGTTTGGGCTGCCTCTCCCACACCATGGAGCCTAAGCTGCACCTGGGGAAAATTTCACAGCAAAACCCCCTCCCTGGGTCAGGCCCCGCTCCTCCCAGCCCTGGGGTTTGTGCCTGTGCCCTGGTGCTAGTTCCTCTCCTGTACCCTGGCTCCTTGTGCCTGAGTCCTGCTTTCCTGCCTGTGGGATAGGCCGGGGCAGGGTGGCTTGGGAGGGAACATGGCATGTCCCTGGCTGGCTGTGCCGTGCTGGTGCGCTCCATTCCATGGCACGCTGCTTGTGAATGATGGGGGCTGCTGCAGACATCCAGCCCCTCCCTGTGCTGGAATTAAGCCTTGCCACTAGGGTTGCCAACTTGGCAATATTTAAAAACTGTACACTCCAGCAGGGGTGGAACCTCCCCTGCCCTGCCTCTTCCCCCCAAAACCCCACTCCTGCCCATCTCTTCCCGAGGCCCCACCCCATCCACTCCTCTTCTCCCCCCCCCACCCCATTGCTTGCTTCCCTCCCCCCCACTCCACCCCGTGTGGGTTGGGGCTGGGAGCTGCAGTCACGCGACAAAGGTAGGAGGTGGCCCTGGCTGAGTAAAGGCTGGAGCGGGTGATGACCTGGCGCCTCCCTGCTTCCCCCGCTCACAGTAACTGGACTTTGGGTGTCCGGTCAGTAGATCTAACTGGACACTGTCAGGTCCCCTTTTCAACCAGATTTTCTGGTCGAAAACTGGGCACCTGGCCATGCTACTTGCCACAAGGGAGCTCCAGCGTGCCAGTGCGCGCCTGGAGCTGCTCCGTGCACCTCACTGGGTGCAGCGGGATCAGCGACGGTCAGCGCTTGTGCCCAGCAGGGCAGTGTGGTGTGTGCATGCAGAGGGGCTGCCTGCGGGAGCAGTTACTGACCAAGTCTCCATACTGCAGTGGGGAGCAGTGGGGTCTGAGTGAGCAGGGAGAGGGAGCGAGGAGCCATGCTCCAGCAGGAGGAGAGGGAATAGTTATGGACGAGCAACTCCATCAGAGTTCATAAGGCAACTGCCAAAGTCCTCGGGGCCTCTTCCCTTGCCCCCTCCCCACTGCACAGAGCTATCCTTCTGCTTGGACCTCAAACCCAGTCCCTGACCCCTGCCATTCTCTCCCTCGCCCCTTATCCCAGGGGTTTGTTCCTGCACTCTTGTGCCCACTGCAGGCAGGTGCCTATGGAGGTATGGCATAAGAACGGCCATACTGGGTCAGACCAATAGCCCAGTATCCTGTCTCTGACAGTGGCCAGTGCCAGATGCTTCAGGGGGTATGTACAGAACAGGGCAGTTGGAGGGTGATCCACCCCAGCTTCTGGCAGTCAGAGGTTTAGGGTCACCCAGCGCATGGGGTTGTGCCCCTGATCATCTTGGCTAATAGCCATTGATAGGCCTATCTTCCATGAACTTATCTAATTCTTTTGTGAACCCAGCTATACTTTTGACCTTCACACCATCCCCTGGCAATGAGTTCCACAGGTTGACTGTATGTTGTGTGAAAAAGTATTTCCCTATTTATTAAACCTGCTGCCTATTAATTTCATTGGGCGACCCCTGGTTTTTGTATTGTGGGAAAGGGTAACTTAACACTTTTCTAATAATTTTCTCTGCACCATTCATGATTTTATGGACCTAGAATCATAGAATCATAGAACTTAAGATCAGAAGGGACCATTATGATCATCTAGTCTGACCTCCTGCATGATGCAGGCCACAAGAGTTGACCCACTCACTCCTGAAATAACTCTCACCCTTGACTCAGCTGTTGAAGTCCCCAAATCTTGATGTAAAGACTTCAAGCAGCAGATAATCCTCTAGCAAGCGACCCCTGCCCCATGCTGCGGAGGAAGGCGAAAAACCTCCAGGGCCTCTGCCAATCTACCCTGGAGGAAAATTCCTTCCCGACCCCAAATATGGCGATCAGCTGAACCCCGAGCATGTGGGCAAGATTCTCCTCTGTCATATACCCCCTAGTCTTCTCTTTTTTAAGATGAACAGCCAAAATCTCTCCTCATAGTGAAGCCGTTCCAAACCCTTGATAATTTTTGTTGCCTTTCTCTGAACCTTTCCCAGTTCCACTATAACCTTTTTGAGATGGGGTGACCAGAACTGCACGCAGTGCTCAAGGTGTGGGCGCAGCATGGATTTATATAGTGGCTTTATCTTATTTTCTGTCTTATTTTCTATCACTGTCCTAATGGTTCCTAACATTCTGTTATCCTTTTTGACCACAGCTGCGCTGATGTTTTCAGAGAACTATCCACAATGACTCTGAGATCTGTTTCTTGGGTGGCGACAGCTAATTTAGACCCTATCATTGTATATGTATAGTCGGAATCATTTTTTTCAATGTTCATTACTTTGCATATCAACATTGAATTTCATCTGCCATTTTGTTGCCCACTGACCCAGTTTTGTGAGATCTTTTTGGAACTCTTTGCAGTCAGCTTTAGAATTAACTATGTTGAATAATTTTGTATCATCTGCAAACTTTGTGATGTCCATTTTCCAGATCATTAATATGTTGAACAGCACTGGTCCCAGTGCAGACCCTTGGGGGATCCTGCTGTTTACCTCTCTCCATTCTGAGAACTGATCATTTATTCCTGCCCTTTGTTTCCTGTTTTTGAACCAGTTACTGATCCATGAGAGGACCTTCCCTCTTATCCCATGACAGCTTACTTTCCTTAAGAGCCTTTGTGGGACCTTGTCAAAGGCTTTCTGAAAGTCCAAGTACACTATATCCACTGACTAATCCTGGTCCACATGCTTGTTGCCACCTCAAAGAATTCCAATAGATCAATGAGGCACAATTTTCCTTTACAAAAGTTTTGTTGACTCTTCCCCAACTAATCATGTTTATCTATGTGTCTGATAATTCTATTCTTTACTATAGTATCAGCCAATTTGTCTGTCCTGAAGTTAGGCTCACTGCCCTGTAATTGCCAGGATCGCCTCTGGAGCCCTTTTTAAAAATTGGCATTGCATTAGCTACCTTCCAGTCCATCTGGTCCAGAGGCTTGTTTCAGTGATAGGTTACATATACCACAGTTAGTACTTCTGCAATTTCATATTTGAGTTCCTTCAGAACTCTCAGGCGATACCATCTGGACCTGGTGATTTATCACTGTTTAGTTTATCAATCTGTTCAATTTGCACTGCCACATCAATGTGGGGCAGTACTTTAGATTTGTTACCCACTTCAGAGCTAGCCTTTTGGGTATCCTTTTTGAAGACTGATGCAAAGAATTAATTTAGCTCTCTGCAATCGCCTTGTCTTCCCTGAGTGCTCCTTTAGCACCTTGATTGTCCAGTGGCCCCACTGATTATTTGACAGGCTTCCTGCTTCTGATATATTTAAAAAAATTCTTACTGTTAGTTTTTGTGTCTCCTTGTGAATGCTTTCTTGGCGGCCTGCCTTATACTTTTACACTAACCTGCCAGAGTTTGTGTGTTTTCTTTTTATCCTCACTAGGATTTGGCTTCCAAATGTCAAAGGGTGCCTTTTTGCCTCTAATGGCCTCCATTACTCCGCTGTTTAGCCATGGTGGTATTCTTCTGGGCTTTTCTTGTTGCTTTTTCTGATTAGGGATATACATTTAGTGTGAGCCTCGCTGTCTTTAAATAGTCCTTATGCTGGTTGCAGGTATTTACCCCTTGTGACTGTTCCTTTTAATTTCTGTCTAGCAAGCGACCTCGTTCTTTTACCCCTTTTTAAAGGTACATGTTACCAGGGTGGGATTTTTTGTGTGTGGCAGGGGTGGGTATTATTCCCCTCCAAGGGTGTTAAATTGAATTACATTGTGGGCACTATTGCTGAGCGGATCAGCTATATTCACCTCTTGGACCAGATCCTGTGCAGCACTTAGGACTAAATCATAAAATAATAGAATCATAGAATATCAGGGTCAGAAGGGACCTCAGGAGGTCATCTAGTCCAACCCCCTGCTCAAAGCAGGACCTAATCCCAACTAAATCATCCCATCCAGGGCTTTGTCAAGCCTGACCTTAAAAACCTCTAAGGAAGGAGATTCCACCACCTCCCTAGGTAACCCAGATCAGTCTCCGAAGGTCCCAACGGCTCAGACCCTCAGGCAGGGGCTGAGCGAAACAAAGTCAGTAATGTAAGCCCGGCCCGCAGTCAGGGCGGGCCAAACAAACAGCAATTCTAGGCTCAGGCCCTCAGGCAGGGGCTGAGCACACAGAGTCAATTACTTGGGCCCAGGCCCTCAGTCAGGGCGGGGAGCAAACGGTAGTTCTATGCTCAGGCCCTCAGGCAGGGGCTGAGCACACAGAGTCAGTAATAGAGCCCAGGCCCTCAGTCAGGGCGGGCGGAAATAAAGAGTACAGGAGTTCAGGCCTCTGGAGCAGGGCTGAGCAACAAACAGTACAGGCAGTTCAGAGCTCAGGCCCGCAGGCAGGGGCTGAGCAAACACACAGGCAGTTCAGATTGAGGAGGGGAGAGACTGCCACCCGAGTTGGGGTGGCAGGGGGGACACAGGCCCACCCACTCCACTGTGTCCCAGCCCGGGGCCCTAACAGCAGCAGTTAGTCTGCTGCGGTGTCGGTGGGGTCCTGACCGCAACACACCGACATCGGCTCAACGTCTGCTGTAGCCAGACTGGGGTCAGCTACCCCCGGGCTACTTCCAATCTCTCCCTCCTCCATTGGTACCTGCTCCGTACTGGTCTCTGGCTCTGGGTCCCACACCATGGGTTCCTCGGCGTGCGGGGAGCCGGCTAGCTCGGGCTGCTCCTCAGGACTCCGGTCGGGGGGATACTGGATCAGCTCCTCGGTGTACCGAGCTCGGGGCAGGCTCGGTCCGTCCTCCTCGGGGTACCGGGCTCGGGGCAGGCTCGGCCAGTCCTCCTCGGGGTACCGGGCTCGGGGCAGGCTCGGCCAGTCCACCTCGGGGTACCGGGCTCGGGGCAGGCTCGGCCAGCCTTCTTCCGGGTACCGGGCTCGGGGAAGGCTCGGTCCCGCAGGAGCTCGGTCAGGAGCGTCTGTCCTCTCCGGCCGCCGGGCTGCAACTGAGCGCCGGGCCGGGGTTTTTATACTTCCTGTCCCGCCCCTTGACTTCCGGGGGGCGGGAACAGGCGGCAGTGGCTCCGCCCACTGTGGCGGCAGTTCAGGCTCGTCCCTCTCAGGAGCGGCCGGGAGCCAGGCCGCCTCACTACACGGCCCCCCCCTCAAGGCTGGCTCCCGTGCAGCGGGGCCGGCCCATTCCATACCCCCCAGACGGGAGAGGAAGTCCGCATTTGCATGGTCCTTCCCGGCCCGATGACGGATAGTGAATGCATAGGGCTGTAGGGCCAAGTACCACCGCTGCAGCCGCATGTTGTGGTCCTTCATACGGGCCAACCACTGAAGGGCAGAGTGGTCCGTGACTAAGGTGAAGGGGACTCCCAGGACGTAGTACCTTAGTGCCTCGCAGGCCCACTTTACGGCGAGGGCTTCCTTTTCGACCACGGCGTAATTTTTCTCTCGGGGAAACAGCTTCCGGCTGATATAAAGTACCGGATGCTCTTCCCCCTCTACTTCTTGGGACAGAACGGCCCCGAGTCCCACCTCCGAGGCGTCTGTCTGTAAGACAAATGTCTGTTTAAAGTCCGGACTGTACAAGACCGGCTCGCGACAGAGGCTCGTCTTGAGTGTCCGAAAGGCCTCGTCGCACTCGTGGGTCCATTTCACTTGTCGCGGGCTATCCTTTGTCAGGAGCCCCGTTAAGGGGGCCGCAATCGCCGCGAATTGGGGAATAAAGCGTCTGTAATATCCTGCCAGCCCCAGAAACTGGCGCACCTGGCGCTTTGTGGCTGGCGGGGGGCAGGTCGCGATGGCCTGGACCTTGCCAACAAGAGGTTTTACCTGCCCATGCCCGATAGTATACCCCAGGTACGTGGTCTCTTGCCAGCCAATGCGGCATTTTTTTGGGTTGGCTGTTAGGCCGTCCATCCGCAGGGACCGCAGGACCGCTGCGACTCTTTCTAGATGGTGCTCCCACTGAGGACTGTAAATGACCACGTCATCTAGATAGGCGGCTGCGTAGTCCTGATGTGGCCGGAGGAGGCGATCCATCAGGCGCTGAAACATGGCCGGGGCCCCATGGAGGCCGAAAGGCATCCGGGTAAATTGGTGCAGGCCCGTGGGGGTGGCGAACGCGGTCTTCTCCTTGGAGGCTGGTTCTAGGGCGATCTGCCAGTACCCCTTGCTTAGGTCGAGGGTGGTGCTGTAACGAGCTTCTCCTAACCGGGCCAACAGCCCATCTATCTGAGGCATGGGGTATGCATCAAACTTGGAGCTGGCATTGACCCGCCTAAAGTCAATGCAGAACCGTTGTGAGCCGTCGGGCTTCGGTACCAGCACTACCGGGCTCCGCCGCTCGCTTTGTGAAGGCTCAATCACCCTCAAGTCCAGCATAGCCCGTACCTCCTCCTCAACGATCTGCCTCCGGTGATACGGCAACGGCCTGGTCGCGCCCCGGATCACCACCCCAGGCTCCGTCGGGATCCGATGATATCCCAGGGTAGTGCACCCTGGGTGGGCTGTGAAAGTGCGGGAGAAGGCTCGCAAGAGGCACCGGGTCTGCTGGAGTTGGTCCTCCGTTAAGGTTTCCCCGAGCTGGGGTTCCCCGGGGTCCTCGGTATGGGCTACCTGGGGTCCTAGCTCGGGTTCCGGGGGGTAGGGGTTGATTAGGCGACCTTCGCGTTCTCGCCAGGGCTTGAGGAGGGTGACGTGATACCGTTGGATCTTCTTTTTCCGGTCCGGCTGACTGACTTCATAGTTAACCCGGCCCACCTTCCGGACTACCTCATAGGGCCCTTGCCACCGGGCCAGGATCTTTGATTCACTGGAGGGCAGGAGGAGCAATACCCGGTCTCCGGGTCGAAAATCCCGAGTCTGGGCGTCCCGGTTATAAGTCTGGGATTGCGCGTCCTGGGCGGCTTTCAAGTTCTCCTGCACCAGGGCCCCCGCCTGCTTAAGGCGCTCCTGAAGCTGGAGTATGTCCTTTAAGAGGCCCTGGGCCGGCGATGGGGCTTGCTCCCAGGTCTCCCTCATGAGATCCAACAGGCCCCGAGGTCGCCGACCGTACAGCAACTCGAAGGGTGAGAACTTGGTTGAAGACTGGGGAACTTCTCGCACCGCCAGGAGCAGGGGTGGAAGGAGCTGGTCCCATCGGCGAAGGTCCTCCTGGGGGAACCTCCGCAACATTTCTTTCAGCGTCCGATTAAATCTTTCAACCAGCCCATCTGTCTGGGGATGGTACACGGACGTTCGGAGTTGTTTTATCCCCAGGAGTTCGCACACCTGCTGGAGCAGCCGGGACGTAAAGTTAGTCCCCTGATCCATGAGGATCTCCCGGGGCAGGCCGACGCGGGCAAAGACCTTCACTAGTTCAGCTGCGATGGTGCGGGCTGTGATGGTCCGGAGAGGGATTGCCTCAGGGAACCTGGTAGCATAGTCCATTATCACCAAGATGTATTGGAACCCTGCGCTGCTCTTAGGGAGAGGCCCCACCAGGTCCATGGCCACACGTTCAAAGGGGATCTCAATCAGCGGCATCGGGACAAGGGGGGCCTTGGGAGTTCGTGCTGGGGCAGCCAACTGGCATTCCGGGCAAGAGTGACAATAATTCTTTACCTCCTGGTGTACCCCTGGCCAGAAGCAGCGCCCCAGGATCCGAGCCAGGGTCGTCTCGTGGCCGAGATGCCCAGTCGCAGGGCTGTCATGAGCCAGTTTCATGACCGCGCGGCGGTGACACCGAGGCACGCGGAGTTGGGTCCGGATATCCCCCGTGCGGGTGTCCCTCTCTACGCGATACAGGCGCTCCTGTTGCAGCTCAAAGTGCGGCCACTGCGCCGCTCGATGGGGGTCGAGGACCGTCCCGTCCACGGAGGCCAGCTGGTCGTATATCCGCGTGAGTGTAGGGTCGGCCCGCTGATCTCGGCAAAAGTCCGTGGGCGCCGAAGGATCCTCCTGTCGGGTTGGTGGGGTCGGGGCTTCCATCTCGTCTTCCTCAGTCTCTGGGGCTTCACCCTCCAAAGCTGGCGTGGCCTGTGGGCTGCCCTCGGAGTGGCGGCGTAGTACGACGGGAAACTCGGGCCAGTCCCGACCCAGGATCACCGGGTACGCCAGCCGTGGGGCGAGTCCCACTGTCATCAGCCGGGTGACCCCATCAATAGTCAGTTGGGCCCTGGTACTCGGGTAGGGCCGTATATCCCCGTGGATACACTGCAGGTTAATCTTCCCCAGGCGCTTGTCAGGCTGCGGGCCCATGGTTTGACAGACCAGTGTCTGGCCGCAGCCTGAATCGAGGAGGGCCACCGTCGGGTGCCCCTCAACGATCACTGGCACGGTGATCTTGGCCGTTTGCGGACGCCGGGCACGGCCTTCCCCGGAGTAAACCTGGCCAAAGGTACACTCCAGTCCTGGACAGTCCCGCTGTAAATGGCCGTACTCTCCGCAGGAGAAGCAGGGCCCCAGGTCTGCTTGTCCCATCCGTGACCGGGCCCTGGGGCTACCTCCAGGCGGGTTCCGGTAGTCCCCCCTTGCTGCGGACCCCAGGGCCCGGGCGGGTCTCCCGGAGGGCGCGGCGGTACGAGTGCGGGCCTCTGCTCCACGGGAGGGAACTCGCACCTCCGGGAGGGTGGGTGCCCTCTTCTTTTCTGGGTTGGGGCGCTCCGTCCGGGGCGGGGCTGTCCGGCCAGCCGAACCCAGCGGGGCTTCAGCTGCAAGGAAGTCCTCCATCAATGTAACGGCCGCGGCCACTGTCGCCGGCCTATGGCGGAGGACCCAGGACCTTCCTCGCGGCGGGAGTACATGGGCGAACTGTTCTAGTACTACCTGTTCCATCAGCTCCTCCGCCGTCCGGCGTTCTGGCTGTAGCCACTTTTTACAGGTCTCTCGAAGCTCCTGGGCCACTATCCGAGGCCAGGCCCCTGGAGGATATGCCAGGCTTCTAAACCGCTTTCGGTAGGTCTCTGGACTCACATCCAGGGCATCCAGAATAGCGGCTTTTACCCGGCTGTAGTCTTGGGCCGCCTCCACCGACAAGCCCCGATACACTGTCTGGGCAGTCCCCGTTAAGTATGGGGCCAGGATGGTGGCCCATTGGTCCTGGGCCCAGCCCGCGACGACGGCCACCCGCTCGAATGTGACGAGAAAGGCTTCGGGGTCATCGCCGGGCCCCATCTTCGTCAGCCGAATTGGGGCACTGGGCCGTGGGGCCCCGGCAGCACCTCCTGGCTGGGGTTCCCCCGGTCGAGTCAGTGCTGCTGCGAGCTGCTGGACACATTGCCGCTGAAAGTCCTGGTGCTGCGTAACCAGGTCTTGGATAAGCTGCCGTTGTTGGGATCCTAGCTGCTCGACGAGCTGCTGCTGCTGTTGCTGGTGGGCGGCCTGTTGCTCCTGTTGCTGTTGCGACTGGGCCGCCTGTTGTCGCTCCTGGCTCTCCGTCATGAGGGCCAGGAGCTGGGATAGATCTATCTCTCGGGCGGGAGGCCTCTCTCCCGCGGCCCCCTTTTCACCGGCGTCAAGAGCTCGCGCCCACATGCTGGGCGAGACTCCTCAGAGAAGGCACCACGTGTAACACGCCGGTAGGTGGGGCTCGGCCCTCTCAGGAGCGGCCGGGAGCCAGGCCGCCTCACTACACGGCCTGGCCCAGCAGATCAGTCTCCGAAGGTCCCAACGGCTCAGACCCTCAGGCAGGGGCTGAGCGAAACAAAGTCAGTAATGTAAGCCCGGCCCGCAGTCAGGGTGGGCCAAACAAACAGCAATTCTAGGCTCAGGACTCCAGTCGGGGGGATACTGGATCAGCTCCTCAGTGTACCGAGCTCGGGGCAGGCTCGGTCCGTCCTCCTCAGGGGACCGGGCTCGGGGCAGGCTCGGCCAGTCCACCTCGGGGTACCGGGCTCGGGGAAGGCTCGGTCCCGCAGGAGCTCGGTCAGGAGCGTCTGTCCTCTCCGGCCGCCGGGCTGCAACTGAGCGCCGGGCCGGGGTTTTTATACTTCCTGTCCCGCCCCTTGACTTCCGGGGGGCGGGAACAGGCGGCAGTGGCTCCGCCCACTGTGGCGGCAGTTCAGGCTCGTCCCTCTCAGGAGCGGCCGGGAGCCAGGCCGCCTCACTACACTCCCCCACTGCAACTTGAGACCATTACTTCTTGTTCTGTCATCTGGTCGTAATAACTTCGTATAGCATACATTATACGAAGTTATACGAGTAACAGTGAATGGGATTCTTCCGTCCTAAGTGCAGGACTCTGCACTTGTCGTTGTTGAAATCAAGAATTTCCTCTCCCGTTGTGGGTTCTAGTAGCTGCTCCAAGAACCAGACACTTATGGTGTGTATAAATTTTCTCTCTGCATCACTCCCTGATATGAGGATAGTGCCCAGTCAGTATGAGGGTAGTGGAAATCCCCCTTTATTATTGCGCTTTCTGGATTCGCTAATCTGTGTGAGAGTTCCCCCTAGGTCTCCCCCAGCCGCTGCAGGATTGGCTCCCCCTCTTTCGTGCAGGCTTTGAAAGCAGTGAAATAGTGATGTGCTGACACTTAGCTAGGAACCAGAGGGTGAGAATGTGTCACCCCCTTGAGAAGGACTAGGGCAGTTACCCCCTCTTGCAGCCATGGCCTCAGGCTCTCTGCAACCTCAGGCAGTCGTGGTGTTGCTCATGCTGGTGTGTGTGTGTGGGAGGGGTTGGGTTCCATGAAGGCTACACACTGACATTCTGGAGAATAAGACACAGCGTCAGACAAGTGCCAGGTCACTGCCCGTGCAGCCCAGCCCAATGGCAGCTCGGGTGATGTCAGGCCTTGGCTCATAAAGTTCCAATTTTGTTCTGTTTAAATGACTTTCATGATGTTTTGCCTTATGCTATTCAAGGCTTGAAAATGTCACCATGAACTTTAAAGGCAGGGAGTGGGCTATGTAGGGGGAGGGGAATGGGCTGTGGGGGAAAGCAGTGGGCTCTGGAGGGCGGGGAGTGGGCTGCAGAGGGGGGGAGTGGGATGCGGGGGGGCAGTGGGCTCTGGGGGGTGGGGAGTAGGCTGCGGGGGGGGGGTCAGTGGGCTTGGGGGGGGAAGAGGGCTGCGGGGGGCGGGGAATGGGCTGTGGGGGAACAGATAGAAAAAGAGAGGGGAAACAAACTCCAGGAGGAGCATTCTGGTGAGGACCACCGCAACCTCCTGCCAGCCCTTAAGGGTGGTGGTGGTGGGCAGGGAAGTCCCTGGCCTCTGCCCAGCAGCCTGTGGCTGGCAAGGACCTGCTTCCCTTCCTTGGCTGCTGGAAGGAGCATTCTGTTCTTCCTCACCGCCAGTCTCTTCCTGCAGTGGTGGAGGGAGCAGGGCTCGCTCTACCATTTTTGCCGCCCCAAGCAAAAAAAACAAACAAAAAAAAACGCTCCGACTACCACCGAAGCAAAAAAAAAGCTGCCCAGAATGGACGGAATGCCGCCCCTTAGCATGTGCCGCCCCATCTCCCCACTCCCTAGCTGCTTGTCTCTGCTACTCTGCACCTTGGCCAGCCTCCATGTTTCAGGCCCCTTTCCCCAGGGTGTAACCCCAAGGCCTGCCCCGATGCTCAGATCCACCTGATTCTGAGCCCCTGCAGCCCCAGGGATCTGCACCCATCTTATTAGTTCCCAGTTGTCTGACTGAGCTCTGAGTCCCAGCAGAGCTCAAGAGGCTGGAGCAGCGTTGGCTGCACTCACGCACACAGCAGCCATTGTAATCTTACCAGCTAGACATTGAACGTGTCTCTTAGAAAGCGAGCTTAAATTCTGCATACGTTGCAGGCACTGGCGTCGGAAGGTGCCTGGCAAAGCTGCCTGCTGGCCAGCGGTGCAGGGTCAAGGGGTTTTTGTAAGGCCAGTCGTAAACTATAAAATAGTGGCAAAATGGTCCAGAAACCTGGGGCAGCACTGGGGACGTACGCTGAGCTGATCTGGCTTCTCCCTCCCCCAGATTGCCAGTGTGTGGGTGAGTAGCACACGCCGTATGTCAGACCAGTGCTGCTTGGCTGTGACACTGGCATGGCGTGACCCCAGCTGATGGAGCGTGACACCGGGCTCTGGGAACTGAACAATGGGGAGGGTGGCTGTAGGGAGCAGTGCTAGGATGCAGCTGAGTTGTTTTGCCCTTAATGATCTGCAGGGGTGAGAAACAGAACCCAGGTGAAATTCAGTGAGGATACTAAACTGGAGAGAGCTGAGAGCATCAGGGAGCAGAGGGCGTGAGGGGCGCCCAGAGCATGGGAAACCGCAGGGCCAGGAGACAGCATGGCAGGATTTGGGTGGGTAGGGCTGAGGTAGGGGAGTGAGAGACCCGGCTGTAGCTTGGCTGACTCCGGAGCGGGGGCAGCTGGAAACCATCCTGAGAGCTGGCAGGGCAGTGAGGGAGCAGGGAGGTGGCGATGGGAATGGGGTGCAGTTCTGAGGGGAAGATGGCGGTTGTTTACCTGGAGTCACAGCAAGATGTGTTCGGCCCCTGAGTGGGAGGTCAGGGAGTCCCTTTGCAGGGGACTGCACCCCAAACACAAGCCCTACTGGTACTGACGAGCCCAGGCCCGAGAACGGACTGGAGTTTCCCAACACCGGAGTTGGGGATTCCTTCTCTGAGCAGCATCCAGGTCCCTGAGGACTCACTTGCCCTGGGTGCCCACCCGCAGCCCCTGGGATACAGGCCCTTGGGGACACGGGCTGGGGGAAGTTGGCTCTCACCTGGTTGTATAGACAGCAGAAGCCGGGCATGCACACCTCGTTATCCAGGAATGAACAGATGCTGGGTACCATGAGCAGCCTGTATCCCAGGGGTGAGGTAACATGGGTGCCGTGTGCTGCCTGTACCCTGGGGGAGGTGACGTGGGCGCTGTGTGCTGCTTGTATGCGGGGTGAGGTGACATGGGGGCCGTGTTCTGCCTGTACTCTGGGGGGAGATTACATCAAGGCTGTGACCAGCCTGTACTCATGGTGGAAGGTGACGTGGGGCTGTGAGCAGCCTGTACCCAGGCATAGGGGTACGTATGTGGGTGGGAGGTTGTGATGAAGTGGGAATTGTCTAATATTTTTATGAAGCCGATGTGTGCCTCAGTTTCCACTATATGTAGTAGTGGTGGGAGGATAGGACTGTTTGCTCTCAGGGCAGCCTAAGACATGTGTATGAAATGTGGCCCATCTGTCTGAGTCATTGGAAAAGGACGGGCCGCGGGCGACCCCATATCAGTGAAGAATCTGAGAAGACAACGGCAAAGCTAGTCACCAGATCATGGACTCCTAGCAACCAATGACCCAGGGGGAGATGGATTTCCCAGCTCTCAGCAGGGGAGCTGACCACAGACCCCAGCTCGAGAACAAAGGGCTGGGAAGGGGCATGGGGGGGGATCAGAGGTGGCTGCAGGAAGGAATCGAGGCTCTCACCTGGGAACTGACCAAGGAGGTCAGTTGGAGAGAGACAGAGCTTGAGCAAGGGGATTCACCACAGCACGGCTAGGCTCTGGGCTGGCCAGGATGGACTATGCTTTACCCTTCCTTCCTCGGTGCTACCCTGAGGCCTTCCTATGCTGTGCCCAGCTGACTAATAAACCCAACTGTGTCGACAGTGCTGGGTGAGTGTCCCTGCCAATGCTGGGTGAGGTGCATTGATCCCTGCAGAGTGGACAAGTCTCCATCGGGGTGTGTCTCAGTTGGACTCGCTAAGCGGAGCTCATGGGGTGCAGCAGGGCGGCTGCAGGCCCAGAGGTCCAGTCTGAGGAGGTGGTGAAGCCGCGTGTCTGACCCTGGAGGAAGAGTGAGATCCCTGGGGGTCTGGCACTGAGGGGTTCCTCCTAGACACTGTTCCACAGCTGGGGCGGTGCACCGATCCTGTGGATCCATGACAGGTGACATGGGGGGTCATGTTCAGCTGGTACCTCAGCATTGTGGTGACACTGGGGTTGTGTATAGCCTGTTGTCACAGAGTCAGAGGATGGGTGCTATGCCCCCACTGTGGAACAGTCTCTAGGAGGAACCCCTCAGTGTGCCAGACCTCCAAGGGCTCTCTTTTCCCAGGATAGGCCATGCAGCCTCACCCCCTGCAAGACTGAACCTAGGGCTTCACATCAAGAGTTCTGCTCAGCGAGTCCAACCGAGACAGACGCCTGGGGAGACCTGTCTCTCTGCAGGGTCAATGCCCCTCGCCCAGCATTGCAGTGACACTCCCATAGTGCTGTCAATCAGCCAGCTGGACCCAGCACAGGACGGCCTTAGGCTAGCACAGAGAGGAAGGTTAAAGCCTCGTCCAGTGGTTCCCAAGATTTTTTCTGCCAAGGACCCCTTTGGTATCTGCCTAATTGTCCCAGGCCACTTTCCTGTCCGGTACTACCGGAACGTCCCCACAGCATAGGATGGCCCCCGCCAGCATGACCGCTCATTCACAGAAAGGGAGAGTCACGGAGAGCAGAGGATGCTCTTTCGTTCTGAAACAGGCTCAATGCAGCAAAAGTGCAGAAACGCTGTTTCAGCCCGGGCTCCAGGACAGACCCTTGGATAGTCATGGCAGACCCCACTTTGGGAACCACTTTCACAGTCCATTCTGGTCAGGCCAGGGCAATTCACCAGCCAAGCTGGAGTGAGTTCTATTTTCAGGCTCTGTGTCTCCCTGCCTCCCTTCCTTAGTCAGTTCCCAGGTGTGAGAACCCCAAGCTTCCTCCAGAGCCCACCCTGATGGCTCTTAGCCTGCCCTCAGAGCAAATGTAATCCCTTTCCCCTCACTGGGTAGCCATGTGAAATACAGGAGGAAACTGAGGCGCGCATAGGATTAATAACAAAAATTCCCACTTTATCACACCTGTACCTTAGGGGGAGGTGGAGTGGGCACCTGTGCAGCCCATACCCCAGGCAGGAGGCGCCATGAGGGCCGTGCCCAGCCTGTACCCTGGGCAGGAGGCTCTGCGGGGGCCATGCTCAGCCCATACCCCGGGCGGGAGGCACTGCGAGGGCCGTGCCCAGCCCGTATCCGGGTGGGAGGTGACATGGGGGCCGTGCCTGGCCCATACCCTGGGCAGGAGGCTCTGCGGGGGCCGTGCCTGGCCTGTACTCCGGGCAAGAGGTGCTGTGGGGGCCGTGCCTAGCCTGTACCCCAGGTGGGAGGCTCCACGGGGGCTGTGCATGGCTTGTATCCCAGGCAGGAGGCAGTGTGGGGGCCTTACCTGGCCTGTACTACGGGCAAGAGGTGCTGCAGGGGCCGTGCCTAGCCTGTACTCCGGGTGGGAGGCAGCGTGGGGGCCATGCCCGGCCTGTACCCTGGGCAGGAGGCTCCACGGGGGCCATGCCCACCCCATACCCCTGGCAGGAGGCCGTGTGTGGGCCATGCCCAGCCCATACCCTGGGCGGGAGCTGCCGTGGGGCCTGTGCCTGGCCCATACCCCGGGCAGGAGGCTCTGCGGGGGCCGTGCCCAGCCCGTATTGTGGGCGGGAGGCTCCGCGGGGGCCGTGCCCGGCCTGTAACCTGGGCAGAAGGCTCCATGGGCGCCATGCCCAGCCCGTACCCTGGGCAGAAGGCTCCACGGGGGCCATGCTCACCCCATATCCCTGGCAGGAGGCCGTGTGTGGGCCATGCCCAGCCCATACCCTGGGCGGGAGCTGCCGTGGGGCCTATGCCTGGCCCATACCCCAGGCAGGAGGCTCTGCGGGGGCCGTGCCCGGCCCGTATCGTGGGCAGAAGGTTCCATGGGAGCTATACCCAGCCCGTACCGTGGGCAGGAAGCGCCGCTGGGGCCGTGCCTGGCCCGTACCATGGGCGGGAGGCAGTGTTGAGGTCTTGCCCGGCCTGTACTCTGGAGAGTGGGGGTGATGCTGAGTCCATATGTAATTCTCTGGGAATGGGGTCCATGAGAATTTGTGAGATCCTTGCAGCCGTGCTATGAGTGGGACAGGTTACCCCTGGTGTCTGTGCTGCCTGGGGACTGGCTTTGCCCCAGAGATCCTAGCCGTGCTACAGGCAGTTCCAGCTGCCCAGAGCACATTGTCCCAGGCTGGCTGGAGCCTTCCACTGCCTCTTGGCTGTTACTCCCCTTCTGCTCTGGAGCTGGGTGCTGGGGCTGTCACCCTCCTGCTGCTCCTGGGACCTAGGGGCTGGGAAGAGTGGGTTTCTGGCCTAGTGCTCTATGAGTACCTGCAGGTTAGAGCAAATGGCTGCAAAACTGCCCATGGTAGTCACATCCCCAGGGTCTGGAGCAGCTGTGCCAAGGGGCAACATCCTGGGAGGCAGCTGCTGCATGGCGGGGGACCTTTCACAGGGCCTAGGATGAGCAGAGCACAGCTGGACCCATCTGTGATGCAGCTTCCCAATCAGCAGGATGGGGCAGGGCGGGGCCCCAGGCGAAGAGCCGGCAGGGCACAGATGTCACTCAGGTTCTGGCTCAACATGGCCTAAAGGTTGCTACTGGGCGCAGCCCATGGAAGGAGCCTGTGCCCCCGGTGTGTGTGTGTGTGTGAGATCTGTGTGCATCGACCCCATGCAGCATGCCATGCTCGCATCACCCCTATGCTACCACCATGCCTTGCTTCTGGCTGCACTTGCAGCTAGCACCACAAACTGCTGGGAGCAAGAGCTGCCTGGGAGTGCCCTGCCATCAGGCCCTCCCTCATGCCTTGTGTAGGGGAGTCTCTGCCCTGCGCTCCCAGCAGGGTCCCCATTTGCCTGTTGCTGTGCCCCTGCATTGGCCTGGGAGCTGCGTGGGGATTTTTTTAACTACCGAAGCCCTGGCTGTTTGTGCGCCCGGCTGGCAATCCAAGTGGCTCTGATTTATATTCCCAGCACTGCCTCTCCCGGGCTCCACTGCAGAGCTGCTCCTTGCTATTCACAGTCCTTCTGGAACCAGGCCAGGAGCTGAGCATGGCTAATCATTCACCCGATTACTGGGGCAAAACTGGATTCAGCCGCCCTCTGCTTGGGTGTGTTCATGTTCCTTTCTGTCACTAGCCAGGCTTCTGTGGAAGGGTGGGTATCAGTGCCCAAGGCGCCATGGGGCAGGCGGGGGTGGAGGGCAGAGTGTTGCGTGGCAGGAGGAGTTGGAAGGCAGGGTGCTGTGGAGAAGGTGGGGATGGAGGGGAACGTGCTGTGGGGCAGGAGGGGGTCGAGGGCAGGGTGCTATGGGGCAGGAGGGGGTGGAGGGAAAATTGCTCTGGGGTGGGGCTGTGCTTGAGACATGTGGCAGCTGTGTCCCTGTGGGCAGCTGTGTCGTGTCAGAGTGGGGCTGGCCAGTGCCTGGGTTCTCCCCACGAGCAATAGGCAGAACGTACCAAGAGGCAGGGGTGGCTCTAGCTTTTTTGCCGCCCCAAGCACGGCAGGCAGGTTGCCTTCGGCAGCATGCCTGTGGGAGGTCCCCGGTCCCGCAGATTCGGCGGCATGCCTGCGGGAGGTCCCCGGTCCCGCAGATTCGGCGGCTTGCCTGCGGGAGGTCCGCCGGTCCTGCGGCTTTGGCGTACCCGCCGCCGAATTGCCGCCAAATCCGCGGGACCGGCAGACCTCCCGCAGGCAAGCTGCCGAAGGCTGCCTGACTGCTGCCCTCGCAGAGACTGGCAGGGCACCCCTCGCGGCTTGCCGCCCCAGGCACGCGCTTGGAGCGCTGGTGCCTGGAGCCGCCGCTGCCAAGAGGCGTGTGCTGGTCTCATGTCAGTTACAGCTGGGGCTGGTGTCTGGCAGTAGGGGCATGTGGACTGTGGGTTACTTGCTCCTGTAGTGGGGGGGATGGAGTGTGAGGCACCCCCGCCCCCCAAGAACCATGGGGTGAGTGCCAGGTCTCCCTGGGTGGAAGGAGTATTTGGGGTGTGACTGCAACTCAGGTGAGGACCTTGGGGAGCCTGTTGCTGGGATTATACCCAGTGATGCCAGGGGATGAGTGTTTCCTGGGGCCATATGGGGTGGGAGCTCCTGGCTGTGCCGTGGGGGTCAGTCTACCAGGGAGCACAGTGCTGGGCAGCTGGGAGGGAGGTGGGAATTTGTGCAGCAAATTTTGTCTGTGGATCCCACTCGTGGTACGTGCGCCTCATGTACGAGGTTGAGATCTCTTGACCTGCAGTGTCTATTGGGGCCATGCACGTCCTTGAGCCCCCCCACACCTGAGGGCACATAGGGTAGGGCAGCCCTGCCCACTTGTAATAGTGAGATGTCTTTCTGCTGCCCCGTAACACCCCTCCATCCAGTCCGTTATATCCTTGGGGGCAGCAGTTTTAGGAAGAAATCACTGGAGACACAGAGTGCTGTAAACCTTGCAGCAGCCATTTATTTCCACACACAGAACTAGCCAACAGCCAGCCGAAGCTGGCTGGGCTATCCCCTAATAATCTAACTCAGTTTCCATAGCAACACAAGGTTCTATTACCACGACAACCAAATACACAACATATCCCTCCCCCCTTAATAAGAATGTCCCCTAAATAAAACAAACACTAAACTAGAGAAGGAGGGTAGACTGCCTCCATTCCCGGCTAAACCCCGGGGATCCAGCCAACGAGGAGGCCTTCTGTCTCTAGGTGGATTACGGCAGACTTCTGGTGGTGTTGCACCCGAAAGTGTCTTGGGGGCGGGCTTGACAATGGGCTCGGGGTTCGTAGGGCGAGTGGGTGAGGATGGGGTATCAGCTTGTGCCGGGCAGAGGGGTATATCTGCCGCTGGCAGTAATGGAGGGGAAAAGTCAGGAACAGGTGACTCTCGATTCTGTGTCTCGCCGGAGGTGGTGAAGTCAGGCAACTCAACTGAAGATGTGCCCTGAGGACTGGTATGACCTGGCAGCAACTGATCTACATGTCGCCGCAGGTGAGATCCTCTGCAGTCCGGACTGTGTAGGAAACAGGTCCCGTTTGAGCGATGACAGTGGCAGGGACCCATTTAGCTCCAGAAGTATAATTCCGAGCCAAAACCGGCTGTCCTGGGCTAAAAGTTCGGTCTTTTGCTCTGGGTGCATGCCTGATGACTTGATCTTGCTGACGTTGCACAATTTGTCAGGGTTCAGAAGGTTTCAGCAGATCAAAGCAAGTGCACAGCGGTCGTCCCATCATTAGAAAGGCCGGGGATGCCTTGGTCGTAGCATGAGGTGTGTTTCTGTAGGATAGTAAGATGATGTCCAGACGCTTTTGAATGGATAATTGTTCCCTTGCCGATTTCAAAGCTTGTTTCATTGTCTGCACAAATCTTTCAGCTAATCCACTGGTGGATGGATGATATGGTGCTGAAGTGATGTGGTGTATCCCATTTGCCTTCATAAACTTTTGAAACTCCTGAGAGACGAACTGCGGTCCGTTGTCACTCACAAGTTGTTCTGGCAGACCGAAATGACTAAAGAGTCCTCATAGTTTTTGGATAGTACTCTCTGCAGTAGTGGACTGCATTATAGAGACTTCTGGCCATTTAGAACGGGCATCTACCACCACCAAGAACATGCTTCCTTCAAGGGGGCCAGCAAAGTCAACGTGGATACGTTGCCACGGGTTTTCAGGCCAGTCCCATGGATGTAGGGGTGCCCACTGGGGTGCATTCCTCACACCCTGACATGACATACAAGCTCTTGCCTTCTCTTCAATAGCACTGTCCAACCCTGGCCACCAAAAATAGCTTCGTGCAATTTCCTTCATGCGCACTATTCCACAGTGACCAGAATGGAGCTGGTCTAACATCTGTGATCTCAGTGGTGGTGGGATAATTACATGTCTCCCCCACAACAAACAACCAGATTGGATTGATAACTCCGTCCTCCTGGACATGTAGGTAACAAGGTCGGGTGAGACCAGACAGGTTCATTGAGATGTTCCATGCATCACCAGGTCCATAACTTGGGTCAATACTGGGTCAACTTGAGTTGCCTTCTTTACCTGAGTAGTGGTGATGGGTGTATTCTCTACCTGTGCAAAGTAAAAGATTTCCTTCTGGGCACTATCTCGACAGTTGACTGGCAAAGGCAGCCTTGAGAGACCATCCGCATTGCCGTGCAGAGTGGATTTCTGATATTTGATTTCATATGTGTGCGTGGAAAGCAACAGTGCCCACCGTTGCATACGACTAGCGGCTAATGGAGGAATGCCGGTGTGGGGTCCAAAAATTGAAGTCAGGGGTCGATGGTCTGTGAGAAGAGTAACTGCCATCCGAACAGATACTGATGAAACTTCCAAATTCCGAAAACGATTCCCAATGCCTCACGTTCGATTTGGGCATAGTTAGTTTCTGCTTTGCTTAGAGTGCGTGAAGCAAAAGCAATAGGTCTCTCTTCTCCCGAAGGCATAATGTGTGACACGACTGCTCCCACTCCATAAGGGGACGCATCGCAGGCCAACTGTAGGGATAAGGATGGATCAAAGTGCGTCAGAACTTCAGAATTTAGCAATGCATCCTTAGCTTTGTTAAATGCAACATCACAGGCTTCAGTCCACTTCCAGGCCTTGTTCTGCCCAAGGAGTTCGTGAAGTGGTTTTAGCAGTGTGGCTAACTGTGAGATGAACTTTCCATAATAGTTCAATAGTCCTAGAAACGAGCGAAGCTGGCTAACATTTCGAGGAGGGGGAGCCTCCACAATAGCCTTAACTTTGGCAGGGGCCTTACGAAGACCGGTAGCATCAATGATGTGTCCCAAATATTCAACAGAGGGCTGGAAGAATTCACACTTGTCTTTGCGGACTCGCAGTCCGTACTCTTCCAGTCTTTGTAGGGTAGCCTCTAAATACTTTAGGTGATCCTCCTCATTCCTTCCAGTGACCAGGATGTCATCCAGATAGCACTGGACTCCTGGCAAGCCACACAAGATCTGGTCCATAGCCCTCTGGAACAGTGCGGGAGCAGATGTTATTCCGAAGGGTAGGCGATAGTATCAATAAAGCCCCTTATGCATCACAATAGTCAACAGCTCTTGGGACTTTTCATCAACGTGCATCTGTAAATACGCTTGACTCAGATCAATCTTACTGAACTTTTGTCCCCCAGCCGGGCCTGCTAAGAGGTCATCGATGAGGGGAAGCGGGTATTGCTCTGCACACAACACTGGGTTGACAGTGACCTTAAACTCACCGCAGATCCGGAGGGAGCCACCTTTCTTCACTATTGGAACAATAGGAGTTGCCCATGGGCTATGGGTAACTGGTATTAGGACTCCATTTGTGACCAGGCACTCCAGGTCCGCTTCAACCTTCGGCCTGATGGCATATGGCACAGTTCTGGCTTTCAGATATTTTGGTTGACTGTCAGGTTTAATGTTCAATGTCACAGTGATTCCCTTCATACTCCCCAGATACTCTCCAAAAACAGCAGCATGTCTCTTTAGTATAGTGGTCAGACTAGTTTCTTCTTTAGTCACTCAGTGCACTTCTGCCCAATTCAGCTGGATCTTCCTAAGCCAAGACCTACCCATTACGGCTGGGTAATTACCTCTCACCACAAACAGTGGCAATTTAGCAGCCTGTCCATTGAGCTCCACCTTAACATCAGTAGTGCCCAACATGGGCACAGCTTCTCCCGTATATGCCTTCAGCACTGTTTTTGTTGCTTTAAGCGGAAGATGCTGTAGCTTTTCTTTATACACAGTCTCTGAGACCAGTGAAACGGCTTCACCGGTGTCCAGTTCCATGCGTATAGGTTTGCCGTCCAACAACGGGGTTACCCAGTATTCATGTGAGCCCACTGCCAAAGACAAAACGTGGTGAGGAGGTGTCTCCTTGGCCATCCTGGGTCTGCTCTAGGGTATGCAGAAATCCCTTTTTGGTCAGCCAGACCACAGGCCTCTTTTCCTTTTGTTTACAGGCACACTCAATGCCTTTTTGCCACAGTGTCGACACACCAGGTCCTTACACCAGCATTCTGATGCATGGTGACCCGGCTTACCACAGCAGTAATATTCCTGATGCCCCACAGTTTTGTGGGTAGGTTCTTGTGACACCTTATGCACCCTAGGGGATGCACCGATGGATTGTGCCTCTTTTGTAGCCAGTTCCATGGAGACAGCAATATCAATGGCCTTCTGTAAGGTAAGCTGAGCCTCTGTCAATAGGCACTTCCGTATAGCTTCACTGTGCAGGCCACACACTAACCTGTCACGAAGGGCATCATTTAACATCTCCTTAAATTCACAGTGTTCTGCAAGCTTTCTCAGAGTTGCTACAAATTGTACAACTGTTTCGTCATCTTTCTGGTCTCTTTTGTGGAACCTATATCTTTCAGCAATTACCAGTGGTTTTGGAGAAAAATGGGACCCCAGAATTTCCACAATGTCACTGTAAGATTTAGTCTCTGGCTTAACAGGGTGCAGTAAGCTGCATAGCAGGGAGTAGGTCTTAGCCCCTACAACACTTAAGAATATTGGCACCTTCTTCTCTTCTGTAATGTCATTTGCAATAACAAAAAGCTCAAAATGCTCAGTATATACATGCCATTGCACTATAGTCTCCTCAAAAGGTTCCAGTGGCCCTGTAAGTGTAGCCATGATTTTAGTTTCAGTTTTCACAGTCAGTGCAAACAAGCCAGTTCTCACCCCCTTCCAGCAGCAAACAAGGTTTGTTCTTTTGGGTTTTTTTGTACCTTAACTTCTACTTCCTTCTGTTGCTGGGGCAGCACAGATATCCCACCCTCGTCGCCATGTTGTTATATCCTTGGGGGCAGCAGTTTTAGGAAGAAATCACTGGAGACACATGATACTTGATACTGGAGACACAGCATGCTGTAAACCTTGCAGCAGCCATTTATTTCCACACACAGAACTAGCCAACAGCCAGCCGAAGCTGGCTGGGCTATCCCCTAATAATCTAACTCAGTTGCCATAGCAACACAAGGTTCTATTACCACGACAACCAAATAGACAACACAGTCAGCTAGTGTGTATTTGACTGGCATGGGGAACTGAGTAGCACGTTCCTGCCCTGTTGGCATCACTGTTGATAGTTTTCTTTCTTTAAAATCTCTGCCATTCCCCTAACTACACTAAGCACTGAGGCACCTTCCTGCCCAATCACCCAGCCTAAACCCTTGGTCCTCAAGCCATGTCCAGCGTGTGATGGACTTATCCTATTAACCAGTGGACATGGCCAGTGTCTCTTCTCTTTGGGCGAAAGCCACATTCCAGACTGTGGCTGTGTGCGCTGGTCACGGCTCCAGAGTTATCCAGCTAAAGCTCTGCCTACTGGAGCGATCCATGAGAGGAGTATCAGACTGGGGAGATGTTCCTCTGACTCCACAAAAGCACTTTTCTCCCAAAGATCCCACTCCTTCAGTGCCCCTGTAAGTAGGGATTCTTCCCTGAAGGCTTCTGATGCGAGTACTGAGAACAGGTCTGCATCCCCTTCAGGTAGTCATCCTCAGTTCTCCAAACTGAGTCCCACGCTGGCTGGGAGCTCAATGCCAAAGCACAGTACCACCTCCACCTCATCAGTGCAGGACAGATCTGAGCCCTTCTCTACAGGCGACTCATGACACCTATTCTCTTTCCCTGAAGGGAGATCAAAGAAACTCAAACTTATGGGCCTTCTAACTCTTCTAAGCCCAAGTCCTGAGGTCTGCTCACCCTGGTGGGGCTGACTCTTTGCCTCGCCTGGTTCCGAGTTGGACCAAGTGCATTCTGTCACTGACACCCTTGGTACTGAGCTCGGTATTAGTACCGACAGATCTTTACCATCTCCTGACATTGAGTCCCCAGCACTGACCTCGGTACCAATGCCTCTGACACCAATCAGAATTAAACCCTTGCTACTGGTAGGCTCCTATCCTAGCACTGAGAGAACAGGCTTACTCCTCCTCCTCCCCTCGCCACTCTTCCTCTTCAGAATCAAGCTGAGCCCCTTCTCTAGACGTTCATTCCCCTCCACTTCCTAGGGAGTCTCTGAATACAACAACTCCCAGATCACTACCAGCAGACTTTAGGGGTCCCAGAGTTCCTAAATACCCCTGAGATGTCCTGATATCCCTTAGCAGATGTCTCCTAGGGCCTTAGCATCTTCTTAGCCCTGTCCCTTTAGCTTCCCATCTTAGCCGTATTGGCATTCGGGGTCCCTGGTCTAGACCATCTAGAATCTGCTCTCCCTCTCACATTGCCCACAAATGACTATATTCCCTTCACCAGTTAGGTGCCGACTAGCCCACTAGAATGAGAGAGAGAACAACATTAGGAGACAGAGGTTCAAGAGGAAGCATCATAAGATAATGGTTCTCTCCTACAAATCTGTCTTCCTCTTTGCAGGATGAGGTGGTGATGTACACTCTAGTACCACTCCTGCAACTTCAGTCCTTCCAGGAGTTACTGGGTAGGATGCAGACACTTAATCAAGCTCAGTTTTGATACAAGTTAGTTTCCCCCACCCCCCGCCCTGCTGCTCCCCTTGGACGGCTGTTCCAGAACTTCACTGTCTTTGATGGTTAAAAGCCTTCATCTAATTTCAACTCTAAACTTCTTGATGACCAGTTTATATCCAATTGTTCGTGTGTCCACATTGGCACTTAACTTAAATAACTCCTTTCTCACCTGGGGTGTTTATCCCTCTGATGTACTTATAGAGAAGAAGTATTCACCCACGAAAGCTCATGCTGCAAAACGTCTGTTAGTCTATAAGGTGCCACAGGATTCTTTGCTGCTTTTATAGAGAACAGTCATATCTCCCCCCAGCCTTAGTTTGGTTAGGCTAAACAAACCAAACTCCTTCAGTCTCCTCTCATAAGGTATGTTTTCCATTCCTCTGATCATCCTAGTAGCCCTTTTCTGCACCTGTTTGAGTTTGAATTAATCTTCCTTAAATATGGGAAACCAGAATTGTACAGTGTTCCAGATGAGGTCTCACCAGTGCCTTGTATTGTATTGTATTGTATTGTATTGTATTGTATTGTATTGTATTGTATTGTATATTTCTCTATTGGAAATACCTCAGTTGATGCATCCTAGTATTGCATTAGACTTTTTCCTGGCCAGAGCACATTGGTGGCTTATAGTCATCCTGTGATCAACGAATACACCCAGGTCTTTCTCCTCCTCTGTCGCTTCCAACTGATACATCCCCAGCTTAAAGCAGAAATTGTTGTTCCCTAAGTGCAAGATGTTGCAGTTTGCACTATAAAATTTCATCCCATTTCTATTTTTCCAGTTTTCAAGGTCATCCAAATCTTCTTACATGATATTCTGGTCCTCCTCCATATTGGCAATACCTCCCAGCTTTGTGTCATTTTATTAGCACACTCCCACTTTTTATGACAAGGTCATTAATGAAAATATTAAATAAGATTAGTCCCAAGACTGATCCCTGAGGAACTCCACTAGTAACCTCCCTCCAGCCTGACAGCATGACCCGTTGTAGTCTCCCCTTTAACCAGTTCCTTACCCATCTTTCAATTCTTGGATTAATCCCCATCTTCTCAAATTCCACTAATAATTTCCCATGTGGAACTATATGAAATGCCTTACTGTAATCCAGTTAGATTAGATCTACTGCATTTCCTTGTCTAGAAAATAGGTTATCTTCTCAAAACGAACAAACAAACCAAAAACCATCAATCAGGCTGGTCTTGCACGATCTATCTTCTGTAAAACCATGTTGTATTTTATCCCAATTACTGTTTACCTTAGCTATTTCTCTTTCAGAATTTGTTCCAAAACCTTGTATACAATGAGGCCAAACTAATGGTCCTGTAGTTTCCTGGCTCACTTTTTTTCTTTCTTTCTTAAAAGTAGGCACTATATTAGCAATTCTCCAGTCATAGGGTATGACCCCTGAGTTTATGGATTCATTACAAATCTTTGCTATTTTGGTCTTGCAATTTCATGTACCAGTTCCTTTAATAATTTTGGATGGAGATTATCTGGGCCCCCCAATTTGGTCCCATTAAGCTGTTTGAATTTGACTTTCACCTCGGTTGTGGTAATTTCTTCTTCCATGTCCTCATTCCCATTAGCCACCCTGCCACTACCCCATAGATCCTCATTCCCATTATTAAAAACTGGGGAAAAGTGTTCATTTAGGTGTAGGGCCATGCCTAGATTATCTTTAATCTTCACCCCTTCCGCAGTGTTTAGCCATCCCACTTCTTCTTTCCTTGTTTTCTTTTTATTTATATGGTGAAAGAACCTTTTATGGTTGGTTTTAATTTCCTTTGCAAAGTCCAACTCTGCTTCGTAGTTCTCACTTTAACCCTACACTTTCTGATCTCCAAGAGGTAGCTTTCCTTGCTGATCCAGCCCATCTTCCATTTCTTGTAGGCTTTCTGCTTTCTCTTAATCACCTATTTGAGATGCTTGTTTATCCAGCTTGGTTTGCAACCCTTCCCTACCAATGTTTTCCCCTTGCTTGGGATACAGGCTTCAGATAGCTTCTGCAACTTTGACTTAATGTAGTTCCAAGCCTCCCCCACATTAAGATCCTTGAGTTCTTCAGTTCAGTCTATTTCCCTAACTTATTCCCTTAATGTTTTAAAGTCTGCCGTTTTGAAATCAAGGACCTTAGTGGCAGATCTATTTTTGTTTATTTTGTTTAAACTGAATTAGCTCATGATCACTCAAACCAAGGCTGTCCTCTACAACCAGTTCTTCTATGAGCTCCTCGCTATTTAGCAATACTAAATCTAAAATGGCATCACCTCTTGTTGACTCTTTAGAGAAGAAATCTGCCAGCAATCACATCCAGGAATACCTGGGCCCTACCATTATTAGTAGCACTTGTCCTCTAATCTATATCTGGGAAATTAAAGTGTCCCATAATCACACAATTCCCACTAGTATTTATTTCATTAAACATATTAAAGAGGTCTCTACCAATATCCAAATTGGATCCTGGGGGTCTGTAGCATACTCCAAATGCCATCCCAATGGAGCCTCTGTTAGCTTTCTTCCTCAAAGTGATTTTGATCCTAACAGATTCTGTTTGATCCATTCCATCACTTCTAATATCTTTACAGTCTATCTCATCATTATTATACAATGTTACTCCACCACCTTTGCCTTTATTTCTGTCTTTGCTGAACAGCACATACCCTTCAATCCCTGTATTCCAGTCATGACTGCTATTCCACCATATTTCTGTTATCCCTATTGTGACGGGTTGGATCACAGTAACCCCCTTGGGAGCTGCCAGCTGATGTGCAAAGGCTACTTCTGTTTCTGTTCTCCCTGCCAGCTCGGTGGCTTCAGCTCCCTGTCTTGGTGAAGCCAGACACACCCGTCTGCTCCAGCACAGACTCAGGGTCTGAATCACCTGCCCCAAAGCTGCAGGTTTACCTGAAAACAGCTCACAGAAGTGTGCTTGCCTTTAGCACTCAGATGCCCAATTCCCAATGGGGTCTAAATGCAAATAAATCCATTTTGCCCTGTATAAAGCTTATACAGGGTAAACTCATAAATTGTTCGCCCTCTATAACACTGATAGAGAGATATGCACAGTTGTTTGCTCCCCCAGGTATTAATACATACTCTGAGTTAATTAATAAGTAGAAAGTGATTTTATTAAATCCTCATAGTAGGATTTAAGTGATTCCAAGTAGTAACAGACAGAACAAAGTAAGTTACCCAGCAAAATAAAATAAAATGCGCAAATCTATGTCTAATCAAACTGAATACAGATAATCTCACCCTCAGAGATGCTTCAGTAAGTTTTTTCTCAGACTGGACACCTTCCAGGCCTGGGCACAATTCTTTCCCCTGGTACAGCTCTTGTTCCAGCTCAGGTGATAGCTAGGGGATTCTTCATGATGGCTCCTCTCCCTCTCTGTTCTCTTCCACCCCTTTATATATCTTTTGCATAAGGCGGGAATCCTTTGTCCCTCTGGGTTCCCCCACCCCTCACTGGAAAAGCACCAGGTTAAAGATGGATTCCAGTTCAGGTGACATGATCACATGTCACTGCAAGGCTTCATTACTCACTTGCCAGCACACACATATACAGGAAGACTCACAGGTAAATACAGCCATCTGCAGACAATGGCTCTGGTTAATGGGAGTCATCAAGATTCCAAACCACCATTAATGGCCCACACTTTGCATAATTACAATAGGCCCTCAGAGTTATATTTTATATTTCTAGTTTTAGATACAAGAGTGGTACATTTATACAAATAGGATGATCACTCTCAGTAGATTATAAGCTTTGTGATGATACCTTTTGCATGAAGCATATTCCAGTTACATTATACTCACTTATTATCATGTTTTTATAAAATCATATAGACTGCACAACGTCACACCTATGATATCTGATTTCACTTCCTGCGCCAGTAGTTCTAGTTCCTCCATTTTGTAACCCAGGCTCCTTGCACTGGAATATAGACATCTTAATACAGTTGTTGCTTGGCTTCGCCCAGATTCCTCACTTGATTAGGTACAGTCATTCTACTGCCAGTATCACCGACCTGCCTGTTAGTGCCGATACCAATGAGACTATTTCCTCTTGATGTCCATTCTCCTACCCTCTAGTATTCCTTTCTCTGTTCCTGTGTCCTCTCTTACTTGATTTTCCTCCTGCTCAATATTAGAATCAGGAGTGGTGATCACATGAGCATCTCTCAATGGGCTCCCCTGAGTTCCTAGTTTAAATCTCTTTTAATCAGTTGTGCCAACCTCCATCCCAGAAGTCTGTTTCCCTCTTTACTTAGGTGGAGTCCATCTCATGAGAACAGTCCTGTCCATGAATGCCTCCCAGTGGTCAAACATCCCAAAGCCCTCCTTATCATACCACGGCCTGAGCCATCTGTTGATCATCAGAGGTAGAATCCCACTGAAGATCGCCTGAGCCTCCTTTTCTTTAAGCATCTTCCCAAGCATGGCACAGTCTCCCTGGATGTGTTCCCATAAGAATCTAGCAGTATCATTTGCTACCACATGAAAGTGGGTTCTTTCCTGCTCCCATTAGGATCCTCTTCAGCCTCAGGTCCACATCCCGTATCTTAGCTCCTGGCAGACAGCACACCCTTCTATTCTCCAGCTCAGCTCAACCAGCCTTCCTCCTGTTCTTTCTGGATGCAAGTTCTCTTGTCTTCTATTCTCACTTACAACCTTCTGTGAGTTATCCTCTATCCTGCTGGGGCTCTGAACTCTGGCTATCTCCATTGACTCTTCCCCTTTTCTTGTAGGACTAGCTGCTCTTCTCTTCTTCCTTTCCCTCCCACCTTCTGTTACTGCCTGCTGTGCCCCTTCATTTTCCAGCTGAGCAAACCTGTTCTTCAGCTCTATTTATCCTTCACTAGCTGGTCTTTTCTTCTGCTTGTTTTTATAGTCACATGCTTTCACTGGCCACTTTCCTCATCTAGCAGTTCTCCAGTCCAGCTTGCATCTGCAAGTCTTGAGTTTTCGATTCAGCCTCCTTTCACCTTCCCTCCATCATCTGGTCAAATCCACCTCAAAACTCAGCCGTAGTTTCTATCTGCATCTCCAAACCTCAGATCTTCTTTTCCATCAGATCTAACAGGCAGCACTTCATAAAAACCTTTCAGGTACCTGCTCCAGATAATATATATCCTGCAGCTTCCACATCCAGTCATCTTCACTGTCTTTTCCATTCCTGGGGTCAATACCAGTGCTGCCTTTGTAGCTTTAATAGCCTTCGCTCCTAAGCTCCTGTCAAGAAAAAACAAAAACAATAAACACAACCCCACATGCTCCTTCCCACAAACTCCCCTGTTTTCAGCTCTGTTTTTTGGCTCCTGTGGTGCTGTCCAACTGACACCAAGACCTGGTAGAGACTTATCCACTGCAGGACTCAATGCACCTCGCCCAGCATTGGCAGTGACACTCACCCAGCTCTGTCAACACAGTTGGGCTTATTAGTCAACTGGACACAGCACAGGAAGTCTTTAAGGTTAGCACAGAGAAAGGAAAGTTAAAGCATAGCCCAAGTCCATCCTGGCCAGCCCAGAGCCCAACCATACTATGGTGAACCCCATTGCTCAAGCTCTGTCTCTCTCCGACTGACCTCCTTAGTCAGTTCCCAGGTGAGAGCCCCAGCTCCTTCCTGCAGCCACCTCTGATCCCCCTCCTCACCCCTTCCAAGCCCTTTGTTCTTGAGCTGGGGTCTTTGGTTAGCTCCCCTGCTGAGAGGTGGGGAAATCCATCTCTCCCTGGGTCATTAGTTGCTAAGTGTCCATGACCTGGTGACTTTGCCCGTTGTCTTCTCGGATTCTCAGCCAGTCCTTTCCCAATGACCCATTCAAATTCAGACAGCTAGTGCCATTCATACCTATGTGCCATAGCCTGCCCTGAGAGCAAACAGTCCTTTGCTACTCACTGAGTAACAATGAAGCATATAGGGAAAACTGAGGTACACATAGGGATCATAAAAATAGTGCTGAAAATTCCCATTTCATCACAGCTAGCACTTACCTGATATCATCTTCCAAACAGCAGGCACCATAGGCTATTGGAGATTATTACCAAAATCATTCCATATAGTTCCAGCGTTTGCTCCTCTCTCACTCCCTCTTCAAGGACCCATCTCATGAGAAACAACTGAGGGAAGAAGGTGGATTCCTTACTTTATCTAGGAGTAAGTAAGAAGGACCGTAGGAGTGTAGAGGGAAGGGTTTCTATTCCTGTTTCGGTACGCATCCTGCCCTGGGCCTGAGACGACTAAACAAATTCACACACCCAGTCCAATTCAGAATGGTGACACTAGCCTCCAGCATCTCTGCCCTAGAAGCTTAGGATTTGCTTGCAGCTCTCAACACTTAGTCCTGGAGGCCTAGTTTCATGTAGTGAGGATTCTGGTGCACAGTAGGACATGGCCATGACAGTACAGATCCACGAATGTTCACAAAATGCCCACCAGTAGTGGTGGCCAATCTGAGATGGTAAGGAATACACATCTACCTGTACTTGAACGACTGGCTTCTGAGAGGGAGAATCCCCTCCAAAAATATCCAGCACCCTCAACATCCCATGCTCCCAGCCCATCCATGGAATGTATAGAGGCCCTTCTAGATTCCAAGTCAGCAGAGCGGTACCTCTCTCTAGACAGGTTTCAGATCATCACATGCATGACTTCCATTACAACAAGAGCCTGTCTCAAACTCTTAGGTCACATGGCACTATGCTTATGTGACGCCTCCTGCTAGACTCCACCTCCCCCCATCCAAGACTGGCTGATCTGTTTACAAACCCACCAAATATCTTATGGACCCTCTCTTCAAAGTCTTGACTCCTCCTTGCACTGGTGGGCAAAACCGCACATGGTCCCCAGAGGGGTCCCATTCTGCACCTCTCCTCCACAACAGGTTGGTGAGGCCCATCTAAACCACCTACAGATTCAAGGTATGCAGTCCCGGAAAGAGTCCTCATTGTCAGAGTGCTGAACACCAAGTAATTAGACCAGCCCGCAGAGCCTTTCTGGTGCTCCTGCAGGGGACCACAATACAGATCCTTACAGAGCACACCTCCACAATGTAGTATATCAACAGCCAGGGGTGCCTGCTCATCCCCTCTGTGGCAGGAAGTGATCTAGCCTGGACTTGGTGACATTCTCATATGATAACTCCCCTATGGTCCTTCATCTATCAGGAACAAACAGCAATTGGGCAGGTCACCTGAGCACACAGGTCTCAGCCAAATACAAGTGGTTGCTGAAGGATTCTGTTCTTGAGCCTGTATTCTGCAGATGGGGCTGTCCTGTCATAAACCTGTTTGTCAGCAACAAAAATAACTAGTGCCCTTCTGCCAGAGCAGGTACCTACCCACTATCCCTCCAGGATGCATTCATCCCTCATCCATGTGGGAGCTAAAGTCTGAAAGTCTCCTTTATGCCTTCACCCCCATCCCGCAGATTGCTCTTCTAGGATCAAGGACAAATTCTCTGCCCAGACCCCACATATCTACTGTTGGCAGTTTGGAAGTTGACTGTCTGAGTAAAACAGACAAGGACTGTTCCAGAGAGATCCCAGAGATCCTCATTCAGAGCAGGAAGCCTTTTACCCCTCTCCAAGATCAGTCTATAGATTTAAGTGGAAAAGATTTTCCATTTGGGCTTCACAACGAGGTCTCGATCCATTGCAAGCTCCTGTTTCCAAGAGTCTGGATTACATCCTCCAGCTCAGGGCCTCAGCGCTATCATGGTCTAACTAGCAGCTTGTTTCAGCATGCCACACACCTGTTCAAACCTACACCAGTGTTCTCTCGCCCCGGTTTCAGAATTTCTAAAAGGACTGGTCTGTGCTAATCCCCTGAGTCAGGAGCCTCCCCTGTCCTGGGACCTTAATGTTCTTATGGGCCTTACAGAACTCCCTGCTTTCCCAAGTGCTCTCTGCAATATCTCACTCTCAAACTGCCTTCTGGTGTTGGTCACCTCAGCTAGAGCTCCACCCTATGTTGCCTTCTACAGGGATGAGGCGGTGCTGAGACCTTCACCCTAAATTCCTTACCAATGGTGTGTCTGATTTTTCACTGAAACCAAATAATTCGCTGCCCTATTTTCTTCTTCAAACCTCATTCAAACCTGGGAGGAACCAACCTCCACCCTCTAGTTGTCTAGAGCCATCCTTTATTATTCAGACAGGGCAAAGCCCTTCAAGAAATCACTCTGTTTATTTGTGGTGCTGGGGCAGACTGCAGAAGGCCAGGCCATCTTTTCCTAGAGATTATCCAAGCAGATCACCTAGTATCACAATCTGTTATCCACTGCAGCTATATGAGCGGTTTGACCATTGGCCTGCTAAACCCAGGGTTGTGAGTTCAATCCTTGAGGGAGCCATTTAGTGGTGACAAAAATCTGTCAGGGATGGTACTTGGTCCTGCTGTGAAGGCAGGGGACTGGACTTGATGATCTTTCAAGGTCCGTTCTAGATTCTATGATTCTTTCCTTCAGGCATCAGGGCCCACCCAACTAAAAGTCTGGTAACCTCATCAGCCTGTGTAAGAAATACTTTGGTATCAAAGAGCTGTGGGGCAGCCACTTGGAATTCAGCGCATACGTTTACCAAGCATAATGCCTTGGGTTTGGCAATTGGCTCAGAGGCCAGACTCAGGAGAACAGTTCTGCAATCCTTTATCTAGCTGTAGCTAGGACTCCTCAGTCCCGCCTGTTAATCTGGGAACTGCTAACTAGTGGGATCAAGATGGACAAAGACTCTTTAAAAAAGAATAACTGCTGACCTAACAGTAACTGTAGTTCTTCAAGATGTTTAGTCCATGTAGATCCCGAACCCCACCTTCCATCCCTGCTCCTTTGCTGTCTGGCTCTGCTGGGATTCTGAATTTGTGATGGAAGTGAGAAGCAGTCAGGACCACTCTGTCCTATGTACCCTTTGGTGGGGGGCATGAGGACATGCAGGACACAGATGCAGTCCCCCCAGATACTGCTGGTTGAGAGATTCTGACCTTACACACATGAGGTGCTCGCACACCAGGAGTGGGATCCAATGGACAAAGCTAATGCTGAGGAGGGGAGGATGTGTTCTGGGTATGACGGGGAGGAGGGGAATTGCCAATCATGCTGGAAGGAGGGCGGGTGTTAAAAAGGCTGTGAGTAGGGATCACTGCCAGGAGTAGTGGGGGGCATGTGTGAGTTTTCTGCAGACACACCATTCCAATGTCCGGGCATGTACTCATGGGCCAGATGCATCTAGTGTGTTCTCACCAGCATGTGTTTTCCTAGGATTAGTGACGGGGTGTCTGGGAGGAGGGACTTGCCAGTCCCACAGAGGGTGTGAGTGTGTACCTATGGCATTGGGGACCGCCTGCCCAATGTTGGGGAAGCTGCCTCTCCTGCCAGCTAGGGCTGTCTGGGGCAGCACACCACAGTACTGCTACATCTTGCCTTGAGGCTGAGGATCTGGATCACACCCCAGGTTTTCCCTAATTACTTTTTTTCCACTTTGCCCTTCTCAGCAGCTCCCTCTTGGGCCACTCTATCCCTTTGTCTCCAAGCTGCCACCTCATGCCTTCTCCCTGCTCTGCCTGCAGCATCCCTGCTCTCTGAGACGAGGGGCTTGGACTCTGCCCTGCCAGGTGGCAGAATCAATATGTGACATGGCCAAAGGGAGAGTCAGAGTCCAAGGCCATGGAACAGGGCCGCTGATCCACGTGAATTCAAACACACTGGAGCCCCAGCCCAAGCTTCTCCACCTGGCTGAAGACACCAGCGAAGGGGGAGGCAGCATGGCGTGAGCCCCCAGGCTAGATGAGTGCTCATATGGGCTGCCTACTCACTGTGCCAGCTGGGAACAAGCACGCTTCCTGGATGTCCACTTATGTGGGAGGGGCTGCCCCAGGATATGCCCCAGGGATCGGAGGGATCCTGCCACTGTAACTTCCCTGGGAGGAATAAGTCGGCGGAGGGGTCAGCCTTGGTAGTACCCCCCTTCCCCACAATGTGAGACCCACCCCAAACAAGACACAATAATGACATCACTTCCCCTCAACAGACACTGAAGGCTAGTGCAAGCCAGCTGTGATCCCCCCAGGGTGGCGGGGTGGGAAGGGGCGCTTCCATTAGAGGAGTACAGGCGGGCAGGTGGATGTGGATTTCCCCTCTGGAGGAAGTGCAGGGTGCAGTGTCTGCAATCAGCTGCAAAGCTCCAGTTTGGAGCCTACCCTTGTACCTCCTACCAATGCCCCTAGAGCTCAAACATCTGCCCCTGTGTCTCACCCCTCCCCAAAAGCCTTCCAAAGCCCAGAACCCTCTCGCCCGGGGACTCGTCACCCTCAGACCAGGCAGAACAAAGCAGTAGCAGTTTCTCCCTCAGCAGATTCATCATGCTCTTTGTGAACCATCCCTGCCCAACCGATCTGTCTCCTGCCCTCTACACGTCCCTGCCCAACTGATTCCTTCCCTACCCTCTGACCCTCCCCTGTCCTCTGATGAGGTGTCTCATCTATTATTGGGAGTGGACTACATCCACCCTGATCGAATTGGCCCTGTCAACACTGGTTCTCGACTTGTGAGGTAACTCCCTTCTCTTCATGTGTCCTTATATAATGCCTGCATCTGTAATTTTCACTCCATGCATTTGAAGAATTGAGGGTTTTTACCCATGAAAGCTTATGCCCAAATAAATCTGTTAGTCTTTAAGGTGCCACCGGACCCCTTGTTCAATTTGTCTAGGTCACTCTGGACCCTATCCCTACGCTCCAGCATATCTACCTCTCCCCCCAGCTTAGTGTCATCTGCGAACTTGCTGAGGGTGCAATCTATCCCGTCATCCAGATCATTAATGAAGATGTTGAACAAAACCGGTACCAGGACTGACCCCTGGGGCACTCCGCTTGATACCGGCTGCAACACTGAGCTGTTGATCACTACCCGTTGAGCCCGACAATCTAGCCAACTTTCTATCCACCTTATAGTCCATTCATCCAATCCATACTTCTGTAACTTGCTGGCAAGAATACTGTGGGAGACAGTATCATAAGCCTTGCTAAAGTCAAGGTATATCACGTCCACCACTTTCCCCATATCCACAGAGCCAGTTATCTCATCATAGAAGGCAATCAGGTTGGTCAGGCATGACTTGCCCTTGGTGAATCCATGTTGACTGTTCTGTTCACCTTCCTCTCCTCCATGTGCTTCAAAATGGATTCCTTCTTCTCTTTTTTAAAGATGGGCACTATATTTGCCTTTTTCCAATTGTCCGGGACCTCCCCCGATCGCCATGAGTTTTCAAAGATAATGGCCATTGGCCCCTGCCCTCTGACCTGTCCCTGCCCAACCAATCCATCCCCTGCCCTCTGACAAGTCCCTGCCCAACCAATTCATCTCCTGCTCCCTCTGACTCATCTGTTCTCAACGGATTCGTCCCCTGCCCAATGACCTGTCAGTACCCACCCCATTTATCCCCTGCCCTCTGACACAGCCCTGCCCACCAGATTCCTGACAGTTGCTTATACAGAGTTCCAGAATAATGAACTATGCTGCCTATTTGGAATGTATAGCTGTGTCTTGGCTGGAATAACCACAATGAGACAGGAACAGAGAGTCCTGTGGCACCTTTAAGACTAACAGATGTATTGGAGCATAAGCTTTCGTGGGTGAATACTCACTTCGTCAGACGCATGCGTCAGACGTCTGACGAAGTGGGTATTCACCCACGAAAGCTTATGCTCCAATACATCTGTTAGTCTTAAAGGTGCCACAGGACTCTCTGTTGCTTTTTACCTATCCAGACTAACACGGCTACCCCTCTGATACTTGACACAATGAGACACATGTCCTGCAGATTGACTGGGTCTTTGAACTGTGGCTGAGCCCAGTGTTATACACAGGCCACTGGGAAAGATAAGCAATGGGAATGCCAAGGATGCCACAATTTCACACTGGCCAGGGGAGCAACCATCTCAAGGAATGTCTGGGGAGGTCACTATGAAACTCAGGCCATGTAAAACAATGGACACAGGAAAAGCTGGGGAGGTCACAATCATCAATAGGCTTCAGGAAACTGGGTTCAGGGAATGGTAGGAAAGCCATAATTATAGCAAGGTTGCAGTAAAGAGTTCACACAGTTACCAGGGAGACAGGTTACAGTTACACAGAGGCCACAGGGGGTGATAGGCTCAGTGGATTGCAGGGAGGCCACGATTACACACAGGCCACGGGAGCAAGGGGTTCAGGGAATGGTAGGTCATTTGTGTATTCCCACTTGTGGGGTTTGGCTCCCTCTGGCATTGAGGTGTAGAATTGTCTTCCAAATCCATGTCTATTCGGGTGCACAAGCAGAGAGGGACTGGTACTCAGCCTTTGTTTCGCTAGTTTTTTCTGTGTATATTTGTAAATATAATGTTATTGTAGCATTATATGTAGGTATAGGATAGTCATCTACCACAGTTCTTTCCTTTCCGTTGATCCCGGCTCCTTGGTTGGTCCTGTTTTTGGCCTTGAGTTCAGTAAGGGCTTCAAGAGGCATATCTCTTGTCCTTCAGTCATCCTGGAGACTGCTGCTCACATCGAGTGACTCATATGCGTGTGAGGATCTCAGTTACTCAGTGTGTGGCCTACCATGCCTTTACAGCCCAGACAAAAAAGGAAANTCCAGACTAACACGGCTACCCCTCTGATACTTGACACAATGAGACACATGTCCTGCAGATTGACTGGGTCTTTGAACTGTGGCTGAGCCCAGTGTTATACACAGGCCACTGGGAAAGATAAGCAATGGGAATGCCAAGGATGCCACAATTTCACACTGGCCAGGGGAGCAACCATCTCAAGGAATGTCTGGGGAGGTCACTATGAAACTCAGGCCATGTAAAACAATGGACACAGGAAAAGCTGGGGAGGTCACAATCATCAATAGGCTTCAGGAAACTGGGTTCAGGGAATGGTAGGAAAGCCATAATTATAGCAAGGTTGCAGTAAAGAGTTCACACAGTTACCAGGGAGACAGGTTACAGTTACACAGAGGCCACAGGGGGTGATAGGCTCAGTGGATTGCAGGGAGGCCACGATTACACACAGGCCACGGGAGCAAGGGGTTCAGGGAATGGTAGGTCATTTGTGTATTCCCACTTGTGGGGTTTGGCTCCCTCTGGCATTGAGGTGTAGAATTGTCTTCCAAATCCATGTCTATTCGGGTGCACAAGCAGAGAGGGACTGGTACTCAGCCTTTGTTTCGCTAGTTTTTTCTGTGTATATTTGTAAATATAATGTTATTGTAGCATTATATGTAGGTATAGGATAGTCATCTACCACAGTTCTTTCCTTTCCGTTGATCCCGGCTCCTTGGTTGGTCCTGTTTTTGGCCTTGAGTTCAGTAAGGGCTTCAAGAGGCATATCTCTTGTCCTTCAGTCATCCTGGAGACTGCTGCTCACATCGAGTGACTCATATGCGTGTGAGGATCTCAGTTACTCAGTGTGTGGCCTACCATGCCTTTACAGCCCAGACAAAAAAGGAAAGGTACCTCAGATTCCTGGCCCATCTGACCTCTCTGTTCCTGCATCCCATACCTCGACCAGCATCAGTGCCAAGGTCCTGTATGACAGTTCCCTCAACCTCACAAACAGTCCCCTCAACTGTCCAGGGCCACTCACTTCAGCACTTTGGCTATAAAACAGAATCCATTGTTAGCCAAAGCCTACTTGAATCTATAAAATGCATACAAGGAACGTGGGCAGCTGCAAGAAGCTATTGAGCATTATAGGCATGCGGTACTCCTCAGAGAAGATTTCATTGATAGATATATTAACCTGGCTTCTGCACTGGTAGCTGCAGATTATATGGAAGGGGCAGTATAGGCCTATGTCTCCTCTCTTCCTGTAAGTAACACTCTATTCCAAGAACTCTCTGTTCTACCTGACCATCATAGAATCATAGAATATCAGGGTTGGAAGGGACCTCAGGAGGTCATCTAGTCCAACCCCCTGCTCAAAGCAGGACCTAATCCCAACTAAATCATCCCAGCCAGGGCTTTGTCAAGCCTGACCTTAAAAACCTCTAAGGAAGGAGATTCCACCACCTCCCTAGGTAACCCATTCCAGTGCTTCACCACCCTCCTAGTGAAAAAGTTTTTCCTAATATCCAATCTAAACCTCCCCCACTGCAACTTGAGACCATTACTCCTTGTTCTGTCATCTGGTACCACTGAGAACAGTCTAGATCCATCCTCTTTGGAACCCCCTTTCAGGTAGTTGAAAGCAGCTATCAAATCCCCCCTCATTCTTCTCTTCTGCAGACTAAACAATCCCAGTTCCCTCAGCCTCTCCTCATAACTCATGTGCTCCAGCCCCCTAATCATTTTTGTTGCCCTCCGCTGGACTCTTTCCAATTTTTCCACATCCTTCTTGTAGTGTGGGGCCCAAAACTGGACACAGTACTCCAGGTGAGGCCTCACCAATGTCGAATAGAGGGGAACGATCACGTCCCTCGATCTGCTGGCAATGCCCCTACTTATACAGCCCAAAATGCCGTTAGCCTTCTTGGCAACAAGGGCACACTGTTGACTCATATCCAGCTTCTCGTCCACCGTAACCCCTAGGTCCTTTTCTGCAGAACTGCTGCCTAGCCACTCGGTCCCTAGTCTGTAACAGTGCATGGGATTCTTCCGTCCTAAGTGCAGGACTCTGCACTTGTCCTTGTTGAACCTCATCAGGTTTCTTTTGGCCCAATCCTCTAATTTGTCTAGGTCCCTCTGTATCCTATCCCTACCCTCCAGCGTATCTACCACTCCTCCCAGTTTAGTGTCATCTGCAAATTTGCTGAGAGTGCAGTCCACGCCATCCTCCAGATCATTAATGAAGATATTGAACAAAACCGGCCCCAGGACCGACCCTTGGGGCACTCCGCTTGAAACCGGCTGCCAACTAGACATGGAGCCGTTGATCACTACCCGTTGAGCCCGACGATCTAGCCAGCTTTCTATCCACCTTATAGTCCATTCATCCAGCCCATACTTCTTTAACTTGCCGGCAAGAATACTGTGGGAGACCGTATCAAAAGCTTTGCTAAAGTCAAGGAATAACACATCCACTGCTTTCCCCTCATCCACAGACCCAGTTATCTCCTCATAGAAGGCAATTAGGTTAGTCAGGCATGACTTGCCCTTGGTGAATCCATGCTGACTGTTCCTGATCACTTTCCTCTCCTCTAAGTGCTTCAGAATTGATTCCTTGAGGACCTGCTCCATGATTTTTCCAGGGACTGAGGTGAGGCTGACTGGCCTGTAGTTCCCCGGATCCTCCTTCTTCCCTTTTTTAAAGATGGGCACTACATTAGCCTTTTTCCAGTCATCCGGGACCTCCCCCAATCGCCATGAGTTTTCAAAGATAATGGCCAATGGCTCTGCAATCACATCCGCCAACTCCTTTAGCACCCTCGGATGCAGCGCATCCGGCCCCATGGACTTGTGCTCGTCCAGTTTTTCTAAATAGTCCCGAACCACTTCTTTCTCCACAGAGGGCTGGTCACCTCCTCCCCATACTGTGCTGCCCAGTGCAGCAGTCTGGGAGCTGACCTTGTTCGTGAAGACAGAGGCTAACACACTGCTGCATCAGTACAGATAGAGAAGTTTTTGTCTTTAAAAAGGTTGTTTGGAGAATTAAGACTGGAGCCCTAGCCACAAACTTAGAGTTTCTGGTGGTCAGGTTTTTTACAATTAATATTCTATTTACAGTTTTTAAAGGGCATTACATTCTTTGTTTGAGTTGTCTCTGCAAAAATTTCGTCTGGGCATGTTATGCGACTGCTGGTATATGCTTATTGCATCATTGGGATAATAAAGGAAATTTCCCAATTAGTGGCTTTTTAAAAAGATTTGAGGGTCTTAATAGATAATCAGCTGAACATGAGTTCAGTGCAATGATGGGGTCAAAAGGGCTAATGTGATCTTTAGATACATAAACAAGGAAATCTCGAGTAGAAGTGGAGAGGTTATTTCACCTCTGTATTTGGCACTGGTGTGACTGCTGCTGGATATTGTGTCCAATTCTGGTGTCCACAATTCAAGAAGGATGTTGATAAATTGAAGAGGGTTCAAAGAAGAGCTACAAGAATGATTAAAATATTAGAAAATGTGCCTTATAGTGGAATCCCTCTCCCTATAATCAACATAGTCAAAAGCTTCTATTCCAAATTTACCTGCAGTATTGATCACAGTGAGGCCAGTTTTGAAGTCAAAACAGGAGTATGTCAGGTGTGTGTCATGTCTGCAATCCTCTTCAACATTGCCATCGACTGGGTAATGTGGTGTACAACAGAAGACATGCCAAGAGGCATTAGATGGACACCCTTCTCATCCCTTGAAGACCTGGACTTCACAAATGATCTTGCTCTGCTATCACATACCCAACACCATATACAAGAAAAAACAACCCGACTCAACACATTCAGCCAGCAAATTGGACTGAAAATCAACTGCAATAAGACAGATATCATGACCCTTAATATTACCTCACCATCACCAGTATGGATAAAGGATCACCAATGTAGAAACATTCCCATACTTGGACAGTATCATCAGCCAGGATGGTGGAACAAGCCTGGACATCCGGAACAGAATCAGTAAAGCCAGGAACACTTTCAGGAGCTTAAATACAGTCTAGAAATCATCAATATACAACACCAAAACCAAACTCAAGATTTATCAGAGCTGTGTACTTTCAACACTACTTTATAGTGTAGAATGCTGGAGAATGACAAAGTATGACATGTCCAAACTGTCTTTATTCCATACAACCTGCTTCAGAAAAATCCTCCATATCTTTTGGCCCAGAACAATCTCAAACCAAGGTCTATTGACACAGTGCAGCCAAGAAGATTTGAGCACCATCTTTGCCAGGAGGCATTGGAGATGGATTGGCCATGTGCTTCGGATGGAAACTGATTCCATCATCAGAGGAGCAATAAGATGGACACCTGAAGGCAAGCAAAAATGAGGCCGCCTGAAAACAACATAGTGAAGAGCTGTGGAAGCCGAGCTGAAAAACCTGGGGCACAGCTGGGGAACCATTGAAAGACTTGCCAGAAACAGACAGGAGTGGAGGAGCTATGTCTCTGCCCTAAACAGCAGAGGCGTAATGGGTACTAACTAACTAAGTAACGTATAGTGATAGACTCGAAGAGCTCAATCTATTTAGCTTAACAAAGAGAAGGTTAAGCAGGGACTTGATTACAGTCTATAAATGCCTACACGGGAAACAAATATTTAATAATGGGTTTTCAGTCTAGCAGAGAAAGGTCTAACACCATCCAATGGCTGGAGTTGAATTCTACAAATTCAGAGTGGAAATAAGGTATACATTTTGACAGTGAGAGTAATTAACCATTGGAACAATTTACCAAGGGTCATGGTGGATTCTGCATCACTGACAATTTTTCAATCAAGATTCGATGTTTTTCTAAAAGATCTGCCCTAGGAATTATTTTGGGGATGTTCTCTGGCCTGTGTCGTACAGGAGGTCAGACTAGGTGGTCACAATGATCTCTTCTGGCCTTGGAATCTATGACCTCATCTGAAAATTGACCCTATTCCTAGACACCAACCATCGGCCATTGGCATCTACTAAGGCTAAGATGACAGTCAAGCTTAAACTGGCATTGATGGCATGAGCCACTCTCTTGGCTCCAACTACTGCCCCAGCACTGAGCACAATTTCTGCACTCGGCATTGTTGGGAATCCTCCAGGGCTAAATGGTCCCTTTAAGAAAAAGAAAAGGAAACGTCCTTTTGGAGGACATTCATAAAAAGAAACAGAGGAAGCATCAGCATTCTGTGTCTTACTCGTGTACTCAGAACTGCCTTCAGACTCTCTTCTCAGTGCCATTGACACCATCACATCCCACTTTCCCAGTGCAGATCATTCTGGCTTGAACACATCTGGATACCTTGCCACTGAGTATTCTGAGGACTCAATCTCCATGCCGGAGTGTGAGCATACTGGGGTGGATTCTGGCCACCTTTCCTCAGCACTTTGTGTCATCCAGCTTCCACTTATCATCTAGCCCTCCTCTTTTGTCCCAGGACTGACATAGAGAATCTTTGATGCTATTGGGGATGAGTCTTGAGGTTTCCCATACAGGCCTTAGGTCTCAAATCCTTCATTTCAACCACCAGCTTCATCTCATACAAGGAACTGTCCCACTATTGATGTGGTCTTACATACAAGATTTAGACGCTTCCAGGCGAATGTCATCTGCACTGATGCAACCTTTGGCTCTTCAAGCCCTTCTTTCTTCCCAGGCATTAGGAAGCATTCAGGCGCCAGCGCTCTTTGCACCAAAATTTCTCCAAGACACGTTTCAGACAACGCTATCAGTAGCACTGGGTCACCCAGCATTGATCCCAGTGCCCCTTCCTAGCTCTCATAAAGATCAGCCTGGCCAGAGACTGGGGAGAGAACAGGCCCCTGAAGAACCGTACAAGTATCCCTTGAAGGACATCATGGGAGCCACCTCACCTGAAGACCAGATTGGAGCTTCTTCTGTGCTTCCAGCTGATGAACGGACAGTTTCAAGAGCTCTAGGGGACGATGGCACAGACTTTACAACTGCAGACAGAGGCATGACACTGGAGACTCCCAATCCCTTCCTGGAGATCCTGCAGTCACATCTTAAGGAGAAGCTATCTTTCTTACTCAGTTCCAACTTCTTGAACCCAGCCAGGGACATTTGGTTTTCTCCCTTTTCATCATCCTCTTGTCTTCTAATGTGCAAACAGGATGCAAGCAGTACCATCTGAAGGTCACCAGTTTTTAACCAGCATCCACCAGCCAACTGTATACTGATGTCTGCAGCACAAGGAAGATCAGGGGGAACTAGAGCCTCACGGTTTGCCCTTTTGGACAGAGGCACATATTGGTCATGTTTGGCAGGAGAGCAAATTCATCTGGCTTTTTTGGCCTATGAGTAGCCAATTACATCGCCATCATATCCCAGTATGATTTTGTCCTTTGGGCTGCCATGATTCCTATCCTTCATTCCCTTCCAGAGGAGCAAAAGGAAGCAATAAAGAACCTAGGAATGAAGAGTCACATCCTGGCCAGGCTTTCTTTAAGAGCTGCCTGTGAGTCCTCTGACTCATGTATCAGAACTACGGTCACTGGGGTGGTCTAATGAAGATATTCCTGGCTAAAATTCTCTGGTCTTATGCTGGAAATACAGGGCAGGATTAAAGATTTTCCCTATGAGGTCAGCAGCTTCTTTCATGAAAAGACTGATGAGGCCTTGGAGACAATTAAAAACACCATCCAGTTCTGCCCCAGACCTCCTCACCTTCCTCTACCTTTTCCTCCCCTCTTCACAGACCCATCTCATGAGAGTCCTATTGGAAGAGGTGGAGTCCCTTTTCAGGAAGAGACTCATAGAGGAGATCCTGCAGGAACACCAAAATAAGTGTTTTTACTCCTGCTATTCCCTGATCCCCAAGAAGAGCAACCTGGACCTCAGAAACCTCAACAGGAATATAAGAACAATTATGTTCAAGATGCTCACTCTTTGGTAAATTATCCCTTCCTTATTCCAGGGAGATTGGTATGTACCAGACCCTGGTGTCACTACTAGATGACTTGCTCCGATGGTGGAGGCTAGTTGTATGCCTTTCCAGCAATTCCCTGGTTCCCTGAGTGATTTCCAAGATCAAAAAAGACAAAGCCACGGTCATCCTGGTAGCTCCATACTGGCTGAGATTTGAATCGACTCAAAAAGTTCATCCGCCTTTCAAGTTCAGGATGGTAACAGCCTCTATAATCCCATCCTTACATTCCTGAGCCTGGTTTGTGGCTCTTGTCTTACAAGATGCCTACTTTGACATATCAATTCACCTGGTTCACAAACTGAGATTCCAAGTGGGAGGTTTCCACTACAGGTACAGAATTCTTCTCTTTCAACAGCACCAAAGGATATTCAAAGAGTGCGTGGCAGTGACTCACCTAAGATGACAAGAGAGCCAGATATATCTGTACTTGAAGATTGGATCATTCGAGGGAGATCACCACAGCAGGTGATCGACTCTTCACCTAATACTACATCTTTTCACCATACTGAGTCTCAGGATCAACAGAGGGAAGGCATCACTGTTGCTGACCCAGAAAATAGAGTTCATAGGGGCAGTGCTGGATTCCACATCAACAAGAGAGAGATTCAGGACCATGGTAGACCTCATCAACTAGCTGCAGACTTAGTCACAAATGTCTGTAAGGGTATAACTCAGATACCTGGGTTACATGGTCTCCTGCACTTATGTCACACAGCATGCCAGACCTCAACTCATACTCCATGAAAGGGCAGTTGAAATCTGTGTATCTATCCAGCACACGACACATGGATACGAAAGTGCAGGTCCCCTGAGAAGTCCTCTCATTGTTAGACTGGTGGAAGAACCCTCTCCAGGTATGCAAAGGAGTACTCTTTTCTCCATCTCTACCTACCAAGATGACGATAATGAATACCTTCACACTTGAATGGGGAGCACACCTGTAGGCCCAGACCCAAGGCCCTCTGGACTCCAAAAGAGATTCACTTCCACGTAAATGTTCTAGAACTCAGAGCTATTCATCTAACATGCACAGCATTTCTTCCCATGCTATGCAGACTAACAGTTCAAGTAATGTATGCAGTGGTGTTGTAGCTGTGTTGGTCCCAGGATATTGAAGGGACAAGGAGGGTGAGGTAATATCTATTACTGGACCAACTTCTGTTGCTGAGAGAGACAAGCTTTTGAGCCACAGAGAGCTCTTCTTCAGGTCTGGAAAACTAACTATGAGCTTTTTTGGTTTTGTAACTGATAAACTATAATTAGCTTAAATAGCTAAACAAAAGGTCATTTCAGACTGAAAAATACCTGATATGTCCATCAAAACTGACCTTTTCCTGTAAACAGTTACAGTTTTGACAAATCAGCATTTTCTTACAAAAAAAAGTTTCATCTAAAAATTCTTGACGAGCTCTACTTAGAAGCCCTGCTTCCTACTATCCAGGACTCTTATCTACCCCTAAAGCATTCAGGACTATCCATCAGCTCTATCAGGGACATTTAATAGCACATCACCTCATCATCCCCCTGTCTAGGATCACACCATATTTTCCCATCCTACAGTTGCTAGATTCCTCAGGGGCCTTATTCATGTGTTTTCCCCAATCCAGGAACCCTCTCCTTGGGATCTTTAGAGAATCTTAGGAGATTTAAGGGATCTCCTTTTGAGCTCTCTGTCCCATCTGTCTATGAAAGCAGCCTTTTTAGAAGCTATAACATCAGCTTGAAAGGTAGGGGACAGGACATTCAGGCCCTCGTGGCTGGTCCAGCTTACACCTTATGGTGTTCCATCAAAACAAAGTGACCCTTGGGTCTCAACCTAAGTTTTTACCAAGGTTGTTTCAGATCCTCATCTGACTCAGATGATTTCACTTGCCAGTTTTCTTTCCCAAGCCTCATTCCAACCAGTAGGAAGCCAAATTGCACACCCTTTTACTTGTTACAGCTCATTTATATTACCTTGATAAAACAAGACCCTGTAGAAGCTCCCCCAGACTGTTTGTAGCATTTGCTGTTAGGGTGATATGTCAGGCAATATCCACCCAGAGACTGCCCACATGGGTAGTTGTATTAGATCATTCTATGAGTTAACAAGATTAGATCCACCTGTGCAGGTTAGAGCCCGCTCCATCAGGGCTCAGGCAGTTTCTGCAGCTTGTCTAAAAAGCATACCATTTTCAGAAATTTGCAGGGCAGCTACATGGGGATCAGTTTATGCTTTCACCCAGAACTGTTCCTTAGTTGAGGGCTCAAGATCTGATGCCTGCTTTGGTAGAGCTGTCTTATAATCATTATTTAAATAGGACTTAAGCACCTATCTCACTGCTTGCTAATCTCTAGAAGTAAAATCCATGTGGACTGTCACACAAAGAAGAAAGAATAGTTACCTGCCCTGCAATAACTGTGGGGTTTTTTTAAGATGTTTTGTCCATATGGATCGTACAACCCACCCTCCTGCCCCACTACTACAGCCTCCTTATACCACCTGGAGTATTTATGTTGGGCCCACTCCACCCTTTATGCTCTTTGGAATGGACGTGAGAACATCTAGAGCACAAGCACAGATTTAACTGTCACTGGTGGCCAGAGATTCCGATCTTGTGCACATGGGGGTCATGAGCACCAGAAATAGAATCCAACAGTGAACAACACATCTTGAAATACCACAGTTACTGTAATGGGGATGATGCAGGAATCACTCTGGCTGGTGCTATGCAAGAGGTCAGATTAGATCAGGGGTCTCAAACTCAAATGACCACGAGGGCCACATGAGGACCAGTGCATTGACCCGAGGGCCGCATCACTGACACGCCCCTCGCTGCCTCTGGCCCCGCCCCCACCCCACCCCTTCCATTAGGCCCCGCCCCTGCCCCACCTCTTCCCACCCCTTCCCCGCCCCATTCAAACCCCTTCCCGAAGTCCCCACCCAACGCTGCCCCCAGGGGGTGCAGGAGGTGTGCAGGGTGCAACAGGGGCTCAGGACAGGGAGTTGGTGTGTGGGGTGCAAGAGGGTGAGGGGTGCGGCAGGGGGTCGGGGTGCAGGGTGCAGCAGGGGGCTCGGGGCAGGGGGTTGGGGTGCGGGATGTGGCAGGGGGCTCGGGGCAGGGGGTTCGGGTGCGGGAGGGGTGTGGGGTGCAGCAGGGGGCTCAGGAAAGGGGTTGGGGTGCGGGACGGGTGCGGGGTGCGGCAGGGGGCTCAGGCAAGGAGTTGGGGTGCAGGAGGGGTTCAGGGAGCGAGCTCCAGCCCGGCACCGCTTACCTAGAGCGGCTCCGGGGTGGCAGCAGCGCGCACCGGGGCCAGGGCAGGCTCCTTGCCTGCCCTGTCCCCCCGCGCTGCTCCCTTCCAGGAAGCAGCTGGAACCCTGTTCCTGCAGCCCCTGGGGGAGGGGGAGGGGCTCCGGGTTGCAGCCATGTGCTGCTCTTGCCACTCCTCCAGGTACCTCCCACAAAGCTCCCATTGGCCGCGGTTCCCTGTTCCCGGCCAATGGGAGCTGCGGGGGGCGGTGCCTGGAAGGAGGAGTCCTCTGCCTTCTTCCCCCTCCCCCCCGCCCGAAGGGGCTGTGCTGCCGGCTGCTTCGGCTGCTTCGGCTGCTCTCTGAAAGCAGCGCGGGGCTCGCAGCACCACAGAGGGGAATCCCGCGGGTAGGCAGAGGGGTGCGGGAGGGGAGGGGAGCGGCCCGCGGGCCGCGTGTTTGAGACCCCTGGATTAGATTATCATAATGGTGCCTTCTGGCCTTAAAATCTATGAATTTTTGTCGAGTTACAATAATTAATGACACACACTTTGTGGAAGGGATATTAAACCTCAGGCTTCAGGGTTTAAGCCAGTCTCTAATGATTAAAGATCAGGATGAGGTCTAATTTTGGGGGGAGGGGGGGTTACCCCAAATCTGCCTACGGCTCTGAAGCAGTTGGTGCTGCCCACTCTCGGCGGCAGGGCACTGGACTGGGTGGAGTTGGGTTTGATCCAGTCTGGCTGTTCCTATGTTTCTATGAATCACTGAACTTGCTGGGGTAGTTCTGGCTCCCCCTGTGCATCGGAATAGTTGTAGCCATTATCTTTGAAAACTCATGGCAATCGGGGGAGGTCCCAGATGACTGGAGAAAGGCTAATGTAGTGCCCATCTTTAAAAAAGGGAAGGAGGATCCAGGGAACTACAGGTCAGTCAGCCTCACCTCAGTCCCTGGAAAAATCATGGAGCAGGTCCTCAAGGAATCAATTCTGAAGCACTTAGAGGAGAGGAAAGTGATCCGGAACAGTCAGCATGGATTCACCAAGGGCAAGTCATGCCTGATTAACCTAATTGCCTTCTATGAGGAGATAACTGGGTCTGTGGATGAGGGGAAAGCAGTGGACGTGTTATTCGTTGACTTTAGCAAAGCTTTTGATACGGTCTCCCACAGTATTCTTGCCGGCAAGTTAAAGAAGTATGGGCTGGATGAATGGACTATAAGGTGGATAGAAAGCTGGCTAGATCGTCGGGCTCAATGGGTAGTGATCAATGGCTCCATGTCTAGTTGGCAGCCAGTATCAAGCGGAGTGTCCCAAGGATTGGTCCTGGAGCCGGTTTTGTTCAAGCTCTTCATAATCTGGAGGATGGCATGGACTGCACCCTCAGCAAGTTTGCAGATGACACTAAACTGGGAGGAGTGGTAGATACGCTGGAGGGTAGGGATAGGATACAGAGGGACCTAGACAAATTAGAGGATTGGGCCAAAAGAAATATGATGAGGTTCAACAAGGACAAGTGCAGAGTCCTGCACTTAGGACGGAAGAATCCCATGCACTGCTACAGACTAGGGACCGAGTGGCTAGGCAGCAGTTCTGCAGAAAAGGACCTAGGGGTTACAGTGGACGAGAAGCAGGATATGAGTCAACAGTGTGCCCTTGTTGCCAAGAAGGATAACGGCATTTTGGGCTGTTTAAGTAGGGGCATTGCCAGCAGATCGAGGGATGTGATCATTACCCTCTATTTGACATTGGTGAGGCCTCATCTGGAGTACTGTGTCCAGTTTTGGGCCCCACACTACAAGAAGGATGTGGAAAAATTGGAAAGAGTCCAGCGGAGGGCAACAAAAATGATTAGGGGGCTGGAGCACATGACTTATGAGGAGAGGCTGAGAGAACTGGGATTGTTTAGTCTGCAGAAGATAAGAATGAGGGGGGATTTGATAGCTGCTTTCAACTACCTGAAAGGGGGTTCCAAAGAGGATGGATCTAGACTGTTCTTAGTGGTACCAGATGACAGAACAAGGAGTAATGGTCTCAAGTTGCAGTGGGGGAGGTTTAGGTTGGATATTAGAAAAAACTTTTTCACTAGGAGGATGGTGAAGCACTGGAACGGGTTACCTAGGGAGGTGGTGGAATCTCTTTCCTTAGAGGTTTTTAAGGTCAGGCTTGACGAAACCCTGGCTGGGATGATTTAGTTGTGGATTGTTCCTACTTTGAGCAGGGGGTTGGACTAGATGACCTCCTGAGGTCCCTTCCAACCCTGGTATTCTATGATTGTAGCCCTGTGCATCCTGTTAATCCTGCTGCTCCTTGTTCTGCCACAGTTCGTTTTTTTCCCCCTCTCTCTTAGATAGTATTTAACAGTATCAGGTCAGCTGATTGAGGAACTGCAGCTCTGTGTTGGTCTTGTATTCACACTGGACTATCGCAGTAGCCTTGTATCTCTGAAGATCTGGGACCTTGAGATGTTCAGGGGACAATGGGGACTTGTGTGACTGCTGTGGGAAGAGGCCTGGTCTCCAGGTCACAGTCAAGGAAGAAAAAATATCTGGGGATAGGTCACTGGAGGTGTCCAAAGTCACTGGGAGTACATATGCCCTTTGTCCTTCATTGGCAAACACACCCTCTATAACAAACGTGCTCTTTACAGATACCACATTGTGCTGTGAACTGTGTACATCTCACATGATGATCCCAATACTCCAGCATGATGCAAGGGATATTGTGCTGCAGGGAGTGGTGTGAGTGACTCAATAGGGAGTGCTTTTCTCTCTGAGTCAGTGCTGACTGACACCCCAGTATTGTGCTAGGGGTCATTGTGCTGCAGGGAGTGGGTGATTTGATAGGGGAGTGCTGTCTGCTCTGAGTCAGTGCTAACCCCAAAGTACTAAGGCAGGGGTAGTCTATTTTTTGTCAAGGTCCCCATTTCTTGGTCAAGGTATAGTCAAGGTCCAGACTCCAGAGAAACATTTTTCACATCACAATAACAATAATGACAATAACAAGTAAATAAAAAGATTTCACGATTCATTCAAAACATCTGGTTGTCCACATTTGACCTGCGGTCCTCCTATTGACTACCCCTGTACTAAGGGATGCTGTGCTGCAGAGAACACTGGCATTCAAATGAGGGGAAAACCAAAGGGCTGATCACTTATGGCCATTAATGATCTAAGGTCTGGCTGCCTAAGAGCTGGAGCATAAGTTCTTTGCCCTGGACAATTTGAAACTAGGTAATTCAAATTCTGCTTCCATAAATCCCTGCAAGTGGTTTCCATCAGATATGAGATTTCCCTTCACTTCTGTCCTTAGATACTGTGTTGCACTTCTGTGTACCCATGTTCTCCCCCAGATGCAGCTGCTTTTCAGTGACAAGTGAAGAAGTCTCCACTTAACGCACAGTCAACCTGTGGAACTGTTTGCCAGAAGATGTTGTGAAGGCCAAGACTATAACAGGGTTCAAAAAAGAAGTAGATAAGTTCATGGAGGATAGGTCCATCACTGGCTATTAGCCAGGATGGGCAGGTATGGTGTCCCTAGCCTCTGTTTGCTAGAAGCAGGGAATGCGCGACAGGGGATGGATCACTTGATGATACCTGTTCTGTTCATTCCCTCTGGGGCACCTGGCATGATGGACCTTTGGTCTGACCAAGTATGGCCATTCTTATGTTCACATACAGTAAGGACCCTATGTATAGTGAAGTAAGCTAGACCATTAGTTCTGTGGCAAGACTGCCTGGTTGGCACAGCAGACTAGAAATCTTGCAGTAGCTTTGGATCAATTTAAGAAGGATTTAATGAATTAATCTGAAATTGACTATCTCATTCACCACTGTGGCCCCTATATCAGCTGTTTTGATATTCTGTACATTTGGCTTAGAGTTTCAGTACTGTAAGCTACTGCATTGTAGTAGCCGATGGAGAAGCTGGAGATTTTGGCAACTTGCTAGGGGGTAGTTGGGACTTTTGGCATCTGGGAAGGCATCAGAATTAATTGGCAGTTGTCAGACAAGCACATTAGCTGATGTTTCTGCTATAATAGTTGACATTTGAACTATCATAATTAGGTTTAAGAGTTAACCCTGCTTTGGATTAATGGGGCAGTTCACACTTGCCTGAACTGTTGTTCCAGGCTGCCTCTCTTCACCAGTTGAGGAGAAACCAACACCCACACCTGGGCCAGAGGCACCTGACCAGCGGTTGCCATGATCCCTTCCTCTCTGCTTCTCAGAACCAAGAAGACTGGAGATCTCACCAGCAGGGCTGAAGGTGTGAGAACCCCACCCCAGCCACACACTCGGGCCAAGATGTGGTGAGGCAAACCCAGCCTCGGCACACAACTCACAGGACCCACTGGCTCCGTAAGGGAAGACAGCTACACAGCCCAAGGCTCAGGTGACTTTGAGTAGGGGCTGTCAGGTCAGAGATCATGTCACTCGGTGTGGGGTAAGTGCCCTCTGAAGTGAGATTGTGTCATTCAGTGGGGTAGGGCCAGGGGTTTCTGAGGTGAGAAATGGTGTTAGTCCTGAGGGCTGTGAAAAGAGATGGTGTCAGTTTGCGGGAGATCCCCAAGGGGAGAGTTGGTGTCAGTGGAAAGGAATCTGAGCTGTGAGATTGTGTCAGATGGGAAGTTAGGAATTGGGCAAGCCTGGTGACCCTTGTCGGTGCCCTACTAGGGAGGGCTCTGGTTGAGAGATGGCATCAGTTGTGGAGGGGGCAGCTCTGAGCTGAGTGGTAATGTCAGTCAAGGGGGTTCTGAGCTAAGATATGGAGCCAGCTTGGGGAGACACTTGAGGTGAGGAGGTGTTGTGAGTTGGTGTTGGGGCTGTGAGGTGAGAGATTGTGTCAGTCAGGGATCAGGTATACTAGGGACTCTTCTTCACTGTACTCTGGTGTGAAGGATTGCACAGTGGGCACAGCATGTCAGTTATCCATTGGTGCCAGAAGGAGGGATCTGAGTTGAGAGATGTCATTTGGGAATTGTTCTGAGGTGAGAGTTGGTATCGGGGGGGGGGGGGGGGGTTGTTCTGAGGTGAGAGTTGGTATAAATCAGGGTGGTGCTCTCAGGCGAGAGTTGCTATTGATCAGAGGGGTGTGCTGAGGTGAGAGTTGGTATCAGTAGGAGGATTGCTCTCAGCTGAAAGTTAGGTTATGTCTACGCCAGTGGTTCTCAACGAGGGATCTGGGGCCCCCTGGGAGGCCGTGAACAGGTTTCAGGGGGTCCGCCAAGCAGGGCCAGCATTAGATTCACTTGTGCCCAAGGCAGAATGCCAAAGCCCCACCGCATGGGGCTGAAGCCAAAGCCTGAGCAATGTAGCTTTGCAGCGCCCCCTGTGGCATGGGGCCTCAGGCAATTGCCCTGCTTGCTACTCCCTAACGCCGGCCCTGGCTTTTATATGCAGAAACTAGTTATTGTGGCACAGGTGGGCCTTGGAGATTTTATAGCACGTTGGGTGGGCCTCCAAAAGAAAAAGGTTGAGAACCACTGGGCTACACTACAGCATAAGTTGACATAAGTTATGTAGCTCAGGGGTGTGAATGAGCCACTCCCTGAGCGACATAACTTATATTGACTTAAGCGCCAGTGTGCAGCTTCTCCTGCTGACATAGCTACTGCCGCTTGCAAGGCTGGAGTAGTTAAGCTGACAGGAGAACTCTCTCCTGTTGTTTTAGAGTGGCTACACTAGAGAGCTTATAGCGGCACAGTTGCATTGGTGTCAGTTGGGGGCTGCTCTGAGGTTTGAGTTGAGATCAATTGGGGGCTTGCAGTGAGGTCAGAGTTGGTGTAAATTGGGGGGCTGCTGTAAGGTGAAACTTGGTATCTATCAGGTGGGGTGGTTCTCAGGTGAGAGTTAGCAGTGTTCCCTCTAATTTTTTACATCCATGTGCGTAATGAATTTTCTTATGTGCACCAATATGGAGTTGATGTGTGACACATCACCTTCATATTGGTGCACATAACAAAATTCATGTGATTGGGGTGGGGCCAAGGGGTTCGAAGTGTCGGAGGGGGCTCAGGACAGGGGCAGAGGGTTGGGGTGTGGGTGGGGGGGGTGAGGGCTCTGGCTGGGGGTGTGGGCTCTGGGGTGGGGCTGGGGATGAGAGGTTCAGGGTACAGGAGAGGGCTCAGGGCTGGGGCAGAGGGTTGGGATATGGGGGGATGAGGGCTCTGGCTAGGGATAGGGCTGCAGGGCTGGGGTAGAGGGTTGGGTGCAGGGGGCGAGGCCTCCGGCTAGGGGTGAAGGCTCTGGGGTGGGGCAGATGAGGGGTGTGGTGGGGTGCGGGCTGTGGGGTGGGTCTGGGGATGATGGGTTTGGTGTGCAGGCTGCCCCGGGGCTGTGGTGAGGTGAGAGAACTCCCCCCAGCCCTCTCTTGCTGCAGCAGCTCGGGACCAGGGGAGAGGCGCCTCTCCCCGGCCTTGGCAGCTCCGAGGGGGCTGGGCTGGGCCGAGGGAGGGGCTCCTCTCCCTGGCAGCTTTGGTTGGCCTCGGCTGGGCTGGGCCGAGGGAGGGGACTCCTCTCCCCAGCAGCTCTGGCGGGCCTGGGCCGGGCTGGACTGAGGGAGTGGCTCCTCTCCCCGGCCACGGCAAGTCTGGGGCAGGTCTGTGTTGGAGCCAGCAGGGAGGGGCACCTCTCCCTGCCGCAGCAGGTCCATGCTGGGGAAGAGGCATCTCTACCCGCTGCAGCCCTGAGCCCCTGCGCAGGGCTTAATAGGCAGCTGCACAGCCGCACAGTTTAAAAGGAATTTAGGAGTTGGTGTCAATTGGAATGATGCTCTGAGGTGAGAGTTGGAGTCAATTGGGGGGTTGCACTGAGGTGAGAGTTGGTAAAAATCAGGGGGTAGCTCTGAGAGCTGGTGTCAAACAGGTGGTTGCGCTGAGGTGACGGTATCAGGTGGGGGTGATTGTGCTGAGGTGAGAAGTGGCATGAATCTGGGGCATGCTCTGAGGTGACAGTTGGTATCAATGGGGATGGTTGTGCTGAGGTGAGAGTTTGTGTCAATCATGGATGTTGCTCTGAGGTGAGAGTTGGTATCAGTGTGTGTGGGGGGGTTGAACTGAGGTGAGAGTTGGTATCAATGGGGGGGGGGGATTTGAACTGAGGTGAGAGTTGTTCAATCTGAGGGTTCCCTGAGGTGAGAATTGGTATCAATGGGAGGTTCCTCTGAGGTGGGAGTTAGTGTCAATGGGCAGGGGTTGCCCTGAGGTGAGAGGTGGTATCAATTGAGAGGTTGTTCTGAGATAAGAGGTGGTATAAGAACATAAGAATTGCCATACTGGGTCAGATCAATGGTCCATCTAGTCCAATATTCTGTCTTCTGACAGTGGCCAGTGCCAGATGCTTCAAAGGCAATGAACTGAACAGGGCAATTATCAAGTGCTCTATCCCATCAACCATTCCCAGCATCTCGCAGTGAGATGCTTGGGGACACAGAGCATGGGATTGCACCCCAGACCATCTTGGCTAATAGCCATTGATATAATCATAGAATATCAGGGTTGGAAGGGACCTCAGGAGGTCATCTAGTCCAACCCCCTGCTCAAAGCAGGACCTAATCCCAACTAAATCATCCCAGCCAGGGCTTTGTCAAGCCTGACCTTAAAAACCTCTAAGGAAGGAGATTCCACCACCTCCCTAGGTAACCCATTCCAGTGCTTCACCACCCTCCTAGTGAAAAAGTTTTTCCTAATATCCAATCTAAACCTCCCCCACTGCAACTTGAGACCATTACTCCTTGTTCTGTCATCTGGTACCACTGAGAACAGTCTAGATCCATCCTCTTTGGAACCCCCTTTCAGGTAGTTGAAAGCAGCTATCAAATCCCCCCTCATTCTTCTCTTCTGCAGACTAAACAATCCCAGTTCCCTCAGCCTCTCCTCATAACTCATGTGCTCCAGCCCCCTAATCATTTTTGTTGCCCTCCGCTGGACTCTTTCCAATTTTTCCACATCCTTCTTGTAGTGTGGGGCCCAAAACTGGACACAGTACTCCAGGTGAGGCCTCACCAATGTCGAATAGAGGGGAACGATCACGTCCCTCGATCTGCTGGCAATGCCCCTACTTATACAGCCCAAAATGCCGTTAGCCTTCTTGGCAACAAGGGCACACTGTTGACTCATATCCAGCTTCTCGTCCACCGTAACCCCTAGGTCCTTTTCTGCAGAACTGCTGCCTAGCCACTCGGTCCCTAGTCTGTAACAGTGCATGGGATTCTTCCGTCCTAAGTGCAGGACTCTGCACTTGTCCTTGTTGAACCTCATCAGGTTTCTTTTGGCCCAATCCTCTAATTTGTCTAGGTCCCTCTGTATCCTATCCCTACCCTCCAGCGTATCTACCACTCCTCCCAGTTTAGTGTCATCTGCAAATTTGCTGAGAGTGCAGTCCACGCCATCCTCCAGATCATTAATGAAGATATTGAACAAAACCGGCCCCAGGACCGACC
>QXTE01000341.1:694205-706769 GCA_003942145.1 Platysternon megacephalum
CATAGAATATCAGGGTTGGAAGGGACCTCAGGAGGTCATCTAGTCCAACCCCCTGCTCAAAGCAGGACCTAATCCCAACTAAATCATCCCAGCCAGGGCTTTGTCAAGCCTGACCTTAAAAACCTCTAAGGAAGGAGATTCCACCACCTCCCTAGGTAACCCATTCCAGTGCTTCACCACCCTCCTAGTGAAAAAGTTTTTCCTAATATCCAATCTAAACCTCCCCCACTGCAACTTGAGACCATTACTCCTTGTTCTGTCATCTGGTACCACTGAGAACAGTCTAGATCCATCCTCTTTGGAACCCCCTTTCAGGTAGTTGAAAGCAGCTATCAAATCCCCCCTCATTCTTCTCTTCTGCAGACTAAACAATCCCAGTTCTCCTAGCCTCTCCTCATAAGTCATGTGCTCCAGCCCCCTAATCATTTTTGTTGCCCTCCGCTGGACTCTTTCCAATTTTTCCACATCCTACTTGTACTGTGGGGCCCAAAACTGGACACAATAGGCTTATCCTCCATGAATTTATCTAATTCTTTTGTGAACCCAGTTATAGTTTTGGACTTCACAACATCCCCTGGCAATGAGTTCTACAGGTTGAGTGTGCCTTGTGTGAAGAAATACTTCATTTTGTTTGTTTTAAACCTGCTGCCTATTAATTTCATTGGGTGACCCCCCGGTTCTTGTGTTATGTGAAAGGGTCAATAACACTTCCTTGTTCACTTTCTCCACACCATTTGTGATTTTATAGACCTCTGTCATATTCCCCCTTATTCGTCTCTTTTCCAAGCTGAACAATCCCAGTCTTTTTAATCTCTCTTCATATGGCAACCATTCCATATCCTTAATAATTTTTGTTGCCCTCTGCACCTTTCCATTTCTAATATATCTTTTTTGAGCTGAGGCAACCAGAACTGCATTCAGTATTCAAGTTGTGGGCATACCATTAGTTGATATAGCGGCATTATTTTTACTGTCTTATTATTTATCCCTTTCCTAATGGTTATTAACATTCTGTTAGGTTTTTTTGTGTGCCATTGAACACTCAGCAGATGTTTTCAGAGAACTATCCACAATGACTCCAAGATCTCTTTCTTGAATGGTAACAGCTAGTTTAATGCTCCATCATTTTGTATGTATAGTTGGGATTATGTTTTCCAATGTGTATTACTTTGCATTGGTCAATATTAATTTTTTTCTGCCATTTTGTCACCCAGTCACCCAGTTTTGTGAGATTCCCTTTGTAACAATTTGCAGTTTGCTTTCGACTTAACTGTCTTGAATAATTTTGTATCATTTGCAAAGTTTCCCACTTCCCTGTTTACCAGTTTTTCCAGATCATTTATGAAGATGTTGAACAGCACTGGTCCCACTACAGATTCCTGGGGGACACCACTACTTACCTTTCTCCATTCTGAAAACTGACCATTTATTCCTACCTTTTGTTTCCTGTCTTTTAGGCTCATAAGAGGACTTCCCTCTTATCCCATGACCCCTTACTTTGCTTAAGAGCCTTTGGGGAGAGTTTTCTGAAAGTCCAAGTACACTATATCCACTGGTCCACATGCTTGTTGCCACCTCAAAGAATTCTAATAGATCGATGAGTCATGATTTCCCTTTACAAAAGCTGTGTTGACTCTTCCCCGACTAATTGTGTTTATCTATGTCTCTGATAAAGAACAGACCCAGGTCTGGTCCATGCCCCCAAAGCTGCAGACTTTAACCAAAAACTGCTCAGCAAGTCACTTATCTCCAGCACCCAGACACACAGCTCCCAATGGGATCCAAACCCCAAATAAATCCGGTTTACTCTGTATAAAGCTTATACAGGGTAAACTCATAAATTGTCTGCCTTCTATAACACTGATAGAGAGATATGCACAGCTGTTTGCTTCCCCAGCACTTACTCTGGGTTAATTAATAAACAAAAGTGATTTTATTAAGTATAAAAAGTAGGATTTAAGTGGTTTTAAGTAATAACAGACAGAACAAAGTAAGTTACCAAGGAAAATAAAACAAAACACGCAAGTCTAAGCGTAATACATTTAAGAAACTGAATACAAGTAAATCTCACCCTCAGAGATGTTCCAATAAGCTTCTTTCACAGACTAGACTCCTTCTTAGTCTGGGCCCAATCCTTTCCGCTGGTACAGTTCTTGTTAGTTCCAGCTCAGAAGTGGCTAGAGGATTTCTCATGACTGGTGGTCCCCTTGATCTGTTCCGCATGCTTTTATATCTTTGGCACAAGGGGGGAATCTTTTGTCTCTCTCTGGGTTCCTACCCTTCCTTCTAAATGGAAAAGCACCAGGTTTAAGATGGATTCTAGTATCATGTGACATGTTCACATTTCATTACTCACGGTCTGGCACCAGGGACACAGGAAGGCTTACAAGTAAACAGAGCCATTTACAACCAATTGTCCTAGTTAACGGGAGCCATCAAGATTCCAAGGCACCATTAATGGCCCACACTTTGCATAGTTACAATAGGACTTCAGAGTAATACTTCATATTTCTAGCTTCAGATACAAGAATGATACATTCATACAAATAGGATGAACACACTCAGTAGATTATAAGATTTGTAATGATACTTACAAGAGACCTTTTGCATAAAGCATATTCCAGTTACATTATATTTACACTCATAAGCATATTTCCATAAAACATATGGAGTGCAATGTCACAAAGACATTATGGATGGCAGTGCAGTTCCTAACTGAAGAAGATTCGCAGGCGCCCGACATTCTGTGTGATATGGATAGGAGCAACTTTAGATTGCTTTTGGCATTCACAGAGCAGGTGCACATGGTAGACCATCACTTTTGGGCTCGGGAAACAAGCACTGAATGGTGGGATCGTATCGTCATGTAAGTGTGGAATGACAAGCAGTGGCTACAGAACTTTTGGATGCAGAAAGCCACCTTCCTGGAACTGTGTGTGGCGCTCGCCCCAGACCTGCAGTGCAAGGACACCAGAATGAGAGCTGCCCTCTCGGTAGAGAAGCATGTGGCAATCACTGTGTGGAAGCTGGCAACTCCAGACTGGTACCGGTCGGCCACAAATCAATTTGGAGTGGGGAATTCAACTGTTGGAGCTGCGCTAATGCAAGTGTGTAGGGTAATATATTGCATCCTGCTACGAAGGACCGTGACTCTGGGAAATGTTCGTGAAATAGAAATGGATTTGCAGAAATGGGTTTCCCTAACTGTGGAGGGGCGATAGATGGCACACATATTCCAATTTTGGTACCAGACCACCCTGTGACAGAGTACATCAATAGGAAGGGGTACTTCTCCATGGTGCTGCAGGCGCTTGTGGATCACCGTGGGTGTTTCACTGACATCAACGCAGGGCGGTCTGGGAAGGTGCATAATGCACGTATCTTCAGGAACACCAGCCTGTACAGAAAGCTACAAGCGGGGACTTTCTTTCCTAACCAGATTACAGTGTGGGGTGTTAAATGCCCATAGTGATTCTGGGGGACCCTGCCTACCCCTTACAGCTGTGGCTCATGAAACCTGACGCAGGACACCTGGACAGCAGTAAGGTGCGGTTCAACAGCAGGCTCAGTAGGTGCCGGATGACAGCCTTTGGCAGATTAAAGGTGTGCTGGTGATGCCTTTATGGCAGGTTGGACCTCACTGAGGATAATATTCCTATGGTCATAGCTGTGTGCTGTACGTTGCATAATCTCTGAGAAGCTAAGGGTGAAAGGTTTGTTCAAGGGGGGAGTGCGGAGGCAGACCGCTTGGCTGCTGATTTTGAGCAGCCAGATACCAGGGTTGTCAGAGGAGCCCAGAGGGGAGCTATTTGAATCAGAGAGGCTTTGAGGCACCACTTTGACAATGACCACCAGTAACATATATCTCTGTCTGAGTTGCTTTAATGTTACATTACATGTAGTTTTCCTAGGGGGCAATGGTGACATTTGGGGCCTTATATTCCTGTAATAAAGTGATTAAAATGCCTGTGCATGTATTGGCAATGCCTGCAATCTCACCTTGTAGAAAAAAAATAAAGATGATTTACCATTATAAAAGTTTGCTTTTATTGCACAAGAAACCACACACACAAACACACATATGCTTGGTGGGAAAGGAGGAACCAGGGAAGGGCAGACTTTCACAGCTATGTGTAGGTCCAGCTATCGCTGTGAAAGTTGTCCCAGCGGGTGGAGTGAAGGGGAAACCGAGAAGTCTCGGAAGGTGGAAAGGAATATGCTGGCAGAGTTTGGGGTGAGGGGAATGGAAAAGAGTTCTGAATGTGCTGCAGTGGGGTTGAGCACTAATCTGCTCAGTCTGCATTATTAAGGACTTCAGCATCTGTGTTTGCTCCTCCAATACTTTAATCATCCGCTCAGTAGCGTCCTTAACAAATGCGTGATTCTCTTTTCTGTCCTGTTGTTCAGCTTTTGTCTGCATTGGAGCACTGCAGGACCTCACAGAACATGTCTTCTTTGCTGTGTCTTGGGCGCATTCTTATCTGGTGGAGACGAGATGCGTGGGGTGTTCCTGAAGGCCTCATCTGGTGAAGCACAGGAGACAATGCACAGAAGCAGGATTGTTAAATTCACGCACAGCATTGAAACATTTCTGTTAAATACACCTTTTGCAACATTGCCATCACTTTCTCACTGACCCTAGCCAGGCACACATCTCTGCGAACACCCAAAGCATGGTGAGTGTTGGCGGGGGGAGGAGGAGGATGGGGCGCTCCACATGGGAAAAAGACCACACACTCTTTGCAAGGGTTGTGGTGCAGCATTCTAGGGAACAAATTCTAAAATTCTCCCACACTTTTCCACAGGCAGGTGTAATTCTAGCAGATATCTCACTGCTAAGGGTAAGCAGGGAAACGAGAGCACATCTACTCCATGCTTGTGACTTCCGCCCTGCTCCCTATGCTGCTTGCCTATGTGCCACTTTGGTCCCTGCACAAGTGATTGCCGAAGGGCCCTGGAAAGTTTCCTACAATGTGGGAAGGAACAAAGCTGCTCTGCCACACGGAACCTTTGGCAGAGGATTACTGAGTACCTCCAGGAAACTTTTCTGAAGATCTCTCTGGAGGATTCCCATGAGATCTCAGCATGCATCAGCATCTTGTTCCACCGTACTGATTAGCTACACAGGGTAATATCCAGTTCACAGAAACACAGCCAGCCTCCCACATTTCTTCTATGAACCCACCTCCACACTACACAAGCCACAACCACTTACCAGGAGTCTCATCTCCTGCTTCTTGCTTGCCGGAGAGCAACTGCTGAGACTGGCTAGAAACCTCTGGAGTGGAGAACAGTTCCTGGCTGCCTGCCCCACCGGGCGACCCCGCCGGGAGCTGCACATCCTCATCTAACTCCACCTCTTCATCAATAACTTCATTCTCTGGGTTAGGTCCTCTTTCCACCGCCTCTGTGCCCTCCGAAGTATCCACGGAGCTGTTGGCAATCGAGGTTGGGTCGCCACCAAGGATAGCATCCAGCTCCTTATAGAACCAGCATGTCTTAGGTGAAGCACCTGAGCGATGGTTTGCCTCCCTCGCCTTATGTTACACCTGCCTCAGCTCCTTTATCTTCGCTCTGCACTGCAGCATGTCCCGATCATAGCCCTTTTCACACAAGCCTCAAGAAATCTGCCCGTAGGTATCCTAATTCCTACAGCTCAAGTGCAGCTGGGACTGCACAGCCTCCTCTCCCCATATACGGAGCAGATCCAACAGCTCTGCAGTGGTCCAAGCGTTTGCTGCAATAACCCGCCATGGTCACCTGGGAAGATGCTATGAGACCTCTCCATGCTGAGCAAACAGGAAATGGAATTTCAAAAATTTCCAGGGCTTCTAAGGGGAGGGGTGGATGGTTGTTTATCTGGCTGCAGGGCAGCGGAGTTCAAACTGCTGACCAGAGCGGTCAGGATGGGCATTGTGGGACACCTCCTGGAGGCCAATTAAAGTGATGAAATGAAGGGTGGTGTCTACACTTGCACTTTGTCAACAAAATTGTAGAGGAAAAAGACGTAAATTTCTCGTGAGGGTGGATGTATTTTATCGCCAAAACCAGGCATTTTCCCCGATAAACATCGCCTTGCCGTGTACACATTCACTGTTTGAGTCGACAAACAGCAGTTTTGATGACATAACTTAGTAGTGTAGACAAGGCCTATGTGTCAGTGGCAGAGTTGCGCTAAATTGAGAGTTGGTGTCAATCAGGGCGGGTATTCTGAGGTGAGAGCTGGTATAGATCGGAGGGAGGGTTGCAATGAGGTGAGAGCTGGTATGAATGAGGGTGTTGTGCTAGGGTGACAGGTGTTATCAATCGGGAAGAGCACTCTGAAGTAAGAATTGGTATCAGTGGCTGGGGTTACACTGAGATCAGAGTTGGACTCAATGGGGACGAGGTTGTGCTGAGGTGAGAGTTGGTGACAATCGGGGGGTTGCTCTGAGGTAAGAGTTGGTATAAATTGCGGGGGGTTGCTCTGAATTGTGAATTGGTATCATTCAGGAGGTTGCTCTGTGGTAAGAGCTGATATTGATTGGGGGTTGTGCTGAGGGGAAAGTTGGTATCAATCAAGGGGGTTGTATTGACGTGAGAGGTGGTATCAATGGGGGGGGGGCGCTTTGCTGTGAGATTTTTTGTATCTGTGGGAGGTTGTGCTGAGGTGATAGTTTTAATGATCTGGGGATTGCTCTGAGCTGAGAGTTGGTGTCAGTTGGGGTTAATCTGAGGTGAGAGTTGGTACCAATTGGGGTTGTGTGTTACTCTGGTGTGATAGTTGATGTCAGCTGGGTGTGTGTTCTCTGAGGTGATAGTTGGTATCAATTATAGAGGTTGCTCAGTGATCAGAGTTTCTGTCAACTGGGGAGAACTGGTATCAATCAAGGGGGTTGAAATGAGGTGAGAGTTTGAATCATTGGGGGGTTGTGCTGGGATGAGAGTTGGTATCAATCTGGTATGGTTTTTCTGAGATGAGAGTTAATATCAATCGGAGGGTTGCTCTGAAATGAAAGTTGGTGTCAATCAGGGGCCTGCTGTAAGGTGAGAGGTGGTGTAAATCAGAAGGGTTGCTCTGAGGTCAGAGTTAGTATCAGTGTGGGGGAGGTTCTCTTAAAATGAGAGTTAATATCAAATGTGGGGTTGCACTGAGGAGGGGTGGGATAAATGAGAGAGGTTTCTCTGAGTTGAGAGTTGGTATTAATCGGGAAGTTGCTCCAAGGTCAGAGTTGGTATAAATCCTGGGATTTCTCTCAGGTGACAGTTGCTATCAATCAGGGGGTAGCTCTGAGGTTAGAGTTGGTATCGATTGGGGTGGGGGGGAATTGCATTGATGTGATAGTTTGAATCAATCAAGGTGATTGTGCTGAGGTGAGAGGTGGTATCAGTCGGAGCCCTCTGATGTGAATGTTGGTATAAATTGGGGGGTTACTCTGACGTGAGAGTTGGTGTCAGCTGGGGGTTGCACTGAGGTGAGAGTTAGAATCAATCAAAGGGATTGTGTTGAGGTGAGAACTGGTGTCAATCTGGGGTGCCCTCTGATTTGAGTGTTGGTATCAGGGGAGGATTGCACTGAGGTAAGGGTTGGTATTAATCGCAGGGTTGCTCTAAGGTAAGAGGTGGTATCAATAGTGAGGCTTGCACTGAAGTAAGAGTTGGTATCAGTTGGGGGACTCTGAGGTGAGTGTTGGTGTCAGTGGGGGTTGAGGTGAGAGATTAGTAAATATTTCCAACATCCGGAATTGGGACACTGGGGAGGGCTCTGAGTTACTATAAAGAATTCTTTCCCAAGTGTCTGGCTGGTTGGTTGCATCCACACACTCAGAGTCTAACTGATCCTCATATTTGAGGTCAGGAAGGAGTGTTTCCCTAGGTCAGATTGGCAGAGGCCCTGGGTTTTTTTTGCCTTCCTTGTATCATAGGGCACTCTTAACTTGCTGGTTTGAAGTAGAGTAAATGATGGATTCTCTGTCACTTGAAGTCTTTAAATCAAGATTTGAGGACTTCCAGAGATTATGGTCCTATCACAGGAGTGGGTGGGTGACGTTCTGTGGCCTATGAAGTGAAGGAGGTGAGACTATATGATCATGATAGTCCTTTCTGGTCTTAAAGTCTATGAATCTATGTCAATCGGGGTCTCTGAGATGAGAGATGGTTTTAGTTGAGGGGAGACCTCTGAGGTTAGAGGTGGTGTCAGTTGTGAATGGGACTCTGAGGTGTGAGATTATGTCAGCTGGGTAGTCAAAGATCAGGCAGTTCTGGGACCCTGTTTTGCAGAACTCTGCTGGGGTTCCTCTGAGTTGGAGATTGTGTCTGTTGTGGAAGCAGTTGGCTCTGAGATGAGAGTTGGTGTAATGTAATTCCTGTGGGGGACTGTGAGATCAGAGATGATGTTAGCTGGGGGACTGCTAGTCAGGGAGCATTCTGAGGTAAGAGATTATGTCAATTGGGGGTTCTCTGAGGTGATATGGTAGTAAGGGAGAATGGGGGGTGATTCCATGGAGCTCTGAAATAGAAGATGATGTCTGTTGGGTGATGGGGTGTTTCTGAAGTTAGAGAGATGGTGTAAATTGGAGGGTGGACTCTGAGGTGAGAGATGATGTTTGTTGGGGGGCAAATTTCTTTGGTGAGAACTGGAAAGACCGCTGAGGTGAGAGATGGTGTCAGTCAAGGGGAGACACCTGAGATGAGGGGAGGTGACACTTGTTGTTGGGAGGGGGGTAAGGTTACTCTGAGGTTGGAGATGTTGTCCATTGGGGGGCTCATGAAATGAGAGATTTTTTCAGTTGACAGGGCTTAGGGTCAAGAGAAAGCTGTGGTTCTTTGTCCTCAGTGATCTGCTGGGGAGATCAGGTTTCATAACCTGTCCTGATCACTCCCTGTGGGTGGCCGGTATCACCTCTTATCTCTTTTCTTTTTTTCTTTGCAGTTACCTCATCGTCGAGTGACATTCTCTGCAGCTAATCAGGCACAGGACTTGCAGGACCCCTCACAACATAGTTACTATGACAGCGGGCTAGAAGAGTCAGAGACACCCAGCAGCAAGTCATCATCAGGGCCCCGGATTGGGCCACTAGCTCTGCCTGAGGATCATTATGAGCGCACCACACCCGACGGTAGTATTGGGGAGATGGAGCACCCTGAAAACGGTAAGAGATCCTGCTGCATGCATGTCAGCCTCCTTCCTGAAGATTGTCTTGGTGCAGGCACTTCAAAGACTCGCAAATCTGCATCCCATGGAGGAGGGATAGGTGGGGGGGGGGGGAGGAGGGGTTAGTAGCCATATTGGGACAGACTTGGACAGCGTGAGGCAGGGAGGCCAGAGAAAGTCACAGTTCTGATGGCAAGAGACCACCAAGGATGAGAAGGGGCTCAGCAAGGTGGTCACTGGAGAGGAAGAAAGGAGAAAACAGGACATGGGAGGTAAGAGTAGAGGAGTCAAAGGGATGACTGGGGCTGACATGGCACAGGAAGGAGGGAAACCAGAAGGCTCTGATTTGAGTTGTCAGCAGAACATCCTGGAGGATAGTTGAAGGGGAGATCTGGGTTACAGTTTGCCACTGAGCCCTTGGGCAAATCACAGCTCTTTGTGTTTTGGAACAAAGGCCAGGGGAGTGTCTAGACTAGCATGTACAATGGTGTTATATGTTAAAACTAGATTTGAAACTCTTGTTTAAACAGACCCAGAGGAGCAGCTGGGGTAGAAACAAGATGGAGGGGAGAGGGCCTAGGGGATTCCTTGGTGTAGAGGTGGATATTGAAGCCAAGGGAGAATACAAAAGGACCAACCTTGGGATAGCAAGAGACATTGGAAGAAGAGGAGACATGGTGCAGCATGATTGTGGCAAACCCATAACAGCCTAACTCTTTTTTATGGCCCCATCAAAAATGTCTCTTTGCTCCCATTGCAGATCATCTGCCTCTTCTCCACCTCAGCCATGGCTTGGGCACTGTTTTTGCCCCTTCCAGTGCCAGGGGTCTGTCTGTCTCCCCTCAACTAATCACTTCTGTCAGGCTAAGTTGCCTCCTCCTGCCCAGGCTCTGGCCATGTGCCCAATACCTCCCCTCCTCTACCTTCTGCATTCTGACATTGAGGAGTTTTCCTCTGAAATGAGGCCTCTCATTAAGTGGGCTGCAGAGGAACCTTTGGGGAAGAGCAGGGCATCAAAATTGTTGCTGTGAATTTTCCCTAGTGTTGGGAGAGATGGAAATAAGCAGGGGTTCCCTCACTTGGGACAGGGTAGATAAAGGGCTGCTGCATCAGCACATTTCTGGGCACTTGCTGTGGCCGGAGCCTGCAGGAGGGCTCAGGCAGCCTGGGGGGTTGGAAAGCCACTGGACCTCTACACTGGGAATACGCGTGGTGCGATGGGGATTGCATGGTGGCAAAGGCCTGGTGGGATGGGCCTCAAATTCCTCCTTATCAGTTTCTGGGACAGGGGCCTGAGAGGATATGGCTGGAGTGCACTATGTTCCAGCTATTCTGGGCTGCTCAATGGACCTAGGGGAGCGCAGCCAGACCAAGTTAGAGCAATCTCTAGGACTGAAGTGGCCCCTGAATCCAGGATGTGCTAAAATGGCAGAAAGCTCCCGCTCTGACTGTGGGAATTTCATACAGACCACTTCCTCCCAAAGAGGAGAAACATTCAGCTTGGAAAAAGGGGAGAAAGGAGAGGTCTGGGGCCTGGCTGATGGGGTTCTTGGGGTCTCTCCCGTATGCTGTGTCATAACCCTCAGGTGAGAGCTGGGTGAGTGGAAGGGACTGTTGAGGGACCTGTGAGGAGGATTCTGATATGACACCATGTCAGTTGGGGGAGCAATGATTGAGTGTCATCAATAATGACAGTGATCACGAGAGGATGAAGGCTGTGTGCCTGTGAAAACAGAGGAGGGGATAGGAAAGGAGGAGAGACTGGAGCTGGACAGAGGAGGAGGTGAAGGAAGGAGAGACAGAACAAGGGACAGATGGGGACACACAGAAGATTGAAACAAGTAGCAGAGCAGAGTTCCCACTGGCAGCATATGGCATCTGCTGGGGAAGATTTTGGTGGGGAAACTGAGGCTCAGAAAGAGGAGGTGACATGCTCAGGCTGCAGAGTCAGCAACAGAATCTTGGCCCTGTGCTTTAGCCACACAGTTCTTCGTCTGTCTAGTGAGAGCTGCAGCTGCCTTTAGCCTCTGGGATTCTGACTATTCTGGACTCTTTTTCCCTTCTTGATGATTAATCCTGTTCAGGTCAGTTTCAGCTCCAGCAAAGCTGTCACCATGCTGTTGGAGAGACCACTTGACTAGCCAGCAGAGGGAGATAATTTAGGCCCCACTATGTTGTTGATCTCTGAGATAGTCAATTCTCAGCAGGGGAGTAGAGTGCAAGGAGTGAGCTAGACCAGTGGTTTTCAAACTGCGGGTTGTGACCCAGTACTGGGTCACGGAATATAAGGCACTGGGTTGCAGCCAGCCCCTAGGCAGGGGGCCACAGGGCTCCGTGCGCTACCCCTGCCCCGAGCACCGTCAAATGGGAGCGGGGGAAGCTTGCGCACCTCCGCCTAGGAGCCAGACCTGCTGCTGGCTGCTTCTGGGCCACAGTGTGGTCCGCGGTGCCAGGAGAGGCAGGAAGCCCCGGCTGTGCCGCTGACTGGGAGCTGCCCGAGGTAAGCCCACGCCCCAATCCCCTGCCCCAGTCTTGAGCCCCTCCCAAACCCGGAGCCCCTTCCTGCACCCCAAACCCCTCATCAAATTTGCAGATGACACTAAACTGGGAGGAGTGGTAGATACATTGGAGGGTAGGGATAGGATACAGAGGGACCTAGACAAATTAGAGGATTGGGCCAAAAGAAACCTGATGAGGTTCAACAAGGACAAGTGCAGAGTCTTGCACTTAGGACGGAAGAATCCCATGCACTGTTACAGACTAGGGACCGAGGGACTAGGCAGCAGTTCTGCAGAAAAGGACCTAGGGGTTACGGTGGACGAGAAGCTGGATATGAGTCAACAGTGTGGCCTTGTTGCCAAGAAGGCTAACGGCATTTTGGGCTGTTTAAGTAGGGGCATTGCCAGCAGATCGAGGGACGTGATCGTTCCCCTCTATTCGACATTGGTGAGGCCTCACCTGGAGTACTGTGTCCAGTTTTGGGCCCCACAGTACAAGAAGGATGTGGAAAAATTGGAAAGAGTCCAGCAGAGGGCAACAAAAATGATTAGGGGGCTGGAGCACATGACTTATGAGGAGAGGCTGAGGGAACTGGGATTGTTTAGTCTGCAGAAGAGAAGAATGAGGGGGGATTTGATAGCTGCTTTCAACTACCTGAAAGGGGGTTCCAAAGAGGATGGATCTAGACTGTTCACAGTGGTACCAGATGACAGAACAAGGAGTAATGGTCTCAAGTTGCAGTGGGGGAGGTTTAGATTGGATATTAGGAAAAACTTTTTCACTAGGAGGGTGGTGAAGCACTGGAATGGGTTACCTAGGGAGGTGGTGGAATCTCCTTCCTTAGAGGTTTTTAAGGTCAGGCTTGACAAAGCCCTGGCTGTGATGATTTAGTTGGGATTAGGTCCTGCTTTGAGCAGGGGGTTGGACTAGAT
>QXTE01000341.1:711024-799200 GCA_003942145.1 Platysternon megacephalum
GGTCGGTCCTGGGGCCGGTTTTGTTCAATATCTTCATTAATGATCTGGAGGATGGCGTGGACTGCACTCTCAGCAAATTTGCAGATGACACTAAACTGGGAGGAGTGGTAGATACGCTGGAGGGTAGGGATAGGATACAGAGGGACCTAGACAAATTAGAGGATTGGGCCAAAAGAAACCTGATGAGGTTCAACAAGGACAAGTGCAGAGTCCTGCACTTAGGACGGAAGAATCCCATGCACTGTTACAGACTAGGGACCGAGTGGCTAGGCAGCAGTTCTGCAGAAAAGGACCTAGGGGTTACGGTGGACGAGAAGCTGGATATGAGTCAACAGTGTGCCCTTGTTGCCAAGAAGGCTAACGGCATTTTGGGCTGTATAAGTAGGGGCATTGCCAGCAGATCGAGGGACGTGATCGTTCCCCTCTATTCGACATTGGTGAGGCCTCACCTGGAGTACTGTGTCCAGTTTTGGGCCCCACACTACAAGAAGGATGTGGAAAAATTGGAAAGAGTCCAGCGGAGGGCAACAAAAATGATTAGGGGGCTGGAGCACATGAGTTATGAGGAGAGGCTGAGGGAACTGGGATTGTTTAGTCTGCAGAAGAGAAGAATGAGGGGGGATTTGATAGCTGCTTTCAACTACCTGAAAGGGGGTTCCAAAGAGGATGGATCTAGACTGTTCACAGTGGTACCAGATGACAGAACAAGGAGTAATGGTCTCAAGTTGCAGTGGGGGAGGTTTAGATTGGATATTAGGAAAAACTTTTTCACTAGGAGGGTGGTGAAGCACTGGAATGGGTTACCTAGGAAGGTGGTGGAATCTCCTTCCTTAGAGGTTTTTAAGGTCAGGCTTGACAAAGCCCTGGCTGTGATGATTTAGTTGGGATTAGGTCCTGCTTTGAGCAGGGGGTTGGACTAGATGACCTCCTGAGGTCCCTTCCAACCCTAATCTTCTATGATTCTATGATTCTATCCCTGGCCCCACCCCAGAGCCTGCACCCCCAGCCCAGAGACCTGATCCCTTCCTGCACCCCAACCCCTTGCCCCAGCCCTGAGCCCCCCCAAACCCAGAGCCCCCTCCTGCACCCCAAACCCCTCATCCCCAGCCCCACCCCAGAGCCTGCACCCCCAGCCCAGAGCCCTGAGCCCCTCCTGCACCCCAACCCCCTTCCCGAGCCCAGAGCCCCCTCCCACACCCTGAACCCCTCATTGCTAGCTCCACCCCGCAGTCCTCACCCCTGCACCCCAACCCTCTGCCCCAGCCCTGAACCCCTCCCACACCCCAAACCCCTCATCCCCAGCTCCATTGGGATGCGGGCATCAACAATTTTCTTCAACCCAGAAAAAAAGTTTGAAAACCACTGAGCTAGACCCTAGAGAGGGCAGGGGACACTTGTCCTGGTTAGTGCCCTGCACAAAGGAGATGCATCTTCTGACTGAAGTACCTGAACATGACTCCCCTAAATAATGAAAATATCAGTCTCTGCTCATAAACTTTTCCCCTCCCTCCTATAGTAAGGTGCCTTCACTAACATGCTCACTGCCATGGACAGCAGCCAGGCATGCACATACGCATGTGCACACCACACATACATGCTTACCAACACACACATGCATGCACACACCATGTTCACATACACAACAGGGCTGAAGAGATACAGAACTCTATTTTGTGGCCACCATCACCTGGCCTGGGTGAAGCTCCCCTCATATGTTAGTCAGGCTCCCCTGTTTCCAGCAGCTGCTGGTACACCCACAAACTTGATGCAGTGCAGAAAGTGTGAGAGGCCAGGGCTCCACTGATTCTTCTAACATTAACTCTAGCCTGTCTCTATGTTCTTCAGATTGTCTAACAAAGATAATTATATCAACAGAGAATATGAGGATAGGGTCAAAAATTCTGATCCCCCTAGGTGATACATTGGGTGACTATGGAACCAGGCCAGGGGATCTGTAGCTTGAAAGGTACCTAGTTACACTGCTACCTTACTTCATGATAATTAGCTAGAGAATCCTCTGGTGAGGCTAGCATATTAGGGTCTGATCCAATTTCATAGCTCATAGTAGTAGTGTGACCCAAATTAAGGGGTCCTGTGAAGCAGATATCATCATGACTTTGAATCAACTGATTCAGTTTCTCCAGCTAGTCTTCTAACAGTGCCAACTCAACAAGGGCCATACAGGGAAATCTAGTTTTGTTTCTGAGATCTTGGAAGCATAGGCCATTCTTGCTCATAGAATGTGAAGTTAATGCTGGAGAAACACTATTATTAGATCCCACACAGCCCACCATCTGTGGCAGGTGCAGGACTGCACCCTATTGTACATTTTCTAGAGTTTTATCTAGTCTAGTAATAAATGTTCAAAATGATGGGTCTTCACCATTTTCCCCAGGAGACTGTTCAAAGCCTAAGAGATCTGATGGGCGGATGATCATCTTTTGATATCTCTTCTGCTGGAAGTCAAAGTGCATGGTAGCTGTGTCTTTTCTTTTGTAAGTCATCCCTTATTTGGTTACCACAGACACTTTTGGATCCTTCCTTATTGGACACCTCCCACTGTGCAAGTTGCAGCGAAGTTCTGAGTTGCAAAGGCTGCATGAGCCTTTCCAAAAAGATTTAGTAGGTTGTTGAGGGAGATCCCCACAGTATCTTGGCATTGACATATGCCATCTTCCCTGGTAACCCAATTGGTTGGTACCTTTAGTACCTGACCAGGATGTCCCCTACTTCCTACCCAACACTCTGCAATGCTGTCATCTGGTAGAGTGTGAAATACTGAGCTGGGGACCCCTGCATTACTCACCTGTAAGGCTGCCTTGCTCACTCTGAAGACATCTGTTCCCATTATATTGAAGATTTGCTCTGGTAAGGAAAGGCTGGGAACTTTTTAAGAACACTTTACTAGATGCCCAAAAAGCCACAATCTGACAATTGAGGAAGAATGCTGAATTGGTTAAAAAACTACCCGGGGATTAGAGGAGAAGAAAAGGCAGCAATAAAAAATTAAATATTTCAAACAAATGGAAAGGAGATGTTGATAGTAACGAATATAAATCAGAAGCTAGGAATTGGAGAAAATTGATAAGGGAAGCAAATGGACACAAGGAGAAATCTATGGTTAGCAGAGTTAAGGATAATAAAAAGAAGCTTATTAGGAACAAAAAGAATCCTAACAATGGTATTTCCTAGGGTTGGAGTCTCAAAATGGCAACAGCAGCAGGACATGGTGCTGCTGTCACACTTATTGTGACTTTTAGCCTACAGGCTAGGGCACTCAGATAGTATGTGGGAGACCTGGGTTCAATTCCCCCTTCTGCCTGATTTGGGTAAAGGTATTTGAACATGGGTCTACCACATTATAGAAGAGTAGCCTAGCCACTTGGCTATGAGACATCCAGTTTTGGGAATTTTTCTATCTCCCCTGTTGAAGCTGTTCTACTTTGTTTAAATAATTATTGGAGTAGGGACATGAACTTGGGTCACCTGTGTTGGACTGCATGCATGTATTCTTTCTGCGTGCTGCACTGGCTTTTGCCAGATAGCCCATACAGCATGTTCTGATGGAACTGCCCAATAAAACCACAAGACTTGGTTTAGTAGCGAAGGCACCTGGCCAGTTGCCAATGAAGTATGGTGCTAATGCCCCAGCTCAATGGTTACAGGTACCCTAAAACATGTATGCCCGTGACAATGGACCAGCTCAGTGAATGGCGGGACTTTCCTAGGCTAGACAGAAACACTCCCTTTGAGGCTTCATTTTGTACATCAATACAAACATGCTACATGTTGCCCCTCTGACGTGGTTAGTTACTGCCCCCTGATGTGGGTTGTTACCACCCACTACCTTGTACATGTTGATTCGATCAGAACATCTTTATCCATGACCTTCCTGATCCACTGTCATCCTGACCTTATCTTTAGGAGGGGTCATAGAATCATAGAATATCAGAGTTGGAAAGGACCTCAGGAGGTCATCTAGTCCAACCCCCTGCTCAAAGCAGGACCTAATCCCAACTAAATCATCCCAGTCAGGGCTTTGTCAAGCCTGACCTTAAAAACCTCCCTAGGTAACCCATTCCAGTGCTTCACCACCCTCCCCACTGCAACTTGAGACCATTACTCCTTGTTCTGTCATCTGGTACCACTGAGAACAGTCTAGATCCATCCTCTTTGGAACCCCCTTTCAGGTAGTTGAAAGCAGCTATCAAATCCCCCCTCATTCTTCTCTTCTGCAGACCAAACAATCCCAGTTCCCTCAGCCTCTCCTCATAAGTCATGTGCTCCAGCCCCCTAATCATTTTTGTTGCCCTCCGCTGGACTCTTTCCAATTTTTCCACATCCTTCTTGTACTGTGGGGCCCAAAACTGGACACAGTACTCCAGGTGAGGCCTCACCAATGTCGAATAGAGGGGAATGATCACGTCCCTCGATCTGCTGGCAATGCCCCTACTTATACAGCCCAAAATGCCGTTAGCCTTCTTGGCAACAAGGGCACACTGTTGACTCATATCCAGCTTCTCGTCCACCGTAACCCCTAGGTCCTTTTCTGCAGAACTGCTGCCTAGCCACTCGGTCCCTAGTCTGTAACAGTGCATGGGATTCTTCCGTCCTAAGTGCAGGACTCTGCACTTGTCCTTGTTGAACCTCATCAGGTTTCTTTTGGCCCAATCCTCTAATTTGTCTAGGTCCCTCTGTATCCTATCCCTACCCTCCAGCGTATCTACCACTCCTCCCAGTTTAGTGTCATCTGCAAATTTGCTGAGAGTGCAGTCCACGCCATCCTCCAGATCATTAATGAAGATATTGAACAAAACCGGCCCCAGGACCGACCCTTGGGGCACTCCGCTTGAAACCGGCTGCCAACTAGACATGGAGCCGTTGATCACTACCCGTTGAGCCCGACGATCTAGCCAGCTTTCTATCCACCTTATAGTCCATTCATCCAGCCCATACTTCTTTAACTTGCCGGCAAGAATACTGTGGGAGACCGTATCAAAAGCTTTGCTAAAGTCAAGGAATAACACATCCACTGCTTTCCCCTCATCCACAGACCCAGTTATCTCCTCATAGAAGGCAATTAGGTTAGTCAGGCATGACTTGCCCTTGGTGAATCCATGCTGACTGTTCCTGATCACTTTCCTCTCCTCTAAGTGCTTCAGAATTGATTCCTTGAGGACCTGCTCCATGATTTTTCCAGGGACTGAGGTGAGGCTGACTGGCCTGTAGTTCCCCGGATCCTCCTTCTTCCCTTTTTTAAAGATGGGCACTACATTAGCCTTTTTCCAGTCATCCGGGACCTCCCCCGATCGCCATGAGTTTTCAAAGATAATGGCCAATGGCTCTGCAATCACATCCGCCAACTCCTTTAGCACCCTCGGATGCAGCGCATCCGGCCCCATGGACTTGTGCTCGTCCAGTTTTTCTAAATAGTCCCGAACCACTTCTTTCTCCACAGAGGGCTGGTCACCTTCTCCCCATACTGTGCTGCCCAGTGCAGCAGTCTGGGAGCTGACCTTGTTCGTGAAGACAGAGGCAAAAAAAGCATTGAGTACATTAGCTTTTTCCACATCCTCGGTCACTAGGTTGCCTCCCTCATTCAGTAAGGGGCCCACACTTTCCTTGACTTTCTTCTTGTTGCTAACATACCTGAAGAAACCCTTCTTGTTACTCTTAACATCTCTTGCTAGCTGCAACTCCAAGTGTGATTTGGCCTTCCTGATTTCACTCCTGCATGCCTGAGCACTATTTTTATATTCCTCCCTGGTCATTTGTCCAATCTTCCACTTCTTGTAAGCTTCTTTTTTGCGTTTAAGTTCAGCAAGGATTTCACTGTTTAGCCAAGCTGGTCGCCTGCCATATTTACTATTCTTTCTACACATCGGGATGGTTTTTTCTTGCAACCTCAATAAGGATTCTTTAAAATACAGCCAGCTCTCCTGGACTCCTTTCCCCCTCATGTTATTCTCCCAGGGGATCCTGCCCATCAGTTCCCTGAGGTAGTCAAAGTCTGCTTTTCTGAAGTCCAGGATCCGTATTCTGCTGCTCTCCTTTCTTCCTTGTGTCAGGATCCTGAACTCTACCATCTCATGGTCACTGCCTCCCAGGTTCCCAGCGTATTCCTGTTATCTGTAGGGATTGTGTAGGCATTGAGGTGTTCTAAGTACCACCCTTCTGGAATGTGTTTGCGTGAGTGCTCTGTGGCTAGCACCTCCTAGGAATGTGTGTTTTTGCAATATCAGCCCTGTTCTTGCCAGATTCTGTGAGCAGGGCCTGCCTCTAGCTCACAACCTGATTTTGCTTTATATCAGCAAAGCTTTGACTGCTGCTGTAGCTCAGGCCTCATACAAGGGCTTATGTTTCAGGCCCTCTTCCTACTACAATGTGTGTCCTAAACCAGGGGTATTCAATAGGCAGACCGCGGGCCAAATCCAGACTGCCAGATGCTTTTGAATGGACCCAAAAATCTTTTTATTTACTTATTATAATTATTGTTGTTGTTTTATTATTTTCTCTGGAATCTTGACTTTGACTATACCATGACCAAGAAATTTGGCCTTTGACAAAAAAATAATTGACTACCCCTCCACTAGGTTGTAAAGTCAGTCATACAGGACAAAGAATAGTATGTTGCTCCCCAGGGGTAACCAGGGTTTTGAGGGACCTCACCACTACCTGCCCTTAGCATGAAACAGACTTATCTGTGCCTGCTGTAGCTCAGCTCCCTGAAACCAACAGCCTCTGACAACACAAGCACTGTCTTCCAGGCCTCCACAGACCTTGCTGTCTCTGTACAGGTTAGTGACAGGCACACACTGACCCCCGAGTCCTGAGAGCATTCCCTGCAGTGCCCAGCCCTTAACCACTGGATACTCATAGAAATTACCAGGTTTGCTGTCCTCAAAAGAACAGTGTACACCCAGTTTGAATATTACAATGCACTGATATATATTTATAGTGAAAACAATCATAAGGTTATTATCAAAAGCTAAGATTTAAGACATAGTGCATAAGCATAATGGAAACAAAAGTGGTTACACATAAAACAAAGATTCATAGAGCCTAAACTTACCTTTAACTAGCTAAACCCTTTTCTGAAGTAGTTTGTCTCACCTAAAGCCATCTCCCAGCATCTCCAACCAACCTGGCTGGGATCCCCCTTTCATGAATGCAAAAAACACTGTCCCTTTTGCTTCCTCAGTGTGCCTTCTTCTTATACCCCCACCCCAAAATTCACTGTTTTCCCCCAGAATAAGGGTGACCCCCTCCCCCCGAAGACCTATTTCCTGGTATGCTGACTTCATGTTGACTTCACATCCTCATGTGGGCTTTATATGCACACAGAGCTTCCATTGGGTTGGCCTACAATGCTTAATTTATATGTGACCGAGGCAGACAGGAAAATATACATCCTTTGTCTGGCAGAAACCTATTTGTCAACCCTGCTTTGATTCAGACTTTAAAACATATTTTCCAGTATATACACATAGTGTCAGTACATAGACATCACAATAGTATTAATAACCAGTATGATCCTGGCTTTCATTTTAGATCTCACATGACATTCTTTGTAGATAAATACTATGAAAGCAGCGTGCTAGGTGTAGTGAGTTCGTCCGTTTGGATGGGAGCTGCTGTTATAGAACAGTGAACGCTTGCTGGGTGGCATTGGGGGGTTCTTAGAGTCACAAATACTCAATGGACCAGGGCACCAGTATGAGAATGACTTAGCCTAGTGGTTAGGGTATTCACATGGGACACGGATGTGAAAAACTTCTTTCTTGTCGTGTGGCCATTTTGTTAATCATCCCTCTTTGCTTTCGTTAAAGTGCCCAAAATAGAAATGAAAACTTTCGAGCTTGTAAGAGACGTGAGGCATAGGCAGTCTTGCCTAGCAGTCACAGCTGGACTGAGGTCTGCCCACCAGGGATGGGAGTTGCCGGGCCAGAGTTATAGGAATCACAAGGCCAGGTTTCATAAAGAAGAGTCAGGGTCAGAGTCAGGCTGGGGTCAGAGACAAGAGACCAGAGGTAGTACCAGGTTAGAATCAAGAGGCAGGAATCAGGGTCGTCGAAGTCAGCCTGGAGTCAGAGACCAGAGCTCAGGAGACAAGACAAAGTCCAGCATTGTAGCAGGCCAAGGTCTATGTGGTTGCTTAGACAACTTCCTGGGCCAACACCTGGGATTAAGTAGGGGCACTTGGCCAATCAGAGGACTGCAGGGAACTGTCACTCTGGGTCTCATGGGTGGTACTTCCTGCGATGCCTATTCTCCACAGCGCTTCCTGGCTGTGCCTCTGCAGGGCCTTCTGCTGGTATGGTGGGAATATCAGCCACACCAGGCTCTGCAGATCTAGGTTTTAGTCCCTGCATCCTTACAAAACTGAGGCAATTGAAATGTTTAATTTCAATCTCACTCAAAATGTTTTGATTTACTGAAAATTTTGAAAATTTTTGTTTTCAGTTTGATCCAAAACAAACCTTTTTTTTCGTTTAATTTTGTAGAATTGCCTGTGAATTGAAAAATCCACTATTTTCCCAGCTCTATTTCTGGGGTTGGGCAGAGTGTAGACACTGTCAATCTGGCTATGGGCCTCCAGGAACATATTCTAGGTGCCGACCCCATACACCAATTGCCTAGGGCCTGAAACTAGTGCTGGCTCTCCTTAGATTCCCCAAGAGCTAATGCATGCTCTCAGAGGACAACTGAAGCTGCCAGTCTTCCAGCGTACTGCTTCCCTCTTTGGGGACTACATGAAGTGTAGGCAAGTAACACAGGAACACTGCAAAGGAATTTCTAAATACATACACACTTAACTCTTAGGCCTGGTCCACACTAGGGGGGGGGGATCGATCTAAGATATGCAACTTCAGCTACGAGAATAGCGTAGCTGAAGTCGACGTAACTTAGATCGAATTAAAATTACTTACTTCGCGTCCTCGTGGCGCTGGATCGACGGCCGCGGCTCCCCCTTCGACTTTGCTTCCGCCTTTCGCACTGCTGGAGTTCAGCAGCCGACGGGAGAGCGATCGGGGATCGATTTATCGCGTCTACACTACACGCGATAAATCGATCCCCGATAATTCGATCGCTACCCGCCGATCCGGCGGGTAGTGTAGACATAGCCTTAGATAGCACAAGAGATATACAAATATCCTGTACCCAAATCCCTGTCTTAGTTTCTTCACTCCAAAAGGCCTTTGGGATTTGGTCTGTGTGTTTTCAGGTGGTTCAGGATTCTTCCTCTTCTTTTTCTCCTCTTGCTGAGCCTTGTCAGCTTCTAGTCCTGGTCTTCTCCGCTTTCTCTTGCTGGATGGAGGCTTTTTTTTTTTCTTTTTCTTTTTTTAATGAAGTTGTAGTCCCCTTTGCCAGATGACCAAATGGACCTGATCCATTGCTTGGTTACCAACCTGCTTGGAAAAATGGGTTCCTTTGGGTGTTAGGCAGCTTATTGTTCTGCTACAGCAAAGTTATTCAACTGTTGATGGTCCTTACCAACTGTCCCATTCAGGGGCAGATCCCCAGGTGCAAGTTCCCCTCCCCTTCACACAAGAGGAATGATGCAAGGATACAGTAAAAGTCAAACATAAGCTTATAAACATACAGAGAGTTTATAAAATCAAACTGGAATCCATGAGTTCACACAGATAGATTCCGAGATTGTCACAACCATACTTTTAACTCACAAGAACACAACTGATAGAATTGTTCTATTCCCACCACCTAAAAGGGATCACCAAGTGTGTAAACCCCACTTCTATACATTCATTTCCTTATATACACTCCCAGGTAAAGTGCAACTTCAGAATAACTCTCATCACCTTAGAATGGCATGAGGATTCATATCACGGTGAATGGTTCTTAGCGGGCCTGCGTGGGGTGGTGTGTGGCAGTCAACATGAGTTAACTGGCCTGTGTGAGTGGTGCATGTCTGTGCATCAGGTCAGGTGGGTGTTAGTGGCCCTGGTAAGGTGGTGCGTGGCTGTGTGTCATAGTGCATGGGTATTAGTAACCCCACCCACGGCAGCATGTGGCTATGTGTTGTGGTTTGTGGGTGTTAGCAGTCCTGCTTGGGGTGGTATGTGGCTACATGTTGTTGATATGGAATTACTGGGCCTGCCCAAAGAGGGAGCATTGGACGCTGCCCCTCTCCCGACAGGAGTTGTACTTCTGGTGGGGGGCTGCAAGGAGCTGAGAGCCCAGGCTCTTAGCCCCCCAACACTGCCCCTTGTAAGTCAGTAGATGTGCTCCTGGTGAGGTTGCACATCACCAACAGAAGGATGTGGATGTGAACCACTGCAGTAATTAACTGCAGTGGCTATCAGTCAACCTAACATAGGTCAATTTAAACTTGTAGTGTAGACGTGCCCTGAGATTTCACCAACCAGTTATCAAGTGTAAACGCCTCAAGCACTTTAACAGCCTTAACATGGAGTCACAGACAGTCCAATCTGGTACTCTGGTCTATCTTGCCACCCAGGTAAGCTTACCTTTGTGATAGATGGTCCCTTACACCAAGGATCACAGCAATATTCAGGTTACTCCCAGTCACATACCCCAGGTTAATTGCATCTTTAGATCTCAAACCAAGATAAATCTTGTAGCTAATCCTATAATAAACTGTCTAAATATTTATTAACTAGTTGCCAAAGGAAATAAGAGAGTTATTTACAAGGTTAAAGCAGGTAAACATATACACACAAATGAGTTCCAGTCTTAAGTTTCAAAAAGTAATAGAAGCTACTATAATAAGCAAGCTCTATATGTCCTTTACAGCTAATCTAGTCCAAGCACAGGGATCATTTGCTTATGCTTATCAGTCCTTGCCCCTGAGAGTCCAAGCAGTATAAAAGCTTTGGACTACTTTGCTTAAGTATCTTGAGTAATTTTGTATCGTCTGCAAATTTTGCCACCTCACTGTTTACTGCTTTTATGAACATATTGAAAAGCAATAGTCTCAGTACAGACACCACTATTTACCTCGCTTCATTCTGAAAACTGACCATTTATTCCTACCCTGTGTTTCCTGTCTTTTAACCAGTTACTGATCCATGAGAGGACCTTCCCTCTTATCCCGTGACAGCTTACTTTGCTTATGAGCCTTTGGAAAGGGACCTTGTCAAAGGCTCTCTGAAAGTCCAGCTACACTGTATCCATTAGATCATGCTTGTGTATGTTTGTTGACCCCCCTCAAGGAATTCTAACAGATCGGTGAGGCATGATTTCCCTATACAAAAGCCATGTTAACTCTTCCCCAACAAATTGTTTTTATATATGTGTCTGATAATTCTGTTCTTTACTATAGTTTCAACCAATTTGCCTGCTACTGAAGTTAGGCTTACCGGCCTTTAATTGCCAGGATTACCTCTGGAGCCTTTTTAAAAATTGGCATCACATTAGCTATCCTCCCGGTGCGACTGATTCTGCCTAAAAGTGTGGGGACCCCGAGGCCCAACCCACTCCATGGTCTCACCCCTGTCCCTCCTCTTCCTCCTAAGGCCCCGCCCCTGGCCAAGCCAGAAGCTGAAGCCAGGCCATGGAGCCCAGTCCCCTCAACCTGCCTGGGGTGGGGTGGGGGCCTGAGAAAAGCCCCTGGCCCATGTCCCCTCCCCTGGCCCCTCACCCCAGGCAGGTGGAGGGTCAGAGGCTCCCCTCAGCTGCCTGGGCTCCCCATACTGCTCTTACTCAGGTGGGTTCCAGCTTCCAGCCTGGCAAGGGGGTGGGGCCTTGGGGGAGAGGAGGAGCAGAGGGCCAGGCCCGTGGCAAAAGGTAGATGGGCCAGGCCTGTCTATATTCAAAAAGTGGGAGGGCCATGCCCCCTTGGCCCCCTTTATGCCAGCGCCCCTGCCTCCAGTCATCTGGTACAGAAGCTGATTAAAATGATAGGTTACATACCACAGTTAGTAGTTCTGCAATTTCATATTTGAGTTCCTTCAGTTGGGTGAATACTATCTGGTCCTGGTGACTTATTACTGTTTAATTTACCAATTTATTCCAAAACCTCCTCTATTGACACCTCAATCTGGGACAGTTCCTCAGATTTGTCACCTACATAAGAACAGCCATGCTGAGTCAGACCAAAGGTCCATCTAGCCCATTATCCTGTCTTCCGATAGTGGTCAATGCCAGGTGCTTCAGAGGGAATGAACAGAACGGGCAATAATCAAGTGATCCATCCCCTGTCGCCCATTCCCTGCTTCTGGCAAACAGAGGCTAGGGACACCATCCCTGCCCATCCTGTCCAATAGCCATTGATGGACATATCCTCCATGAACTTATTTAGGCTTTTTTTTAACCCTGTTATGGTCTTGGCCTTCACAACATCTTCTATCAAAGAGTTCCACAGGTTGACTGTGTGTTGTGTGAAGAAATACTTCCTATTGTTTGTTTTAAACCTGCTGCCTATTAATTTCATTTGGTGGCCCCTAGTTCTTGTGTTATGAGGAGTAAATAACACTTCCTTATTTATTTTCTCCACACCAGTCATGATTTTATAGACCTCTATCATATCCCCCCTTAGTCGTCTCTTTTCCAAGCTGAAAAGTCCAGTCTTATTCATCTCTCCTCATATTGAAGCTGTTCCATACCCCTAATCATTTTTGTTTCCCTTTTCTGTATCTTTTCCAATTCCAATATAACTTTTTTGAGATGGGGCGACCAGATCTGCATGCAGTATTCAAGATGTGGGTGTACCATGGATTTATATAGAGGCAATATGATATTTTCTGTCTTATTATCTATCCCTTTCCTAATGATTCCCAACATTCTGTTAGCGATTCCTAAAAGGTATGGCTCAGGTGTGGGAACCTCCCTCACATCCTCTGCAGTGAAGACCGATGCAAGGAATTCTTTTAGCTTCTCTGCAATGGCCTTATCTTCCTTGAGAGCTCCTTTAGCACCTCAATCGTCCAGTGGCCCCACTGATGGTTTGTCAGGCTTCCTGCTTCTGATGTCCTTAAATATATATTTTGCTGTTAATTTTTAAGTCTTTGGCTAATTGCTCTTCAAATTCTTTTTTGGCCTGCCTAATTATACTTTTACACTTGACTTGCCAGACTTTATGCTCCTTTCTATTTTCCTCAGTAGGATTTAACTTCCAAATTTTAAAGGATGCCTTTTTGCCTCTAACCACTTCTTTAACTTTGTTGTTTAGCCATGGTGGCACTTTTTTGGTTCTCTTACTGTGATTTTTAATTTGGGGGTATACATTTAATTTGACCCCTTTATATGGTGCCAGCTCTTTCATAAAATAGGACCGTGAAGTCAGGCTACATTTTTTACTTATTGAGGCAGGCTTGAGACCTCTGTCAGAGCCAGGTCGGTCAGTATGTTGCGTCAGTTAGGAGTGTGCCTCCTACTTTGCCTGAGTTCCAACATGGCTCCCCCTCCCGATTGCCTGGGAAGAGTCATAAGACCTCCAAGCAGCCCACCAAAAGAAGATCTCTGGCATCGAAGTCTGCTAGGCATGGGGTTAAGAGGAGAATGCAGATGAAGTTAAGCACTCACTCTTCTCCAGCACCACAGAAACCAGCAGCAATGACTCTGGCATCGAGGCAGGTACTGTCAAGTCCAGACCCTGAGGGAGCACCTTCCACATCTGTGGAACTGCACAAGAAATTTCTGGCAGCCTCAAATGCCTAAAGCGTGATCTCTTGTCACTTTCAGTGCCGGTATCACCAACAGTACAGGAGTCGGCACTCTTGGTATAACCGGACACGGGCTCCAACAACATCGCTGTAGTGCCCGGTACCATGTCAGCTCCATTTGCCTCAGATGGCTTGTCCTTTGGTACCACTGAGGGGGGAAGCCCGCAATGCTTGCTATGCTGCAACGTGCAACTTGGCCTCCGTCTCTGGCACCATCGGCAGCAGCACCTCCATGGCTACCGGAAGGAGAGCCGTCCTCCTATGAATCAGAGGTTGGGTCCTACATTTCCCAACCTCGGAGCCACTCTCTCTAGTCCCCATCGAAGCACTACTACCCTGCAAGGGATCCTTCTGCAGGAGTACCATCAAGTGGGTGGCCAGGAGGTCACTTGGGGCCTACACCTGTCCAGTTGCCTTTTTGGAATCTGTGGGCTTTCCCCCCATTTTCTAGATTATACTTTAGGCATTCCTATTCAGTCGCCTTGGAGAGGCGTGCAGTATCTGCCCACCAGGCACCTCCTGTTCTTGAACCTGTTCCTGAGCCCAGTACCAGGTGACAAGAGCTGGATGAGGAGGTCCCCACTGGACAAGTGATGGAAGAAGAGCAGCCTGAGCCTGTGCTGGCCTCCTCTTCATCCTCTCCTGATGACGCAGTCTCATCAGGGGGCATTTTGTCTCCCCCAGATGACTATAAGGCCCATCAAGAATTGTTAAAGAGCAGGGGTTCTCAGACTTTTGTGCTGGTGACCCCTTTCCCACAGCAAGCCTCTGAGTGTGACCCCCCTTATCCATTAAAAACACCTTTTTATATATTTAACACTATTATAAATGCTGGAGGCAAAGCAGGGCTTGGGGTGGAGGGTGACAGCTTGCGACCCCCCATGTAATAACCTTGTGACCCCCTGAGGGGTCCCGACCCCCAGTTTGAGAACCCCTGTTAAAGAGGGTGGCCTTAAGCCTGGGCATCCAGGTGGAGGAAGTGAAAGAATCCTTGCACCTCCTGATAGATATTTTGGCCTCAGCAGATCCTTCCAGAGTGACCTTGCCTCTCAATGAGGCAAATATGGATCCCGTTAAGGCACTCTGGTAGACCCCTTCATCCCACTCCAGGCTTGTATTAAACTCCCAAGGTTACAGTTTCTCTCTGACTTTGGATGGGTAGATGGAGCCACCACCCAAATGCAAAAAACCCACCTTTTTTGAGAACCCAGAAAGGCGCACTTGGGAATTCCTTCCTGTATGGTACCCTCAAGCCCTTTCACCCCCGCTTCGGGGAAGAGCTGAGAAAGAAAAACAAAGGAAAACAGCTGTTGCTCCCAGCTAATTAAACAACATATGCACAAACCTCTTAGGACACAAAAAACCAATCCTGTTCTTAACAAAAGTAAATTTTATTAAAAACAAAAAGAAATAAAATACATCTTGAACTTAGGCTTTTTGCTAGATCTTAAAAGAAACAATTACAAAAATTAAGCATTAAGATAGCTCTCTTGAGGTTCAGTTTAAAGGTTACAAGCAGAACAAAAGCATCTGGGGATAGCACAGAGGAGTCCACTAGCCATAAGAAATAAACAGAAATAAACCTAATCACGTCTTTCTAAACATTCCTGATCTACTTACACATTTGGGGTTTCTAAATAAGTAGTTCTAGGTATGATCTGATGATCTATGATCATACCTGGCTTAAAGCTTCTCATAGCATAACTGCTCCCTGTTCCCCTCTTTCCCAGAGAACAACAACAGACACAAAGGGGAAGTTTCCCCCCCATTTAAAAAAGTTCTAGCCTTTCCATTGGCTCTTTTGGTCAGGTGCCCACTCCCTTTCCTTTACCTGGGGGACTTTGTTAACCCTTTAGAGGTAAAGCAAGCAGAGAACAGCCACCAAGAGGGACTTTATAGCTAACTGGCTGGCTGGGCGTCCATAAAAGGGAGTTTAACCCCCTACCCCCTTCATTTATCACAGCATGTTAGACAAACACCAGTCAGAGAAGGTCTAGATAATACTTAGTCTTGCCTTGAGTGCAGGGGACTGGACTAGATGACCTCTCCAGGTCCCTTCCAGTCCTATGATTCTATCTTCTGTAAGGTGCAATCCCTGAATCAAAAGATGCAAAAATTTAGATCTGTTTGCTAGGAAAGTTTATTCTACTTGGGGAGGAGGGGGCTGCAATTTAGGATTGCCAACCAGCAGGTGCTCTTGGGCCAATATGATTTAATGTCTGTGACACCATGCTCAAGTTTAGAGACATGCTGTCAGAAGATACTAGGCAGGAGTTCTCCTTGTAAGTGGACGAGGGGAAATCTGTGGCAAGAGCCTCATTGCAAGCTGCACTGGATTCAGCGGACTCAGCATCCAGGTCCATGGCTTCTGCAGTGGCCATGCACAGGCGCTCCTGGTTGCAGTCCTCAGGGCTTCCATAGGAGGTCCAACAAACTTTACAAGATCTGCCCTTTGAAGGGTCATGACTCTTTTTGGAGCGAATAGAATCTAAACTCCATAGTTTGAAGGACTCCAGGGCAGCCTTAAAGTCTCTGGGTTTATATACCTCAACCCCATGCAGGAAGCACTTCTGCCTGCAGCAGATCCACCGGTACAGAGAAAGAAGAGTAGGTGTTATATGCATAGACTATTTCCTCCTTCTGCCTCTGCATCAATGCCTGCCCCATCTAGACACCCAAGGGGTGCTAAATAGGCATTCAGATGGGCCTTTGAGGAGGCCATACCAGTTCCCAGGATGCTAGAACCCATTTTTTGTTTGTTTGCAAACTGCCTTTCCCACTTTCACAGTCCCTCATTACTACAGACTGTTGGGTGTTAAGCCACATGGAAGTGGGATATACCCTCCAGTTTAGTTCTACCACACTCTCCCTCCCATTCCGTCTTCAGGGACTACTGTCATGGCAAACTTTTAATTCAGGAGGTTTAGTCTCTCCTTCAGCTATAGAGTAGGTTCCGCAGAATCTCAGAGGAAAGGGTTTCTACTCCTATTATTTCCTAATCCCCAAGGCAAAGGGCAGTCTCAGACCTATTTTGGACCTATGTCAGCTCAAAAAGATAAAGTTCCGCACAATCACCCTGGCTTCTATTATTCCCTCCCTAGATCCTGGGGACTGCCTAAAATTTAAGAGATGCCTACTTTCATGTGGCAATTGTGACATTCCCCTCTGGTGTTATGCGGAGCAGTAATCTCCTAGGTCACTCCAATCCTTGACTCTGGGAGCCAGCCTTACCCCGCTCTGCTGTGAGAACCCCCCACTCCTGGGTTGTTCACGCACAGCCTCTGGCATATAAGATGCTCCTTGGATTGTGCAGCTGAATGACACTAGCCAATATCTCCAGTCCCAGACAAAACCCTAGAAACCTCCATCTTGCAGTGTCCAGTTATGTCCGCTGGACACTGTAAGCTTATATGAGTTCATCGATTTAACAAAGAAATTGATATGTATCAGGCTTGTTATCCCAAGGGGAGCCTCTGACACACTTCAAACCAAATGCACTGCTTCAGGTAGAATAAACAAACAAATTTATTAACTATAAAGATAGATTTTAAGTGATTATAAGTCAAAACATAACAAGTCAGATTTTGTCAAATGAAATAAAAGCAAAACGCATTCTAAGCTGATCTTAACACTTTCAATACCTTACAAACCTAGATGCTTCTCACCACAGGCTGGCTGGTTGCTCTTCAGCCAGGCTCTCCCCTTTGATCAGTGCTTCAGTCGCTTGGTGTGGTGTCTGTAGATGTAGGTGGGAGAGAGAGAGAGAGCATGTCAAACGTCTCTCCCTTTTATCATGTTCTTTCTTCCCTCTTGCCTTTGCACCCCCCCCCCCCCGCCCTTCAGAGTCAGGTGAGCATTACCTCATCGCAGTCCCATACTGACCAAAGTATGGAGTACTGGACTACTGTCATGGAAGGATATAAACTGTTCAGGAAGGACAGGCAGGGCAGAAAAGGTGGGGGACTTGGATTGTATGTAAGAGAGCAGTATGACTGCTCAGAGCTCCAGTATGAAACTGCAGAAAAACCTGAGAGTCTGTGGATTAAGTTTAGAAGTGTGAGCAACAAGGGTGATGTCCTGGTGGGAGTCTGTTATAGACCACCAGACCAGGGGGATGAGGTGGACAAGGCTTTCTTCCGGCAACTAACAGAAGTTACTAGATCACAGGCCCTGGTTCTCATGGGAGACTTCAATCACCCTGATATCTGCAAATCCACAAAGTTTTTGAACGTGTAGGGGACAATTTCCAGGTGCAAATGCTGGAGGAACCAACTAGGGGCAGAGATCTTCTTGACCTGCTGCTCACAAACAGGGAAGAATTAGTACGGGAAGCAAAAGTGGATGGGAACCTGGGAGGCAGTGACCATGAGATGGTCGAGTTCAGGATCCTGACACAAGAAAGAAAGGAGAGCAGTAGAATATGGACCCTGAACTTCAGAAAAGCAGACTTAGAGTCCCACAGGGAACTGATGGGCAGGATCCCCTGGGAGAATAACATGAGCGGGAAAGGAGTCCAGGAGAGCTGGCTGTATTTTAAAGAATCCTTATTGAGGTTGCAGGAACAAACCATCCCGATGTGTAGAAAGAATAGTAAATATGGCAGGTGACCAGCTTGGCTTAACAGTGAAATCCTTGCTGATCTTAAACACAAAAAAGAAGCTTACAAGAAGTGGAAGACTGGACAAATGACCAGGGAGGAGTATAAAAATATTGCTCAGGCATGCAGGAGTGAAATCAGGAAGGCCAAATCACACTTGGAGTTGCAGCTAGCAAGAGATGTTAAGAGTAACAAGAAGGGTTTCTTCAGGTATGTTAGCAACAAGAAGGAAGTCAAGGAAAGTGTGGGCCCCTTACTGAATGAGGAAGGCAACCTAGTGACAGAGAATGTGGAAAAAGCTAATGTACTCAATGCTTTTTTTGCCTCTGTCTTCACGAACAAGGTCAGCTCCCAGACTACTGCACGGGGCAGCACAGCACGGGGAGGAGGTGACCAGCCCTCTGTGGAGAAAGAAGTGGTTAAGACTATTTAGAAAAGCTGGACAAGCACAAGTCCATGGGGCTGGATGCGCTGCATCCGAGGGTGCTAAAGGAGTTGGTGGATGTGATTGCAGAGCCATTGGCCATTATCTTTGAAAAGTCATGGGGATCGGGGGAGGTCCCAGATGACTGGAGAAAGGCTTATGTAGTGCCTATCTTTAAAAAAGGGGAAGAAGGAGGATCCGGGGAACTACAGGCCAGTCAGCCTCACCTCAGTCCCTGGAAAACTCATGGAGCAGGTCCTCAAGGAATCAATTCTGAGGCACTGAGAGGAGAGGAAAGTGATCAGGAACAGTCAGCATGGATTCACCAAGGACAAGTCATGCCTGACTAACCTAATTGCCTTCTATGAGGAGATAACTGGGTCTGTGGATGAGGGGAAAGCAGTGGACGTGTTATTCCTTGACTCTAGCAAAGCGTTCGATACGGTCTCCCACAGTATTCTTGCCGGCAAGTTAAAGAAGTATGGGCTGGATGAATGGACTATAAGGTGGATAGAAAGCTGGCTAGATCGTCGGGCTCAACGGGTAGTGATCAATGGCTCCATGTCTAGTTGGCAGCCAGTATCAAGTGGAGTGCCCCAAGGGTCAGTCCTGGAGCCGGTTTTGTTCAATATCTTCTTTAATGATCTGGAGGATGGCATGGACTGCACCCTCAGCAAGTTTGCCAATGACACTAAACTGGGAGGAGTGGTAGATACGCTGGAGGGGAGGGATAGGATACAGAGGGACCTAGACAAATTAGAGGATTGGGCCAAAAGAAATCTGATAAGGTTCCACAAGGACAAGTGCAGAGTCCTGCACTTAGGACGGAAGAATCCCATGCACTGCTACAGACTAGGGACCGAATGGCTAGGCAGCAGTTCTGCAGGAAAGGACCTAGTGGTTTCAGTGGACGAGAAGCTGGATATGAGTCGACAGTGTGCCCTCGTTGCCAAGAAGGCTAACGGCATTTTGGGCTGTATACGTAGGGGCATTGCCAGCAGATCGAGGGACGTGAGCATCCCCCTCTATTCGACATTGGTGAGGCCTCACCTGGAGTACTGTGTCCAGTTTTGGGCCCCACACTAGAAGGAGGATGTGGAAAAATTGGAAAGAGTCCAGCGGAGGGCAACAAAAATGATTAGGGGGCTGGAGCACATGACTTATGAGGAGAGGCTGAGGGAACTGGAATTGTTTTGTCTGCAGAAGAGAAGAATGAGGCGGGATTTGATAGCTGGTTTCAACTACCTGAAAGGGGGTTCCAAAGAGGATGGATCTAGACTGTTCTCAGTGGTACCAGATGACAGAACAAGGAGTAATGGTCTCAAGTTGCAGTGGAGGAGGTTTTGGTTGGATATTAGGAAAAACTTTTTCATTAGGAGAGTGGTGAAGCACTGGAGTGGGTTTCCTAGGGAGGTGGTAGAATCTCCTTCCTTAGAGGTTTTTAAGGTCAGGCTTGACAAAGCCGTGGCTGGGATGATTTAGTTGGGGATTGGTCCTGCTTTGAGCAGGGGGTTGGACTAGATGACCTTCTGAGGTCCCTTCCAACCCTGATATTCTATGATTCTATGATTCTTTTGTTGCAGCCTAGGCCAGCATCTTTTGTTCCTGTGAGGCTGGACTGGGTTTGTCTCATACCATTAAAGGAGTGAAGTTCTGGAACAGCCTTCCAAGGGGAGTAGTGGGGGCAAAAGACATATCTGGCTTCAAGACTAAGGGTACGTCTACACTACGGGATTAGTCCGAATTTACGGAATTCGATTTTTTGAAACCGATTGTATAAATTCGATTGTACGCGGCCACAGTAAGCGGATTAATTCGGCGGTGCGCGTCCATGTACAAAGACTAGCGTCGAATTCCAGAGCGTTGCACTGTGGGTAGCTATCCCATAGCTATCCCAGAGTTCCCGCAGTCCCCCCCGCCCATTGGAATTCTGGGTCGAGATCCCAATGCCTGATGGGACAAAAAATATTGTCGCGGGCGGTTCTGGGAACATCCTCCCCCTCCCTCCGTGAAAACAACGGCAGACAACCATTTCGCGCCTTTTTTCCTTGTTGAACTGAGCGGACGCCATACCTCGGCAAGGATGGATCCCGCTCAGCTCAAGTTTGCAGTCATGAACATTGTAAACACCACGCGCATTATAGTGCAGTTTATGCTCAACCAGGACCAGAAAAGCCAGGCGAGGAGGAGGCGGCTACGGCAGCGCGGCGACGAGAGTGATGCGGACATGGACATGGACACAGAATTGTCTCGCGCCACGGGCCCCGGCGCTTTGGAGATCATGTTGGCAATGGGGCAGCTTCTTGCTGTGGAACGCCGATTCTGGGCCCGGGAAACAAGCACTGACTGGTGGGACCGCATAGTGCTGCAGGTGTGGGACGATTCCCAGTGGCTGCGAAACTTTCGCATGCGTAAGGGCACTTTCCTGGAACTTTGTGACTTGCTTTCCCCTGCCCTGACGCGCCAGAACACCAAGATGAGAGCAGCCCTCACAGTTGAGAAGCGAGTGGCGATAGCCCTGTGGAAGCTTGCAACACCGGACAGCTACCGGTCAGTCGGTAATCAGTTCGGAGTGGGAAAATCTACCGTGGGGGCTGCTGTCATGCAAGTAGCCAAAGCAATCGTTGAGCTGCTGCTAAAAAAGGTAGTGACGCTGGGAGATGTGCAGCTCATTGTGGATGGCTTTGCTGCAATGGGATTCCCTAACTGTGGTGGGGCGATAGATGGAACCCATATCCCGATCTTGGCACCGGAGCACCAGGGCAGCCAGTACATAAACCGCAAGGGGTACTTTTCTATGGTGCTGCAAGCAATGGTGGATCACAAGGGACGTTTCACCAACATCAACGTGGGATGGCCGGGAAGGGTTCATGACGCCCGCGTCTTCAGGAACACTAGTCTGTTTAAACGGCTGCAACAAGGGATTTACTTTCCAGACCGGAAAATTACCATTGGGGATGTTGAGATGCCCATCGTTATCCTTGGGGACCCAGCCTACCCCTTAATGCCGTGGCTCATGAAGCCATACACAGGCAGCCTGGACAGTAGTCAGGAGCGGTTCAACTACAGGCTGAGCAAGTGCAGGATGGTGGTAGAGTGTGCCTTTGGACGTTTAAAAGGTCGCTGGCGCTCGTTACTGACTCGCTCGGACCTCAGCCAAACCAACATCCCCATTGCTATTGCAGCTTGCTGTGTGCTCCACAATCTCTGTGAGAGCAAGGGGGAGACCTTTATGGCGGGGTGGGAGGCTGAGGCAAACCGCCTGGCCGCTGATTACGCGCAGCCAGACACCAGGGCGATTAGAAGAGCACACCGGGAAGCGGTGCGCATCAGAGAAGCTCTGAAAACAAGTTTCATTGCTGGCCAGGCTCCTGTGTGAAAGTTATGTTTGTTTGTCCCTGTTGAAAACCCGCCCCCTTGATTCACTCATTCCCTGTAAGCAACCCACCCTTCCCCCTTCCCCCTTCGATCCCAGTTTGATTTGAAAAAAATAAAGTCAGTTTCGTTTACAACTCAAGAACTTTTTATTAACGGGTGGTAATGAACATAGGGAGAGAAATAACCAGGTAGTCCGGGTGGGGTTTGGGAGGAGGGTAGGAGTGAAGGAACAGGGCAGGAAAAACATTCAAAATAATGAGAGCCTTTTGCTTGGGCTCTCTAATGGGGTGGAGTGGCAGGGTGCACGGAGCCTCCCCCCCCGCGTTCTTACACGTCGGGGTGAGGAGGCTACGGGACTTGGGGAGGGGGGAGGGCGGTTATAGAGGGGCTGCAGCGGCACTCGGTAATCCTGCAGCTGCCGTTCCTGGAGCTCCACCAGACGCCGGAGCATGTCTGTCTGCTCACGCAGCAGCCCCAGCGTTGCATCCCGCCACTTCTCGTCTCGGGCGTCCCTCCTCTCCTCACGTTCGTCCCTTCTCTCCTCACGTTGGTCCCTTTTCTCCTCCCGTTGGTCCCTCATGTCCTCCCGTTGGTCCCTCTTCTCCTCACGGTCACTGGCCTCTTTCCGGAATTTTAATACAGTGTCCTTCCAGTCATTGAAATTAGCTCTCTCATCCCGGGTCGATTGCATAATTTCCGAGAACATGTCGTCTCGCGTGCGTCTCTTTCGCCGCCTTATCTGGGAGAGCCTTCGGGCCGGGGGCGGGAGGATTGAAAAATTTGCAGCTGCAGGAGGAGGGAAAAAAAGGGAGAGAAGTATGTAAAAAGATACATTTTATAGAACAATGCTTATACTCTTTCACGGTGAACACTTTTCACATTACATAGCAATGTACAAGGTCGCATTTTGCATCTTATATTGAGTGCCCGCGGCTTTGGTGTTAGAGATCACAGCAGACGCAGGGCCGGGCAACAGAATTCGGCTTGTATGCAGCCATGGTAAGCCATTGTCCTGCGGCTTCTGCATTAAATCAGCGCCCTCCTTTCCCATAGCAAGCAAAGCCCTTTACGTGCTGCGGTTTTCCTGTTACCGTGCAGCATCAGATAACATAATAACCCCCACCCACCACCCATTCAATTCTGTGGGATGATCGGTTGACCCCCTCCCCCCACCACGTGGCTGGTATCATGGAAGATCCATGCAGATAACAAACTAGCCCCCCCATCCACTTCTGTGGGATGATCGCGTTACCCCTCCCCCCACCGCGTGGCTGGTATCAGGGAAGACCCCTGCTAGCCAAACGCGAAAACCTCAGCGCCATTGTCCACCCACTCCCCCCCGCCCGCTTGGCTAACTGCAGGGAAAGATTTCTTTTCAGCTACAGGCAAACAGCCCAGTAGGAACGGGGCCACCTCTGTCCCCTTAATTACATTCCCGTATTTCAAACAGGTTACCCTGAACGATATCACTCTCCTGAGGATAACACAGCAAGATAAAGAACGGATGTTGCTTGAATGCCAGCAAACACCGGGACCATACGCTGCCAAGCTTTGTCAAGCAATGATACCGGATTACTTGCTGCTAGCATGGCGCGGTCAAGTGTCCTACCATGGAGGACGGAATAAGGCTGCCCTGCCCAGAAACCTTCTGGAAAAGCTTTTGGAGTACCTCCAGGAGAGTTTCATGGAGATGTCCCTGGAGGATTTCAACTCCATCCCCAGACACGTTAACAGACTTTTCCAGTAGCTGTACTGGCCGCGAATGCATCCCAAGTCCCCAGGGCAAATTAATCATTAAACAAATACTTGTTTTAAACCATGTTTGATATATTTGAAAAGGTACACTCACCAGAGGTCCCTTCCAGGGGGTCTGCGATGCCGCCTTGGGAGGGTTCGGAGGGCACTTCGGTCAGGGTCAGAAACAGCTCCTGGCTGTCGGGGAGAATGGAGTGCTGTGTGCTCTCCACAAGTTCGTCCTCCTCCTCCTCCTCCTCTTCCCCGTCCGCAGATTCGTCATTCAAGGATGAGATTAACCCCTCCTCGGAGTCCACGGTCAGGGGTGGGGTAGTGGTGGCGGCCCCCCCGAGAATTGCATGCAGCTCCTCGTAGAAGCGGCATGTCTGCGGCTCTGCCCCGGACCGTCCGTTTGCCTCCTTGGTTTTCTGATAGGCCTGTCGGAGCTCCTTCACCTTAATACGGCACTGATAGGAGTCCCGATTGTGGCCTCTCTCCATCATGCCCTTGGAGATCTTGTCGAAAATTTTTGCATTCCGTCTCTTGGAACGCAGTTCTGCGAGCACGGAATCCTCTCCCCATATAGCGATCAGATCCAGTATCTCGCGTGTGGTCCATGCTGGTGCTCGTTTGCGGTTCTCGGACTGCATGGCTACCTGTGCTGTTCAGCTCTGTGTGGTCACCTGTGCTCACCAGGCTGGGCAGACAGGAAATGAAATTCAAAAGTTCGCGGGGCTTTTCCTGTCCAACTGCCCAGAGCATCCGAGTTTCGATTGCTGTCCAGAGCGGTCACAATGGTGCACTGTGGGATACCTCCCGGAGGCCAATACCTTCGAATTCCGTCCACACTAACCCTAATTCGAACCGGCAATGTCGATTTCAGCGCTACTCCCCTCGTCGGAGAGGAGTACAGAAACCGATTTTAAGAGCACTTTAAATCGAATTAAATGGCCTCGTTGTGTGGACGGGTACAAGCTTAATTCGCTATAACGCTGCTAAATTCGAACTAAAATCGTAGTGTAGACCAGGCCAGAGTCTCCTTTTAAGCAGACCCTGTGTTTGGAGCATGCTCTGCAGCTGCTGAGGGGTGGGGCCCTCGTGGTCCAGTACTGTTCCATTACTCCTTTCACCTTAGTGAAGGGTCTGTAAATCCCCTCACTCGCCCTCCCCCTTGGGCTGGACATCACAGGGACAGTCTGTGAAAACAAGTTCCCCGTCCCTTGAGAAGCAGGCTTTGGGGGGAGGGATAGCTCAGTGATTTGAACATTGGCCTGCTAAACCCAGGGGTGTGAGTTCAATCCTTGAGGGGGCTAGGTAGGGAGCTGGGGCAAAAATCTGTCGGGGGATTGGTCCTGCTTTGACCAGCGGGTTGGACTAGATGACCTCCTGAGGTCCCTTCTAACCCTGGTATTCTATGATTCTAAGTCTGCATTCCTATGGTCTTTTCCTGCTCAGTGTAGTACCTCGAACCTATATGGCTGCAGTGAGAGGTATCTTCACATGATCCAAGGTTATGCTCATTCATGGCATTCAGTCACTGATGGGGTGCATGATCCATTACCAGATGGAATGGCTGGTCCCATACATAATAGCAGAGCACTTCGATAGCTCATTTCACTACCACAGACACCTTCCTGATTACCAAGTAAGAAACTTCTTGGGAGAACAATTTTTGGCTGAGGTAAAGAATTGTGTGTTCTTCTCCCTCAATTTCCTGTGAAAGCACGGCCCCATGGCAAACATCAGAGGTGTCCATCTACAAAATGAATTGTTTGGAAAAATCAGGGTGGAACAGGACAGGTTCCTAAGTCAGTGGATCCTTCAATTTTCTGAAGGCCATGGCGCAGTTGTGGGACCACTGGACCCTCTTGTTAGCTGCATCCTTCACCAGGTCCATCAGTAGGGCCACAATTGTGGTGAAATCCAGAATAAACCATCTATAATATCCTGCTCATCCCAGGAAACATCATACCTGCCTCTTTGTGGTGAGCTCGCGGCGTTCTGCTAGGGCTTGGACTTTCCCTACCAATGGGCATAGGTGCCCCTCCCCACCATATACTCTAGCTACATCTCCTCCTGATTAGCTAGGCAATACTTGGATGGGTTAGCTATAAGTCCAGCAGTTTTGAGGGAATGCAAGATCACCACTACGTGCCTTAGAACAGTGGTTCTCAACCAGGGGTACATGTACCCCTGGGGATGCACAGAGGTCTTCCAGGGGTTATATCAACTCATCTAGATATTTGCCTAGTTTTATAACAGGCTACATAAAACCACTAGCAAAGTCAGTACAAACTAAAATTTCATACAGATAATGTCTTGTTTATACTTCTCTATATACTATACACTGAAATGTAAGTACAATATTTATATTCCAATTGATTTACTTTATAATTATATGGTAAAAAAGAGAAAGTAAGCAATTTTTCAGTAATAGTTTACTATTACTGAAAAAATATTATTATATTTTTATGGGCTTCAGGCTGATGTCGCACTCTTCAGTAAACTGCACTAGGACAATTATTTTGGCTACCCAAGCTCCCATTTTTGCATTGCATTGGAGCCACCACCACCACCAATATTCTCTGAAACACTGGGCCACTGCCATGATCATGCCTCAGGTGGGAACCTTTCCCATCAAAATCACTGGTGATGAGTTTCCATCAACATATCAAAGGCATCTAAGATGACTGCCTTAAATTGAGAGTGGACTTGAGCAGCAGTCATATCTGGTACACAGACTGAGCTGTATCTGTTAGGTAAGGGCCTAGCCATGTGGTTCAGTTCTTCACAGGCCAGCAGGTCACCATGGCAACCCTTTCAAAGGTTACCAGGATAGCCTCCGGAATCTCATCCAGCCCCACTTTTTTAGCTTTAGTGGTGTAGTAGGAAGAGAGCCTAAGACATAAGTCCTTTTATTAGAGGCCTGGTATGAGGCCTGAGGCCTGGGCTAAGGTAGGTGACCACATAACAGTGTTTAGCCCAGTGGGTCATCTTCAGCCTATACATTATGCTTTTCTGGAATAGTGGGTAAATATCCTCCCCATAAAATGACAAAAAGTGGGGGAATGAGTAGGAAGAGACCATAAGACATAAGAGGCCTGAGGCCTGGGCTAAAGTAGCGGTCACTTTGCTAATATAAAGCAAAATCAGGCTGTGAGCTAGAGGCAGGCCCTGCTCATAGAATCTGTCAAGAACAGGGCTGATATTGCAAAAACACAACTCAGTAAACGGCAGGACTTTCTGTTCCTCCCTAGACTAGATAGACACTTCCTTTGAGGCTCCATTTTATACAACAATACAAACAAGTTACGTATTGCCCCTCTGACGTATAGTTGACACATAGCCAGTTACCACCTCTATGTCAAAGGGTGTCAACTAACTACGTCAGAGGGGCAATACGTAACTTGTTTGTATTGATGTATAAAATGGAGCCTCAAAGGAAGTGTCTCTCTAGTCTAGGGAGGAACAGAAAGTCCTGCCGTTTACTGAGTTGTTCCATTGTTATATGCATACATGTATTAGTGGTCCGGTAGAGTCAGCAGAATACTAGTACCGTGCTTCGTTAACAATAAACCTCACCTGGTGCCTTTGTCCCTTAATGGATCTTGTGGTCATTGGGCAGTTCGCTCGAGGTCTGCTGTGCCAGCTGTCTGTGCAGAGCTGGGACAGCACATAGGGAGAACACACACATGCAGCCAAACATCTTGCCACAAATGGGAGGCTTGGGGTGGGACCCGGGCTGATGCTGGCTGCAACCACATTTCCCGGCATATTGTGGGGCTGTAACAGGAAGGCAATCTGCTGTACCAGCTGTTGCTGTTGGTCTCTTTGTTGTGCCACTACTTCTCTAACAAGTTGTTATTGCTGTTGCTGGTGCAAGGCTTGCTGCTGTTGTTGGGCAGCCAGCTGCTGGAGCTACTGGTCCCTGACCCAGTTTAGCAGTTTATCCCATTCCAACTTTAGATGTGCCCACATGCTCCACCACTTTGTAGCAGGATTCACTTGGGGCCAGCATGCCTATTAAGCTTGCTGTGACTCAGCTGTCTCTCAGAATCTTGGTATGGCCTTGCCAGGCAATCTGAAGGCTATCGGCTGAGTTACAGTCCACTGTCCCCTAGTGCTGCCCAGGTTCTCCTGGTTGAGCAGAGGAAGTGGGGAAGGGATAGAGGGACTCAGATCCAGGGCTGTCCCTACCCATACACAAAGTACGCAGCTGCGTAGGGCACCAGGGAATTTGGGGCACCACATTGCCTGGTGCCCTGCAAAGCTGCGTGCTGCTCCAGCCCCTTCCCCATGGCCCCCACCCCTGCTCCGCCTCAGCCCTGCCCCCACCCCTTCCCCAAAACCCCCAGCCCAGCCCCTGCCCCACCCCCACTCCGCCGAGGAGTGCAGCAGGGCCAAGCCTGCACTCACCGGCAGCAGGAAGTGCAGCGACCCGGCCCCAGCCGCGCCACCGGTGAGTGCTGGGGGGCGGTTCCCCCTGTTCCCCAAGCCATCCCCCCCCTGCAGCGGCTTGGGGCCCCACTCCCCCCACTGCGGGGGTGGGGGGCTGCGTAGGGCCCCATAATGGCTAGGGACGGCCCTGCTCAGATCCTCCCTCTCCACCGGGTCCTGGCCCAGGGGAATGGGGTAAGGAGAGACTCACTCCTCTGTAGCTGATATAACAGACCAGCCTCCCCAAGCCACTTCCTGCCTCTCCTCCTCCCCCCCCCCCCCCCCCCCCCCCCCCCATTGCTCTTCAGTTTGAGGCATGATTGTGACACTCAGTTTTCCTCTCTGCGGAGCGTTGCTCCCACAGTCTCAATAGTTCAAACAGTCAGTTGGGTCTTCCCAGCTCACTTTCCAGTGTCCACTTGCTCCCCCTTGTCAGGGAGAAGGGTGGGAAGAGAAAAAGTGGGTCAGGCCCTTGGCCTTCCAGTTGGGTCTTACCCACAGGCCAGACTGTTCCCTGTAGATTCCTCTGACCCAGAAGCTGCAGCCAGTGTCTCCCTCACTCTTCCCATGCTTGCCTGTCAGAGTCTCCTTTTAAGCAGGCCCTCCATTTGAAGCATTACTCCTTTAATTTTAGTGAGGGGTCTGTAAATCCTGTCACAGCATGTATGTGTGTGTGCAAGGTATATGTGGTGTGTGCATGTGTTTGCCTGGCTGTGAGCATGCTAGTGAAGGCACCTCACTGTGGTGAGGAGGGAGAGAAGGAGCTGCTGGGGTTATGAGTTGAGATAGGTATTAGCAGCATTCACGGGAGACTTGGTTAGGTGCTTCTGGTGGAGAATGCACCTCCCTTGCAAGTGGCACTACTCAGAGCGATTGCCCCCTGCCCTCACTGGGGTCTAGTAGGTGACGCAGATGGAGGGGATGTGGGGTCAAGTGCCTCCCAGATTTCTACTTGGCCTACTGCGGGGGAGGAAGAGGGCTCCCTTGTCCTGTTGCGCCTCCTTCCAGCACGCTCGGCCCCTGTCCCTGGCAGCCTGGACCAGCCGGGGAGCAGAAGGGGCAGGACTAGCCACTTCTCATGCCAGCCACTCCGGGTCGCTGCTCTGGGAAGTGCAGTGTCTGCCTGCAAGAGAGCCTAGCTGGGTGGCAGCCCGTCTCACCCCCTCCGCTCCCCACCTGAGCCTGGACCCCGGGGACAGGGGCCAAGTGAGCTGGAGTCCCCCTTCCCCCCCAGCACATTTCCAGCTCACTCAGCTCCTGTCCCTGGCAGCTGGGCCCAGGTGGGGAGCAGAGGGGGTGGGGCAGGCTGCTGGCCCAGCCAGGCTCTCTCAGGCAGCCGTGGCACTGCTCAGAATCAGCAACCCAGAGTGGCTAGCTTCAGCTGGCGTGAGAACCGGCTCCCTCCCATCCCCTGTCCGGGCTGCCAGGGAGAATGGCCAAATGTGCCAGGGGAGAGGCGCAGCAGGAGAAGGACAGAGCACCCCCTGCACAGGTAACTCTGGTGGGGCGGGGAGAGTGTGGCAGCCCGGGCTGGGTGCAGGGCAGGGGAGTCGCTGGACAGAGGAGACATGTGAGGTGGTCACATGTCCTCCCCTTTAGATTGTGCCCTCCCAATATCAGGAGGCATGAGTTTTCTATGTCTATCTTACTCCTCGCAGTTGGCTTCCCTGCTGAGAATCTGAGCATCTCAGAGAGCCGCTAAGGGTCTGTCTGCACTGCAGTAGGAGGTGTTCTTACAGGTTGGGTAGGCATGCCAGCACGAACTTTAATCTAGCTAGCATGCTAAAAAGAGCAGTGAAGACACGTCCATGACACAATACAGATCAGTGTGGGGCTGTGTCAACTCTGCCCTGCAACCTTGGGTGCCTTACAATGGTTTGATGAAATAGCTTCCACCTGGGCCACTCACAAACATGATCCAGCATGCAAGCCACAACCTGAGTGTCTGTGTGTAACTGCAGCCTGCCAGCCACACCCTGTGTCTCACCATCCTTGATTATACTGCAGGGTGGCCCCAGCACAGGCCTAGTCACAGATTTTCCCACAGAAATGTATGTCCTGCACTGCCCAGCCCTCTCCTGGACAGTACAAATATATCATCTATTATTCCTTTAAGGGAATAATATGACAGTTTATTGCCTTAAATAGTTACCCAGACACTTCAACTTAAGCACACTGGATTAGAAAAACAGTAAAACAAGTTAATTAACTACAAAGAGAGAAATTATTAGTGTGTATAAGTAATGAGGCATAAAAGTGAGAAATGGTTACAAGAAAAATAAAGGCAAAACACTTACTAATATCTACTTAAGAAACTTTCTTAGTTGCAAAGCACACTTTCTCAGCACATGCTCTAGCAGATTACTGACCAAACTTTCAGGGCAGGACCCCTCCCTCAGAGTCCAACGGCTGTGTCCTTTTGTCTTCTCAGCTATAGTTCCAGTCAGGGCCAGATTTACACCTTACGTGTCCTTAGGCATAGTACAGTAACTCCTCACTTAACATTGTAGTTATGTTCCTGAAAAATGCGACTTTATGCGAAACGATGTTAAGCGAATCCAATTTCCCCATAAGAATTAATGTAAATGAGGGGGTTAGGTTCCAGGGAAATTTTTTTCGCCAGGCAAAAGACATTATATACATATACAGTATAACTTTTAAACAATTTTAAACAAAAGTTTAATATTGTACACAGCAATGAATAATTGTGAAGCTTGGTTGAGGTGGTGGAGTAAGAGGGTGGAATATTTCCCAGGGAATGCCTTGCGGCTAAATGATGAACTAGCACTCGGCTGAGCCCTCAAGGGTTAATACGCCATTGTTAATGTAGCCTCACACTCTACAAGGCAGCATGGACTGAGGCAGGAGGGAGGAAACACAATAGATGCAGGGCAGTAGCTGCAAACACTTCCCTGCAAAAACTGAACATGATGATGAGCCCACGCTATCCAGCTGGAACACACCACTCCCTCCTCCTGACAGCACATGCATGGCTGCACAGGTGCCGACTTTCCAAAGTGCTGGGGGGTGCATGCATGCATGAGTGAGAGGGAGAGAGACGTGCATTGCCCCTTTAAGTATGCTGAACCCACATCAAGTATGTTGCCCTTTTAAGCAGATCAGACAGGAAGCAACAGCTTCCAGGAAGCTTCCTCCTTTCTGTCCCTGAGCCCTATCTCCCTTCTCTGCTTTGTACGGAGCAGGGGGGCAGGGGGACATTCTGATATCAGCACCTCTCTCCCCCCCTCCTCCAGCAAGCAGGAAGCTCCCAGGAGCCGCTCCAAGGCAGAGGGCAGGGCAGAAGAGCAGGGGGGGGGGGAAGGACAGCTGAACTGCTGCTGGGCAGCTGCCAAGCCACATACCTTACAGGGAATTTAGGGGAGCTGATGGGGGGGGGGCTCCCTCCCCCCCCATTCTAATCCCCACAAGGGGGGGGCTGCTCTTCCAGAGAATCCTGCAAGCAGTGGACAAAGCAGGCAGCTGCCAAACGACATTATAAGGGAGCATTGCATAACTTTAAACGAGTTTGTTCCCTAATAGATCAGCAATGTAACAACAAAACAATGTTAACCGGGACAATGTTAAGTGAGGAGTTACTGTATCTTCAGCACTCTCCCTGCTTACAGCTGACCTTCATGTTTTCCGTAAAGTATAAAATGAAAAGAAATATAAATGATAATTTAAATACAGTAGAACCTCAAAGATACGAACACCAGAGTTACGGACTTACTGGTCAACCGGACACCCTGTGGAACTGGAAGCCTTCAATGAGGCAGCAGCGGCTCAGTTATTCACCCATAGAAAGGTTGGAGCTGCAGTTGCAGGGTGGAGGGAAGTCCCATGGCTCCGGACTTCTGACCCTAGGGAGCACCGGGTCTCAGGGCTTTAGACAGGAGGGAGCACTGGGGCTTGGGGCTTTGGCCCCGCAGCTCTGCTTCCGGTTTCAGCCCCAGCATTCCTCCCATAGCTAAAGCTCCAAGCTGGAGCCCCCACAAGGCTGAAACCAGGAGCGGAGCCATGGGACTTAAGCCCCAACCCCAGCACTTCCCTCAGGTCTAAAGTGCTGAGCTCCAGGGCTCCCACGGGACAGAAGCCCTGAACCCCCTGCCCGGAGCCCTGGCACCCCGAGAATCAGAAACCCCAATTCCACGCCCCACGCCCGGAGCCCTGACACCCCCCTCTCCATTCCCCCGCAGCTGCAGCCCCAATTCCCCATTTGGCTGAAGTCAGCAACCTCATCTTCAGAGTTATGGAACATTTCAGAGTTACGGGCAACCTCCATTCCCTTTTAAACTTTTAACCCACTTTTAACTTTTAGGAGCCCCTAGAATGCTGGCACCCTTAGGCAAATGCCTACTGTGCCTAATTGGAAATCCAGCCCTGGTTCCAGTTCCCCTCTTGAAAAACATTTCCAGCTGAGAACCAAGAGACAAAGACTCTGTGTGGAAGGATGTTCCCTGCTGTTTTTCTTCACCTGTTTGAGCTTCCTTTGTTTCCCTTCCTGCTTAACGACTCTGTTTACTGCTGAAATGCAAATTAAGGCAAGCATATATTCCATTGTGTAGAACAGATCTGTCTGCCGACTTCTGTTTAGGCAGGGCTGTGGGTTTGGGTTTGGAACATGTGTTCATAACATCATATTGGGAAATCTTATAACTTCACATACAATGTTGCCACACATATTTTATCAGGACAATACTAAACAACAAATTATGAGCTTTCAAATGATATCATACAAGGCATACCTTGTACAAAGATTATTACAATAGTGTGTAGGTTCTGAATAGAGGGGTGTATTCAGTCACAGCAGCAGTGCGGGCTAGGAACATGAGTACCTATCAAGGGTTCCAGTCATGCTGCAGCCCGCATCTTCACTGCTCTTTGTTCTCACACTACCTACAATTAAAGCTGCAATCACACCTCTGACTGCAGTGTAGACATACCCTGGGTGGGACCTACAAAATCCCAGGCATTGTGTTTCCTCTGCTGGCTAGGCAAGTGGTCTGTTGAGCGCTGAATTTTGTAACCTTTTTTAATCCACAGCCATTGGGATTCCAGCAGATAGTGTCCCATTTCCCCCTTGCCCTGCTATGCCCTTTCAGCAATGTCTCCCACTGTGCCCTCCCTCCTAACAAATGTCCCCTCTAGCCATAGCCACCTTCATACATCCTCCATGGACTCCTGTGGTGGGTGCATAGCTAGAGGCCTCCCAAGATTCCTGGTGGGAAGGGTTCCAAGGCTCCCTTTCCCCCGGCTCCTGTGTAAAAAGAAACCCACAACAGAGTACAGAGCCCCTTCTCTCCCACAAGCCCCTTCCTTCTGCCTGAAGGAGTCCTTCCAGGGCTCCTCTATCTCCCTAGCTGAGTGAGCTCCCTACAGCCCCATGAATATAGGCCCCTCCAACCCTCCCAGAGGTGCCAGGAGCAGAGGGGTGCTGGGAGCTGAAGCTGTGATGAACATGGAAGGAGCCCCCATTCTCCCTTGTCATGCCCCCTCGTTACCCCCCACTCTCAACAAACAAGGGAAGTTCACTTGCAAAAACATTTAAGGTAGAATTAAGGTTCCCAGAAGGTAGGGGGGTAATTCCTTAGCTCTCTAAGCCTGGGGGTATGCATTCGTTAGCTTCCTGAGCATGGGTTGGGGCAGGGGTCCCCAACGCGGTGCCCGCAGGCGCCATTGCGCCTGCCGGGGGTGGTCTAAGTGCGCCCGCGTAGCCCTCGGGTTTTTGGTTTTTTTTTTGCTCCGCCAGCAGCCCTTGGGGTTTTTTTTTTTTTTTTGCTCCGCCAGCAGCGCTCAGGGTTTTTTTTTTTTTTGGCGCCCGCCAGACGAAAAAGGTTGGGGACCACTGGGTTGGGGGAAAGGGGTAATTCATTAGTTTCCTAGGCATTGGAGCCTCCTAGAGGACTCTGTGGGGATTAGAGTTGTCCCTGCAGGATTGTGCTGTGGCTCAGGCTGACAGAGTGGAGCTGGCTGGTGTGAGCTGGTGACCCTGTTCCCTGTATCTGTGCCTGGCATCCTGTCGATGTGGGGTAGGTGTCCCCTCTCCATTAGTGCAGGGTCGAAGAGGGTCTCTGTGTCTTTTCCCCAACCTTTTCTGCCCCCCCCCCCCCCATCCCTTTGTTGTGCTGCCTGGTTCTGACTACCTGCCCTTTTTGCCCTCTGTGCTGTTTCTAGCTGGCATGTGGATGGCAGAGCCCCAAAGTGGGGAGATAAGTGCACTGGAGTCTACTACCCTGCTCGCCTGGGCTCTTTCTGATCAGTTTTGAGAAGCTCCAGAGCAGAGGAAGGGTTAACCCTTGGAGGGAACCTGGCTGGAGAGATGAGCTGCAGTAGGTGGCAGAGGGAGATGGGAGAAGCAAGTCCAGGGGACTTGGCATCGGGATGCCCAAGCTTCACCTGGAAACATGCGGGGTGTGGGCAGAGATCCCAGGGACACAGTAGACCAGCCATCCCCCCATGCCTCTCAGGCATCCATGCTGAGATTATTGAAACCAAAGAGTGTCTGAGCAGCTGGTGCAGGCAAGGAGGAGATTATGCCTTTGCCTGTGTCACAGGCCCAGGCACAAGGCAAGGCTCCAGGGTCAGCTGCTCAGGTTCTTCTTGCAGCACACACCATGCTACCTTAACCCTTTATGCACAACCCTTAGGAGCTCAGTGCCTTGCAGCTATGGGATGCCCTGAGGCACATTGGGGGCAGCTTGCCCAGTGTGGGGAAGAGCTCTTGCGTTGCTGCTATGGCCCCACAGACCCATGGGAACCTCAGATTTGTGCTAGTCCAAGGAGGATCTGCAAACACCGAGCTACTGGGGGATCGTGAGGGAGACAGGCAGGAGTACTGCCTGAGGCAGTGCTATTAAAGCCAAAGGCCAATGCTAGCACAAGAACAAATGGGGATAAACTGGCCTTGAACACGCTCAGGCTGGAAATGAGAAGAGGGCTTCCAACCATCAGAGGAGGGAAGTTCTGGAGCAGCCTCCCAATAGGGGTTGTGAGGGCAAACATCCTAACTGATTTAAAATGGAGCATGATAAGTTTATAAATGAGATTATATGGCAGGGCTGCCTGCAATAGCAGGAGATGGAACTTGGTGACCCAGCAGGTCCCTTCCAGTCCTGTATTCTATAGTGGGCAGAAGCTCTGAATGAGGCACATTTTGCATCTCACAGGATCGCCCGGAAAGAGCAGCACAGCAGAGGGCCTGGTGCCAGAGCTATGCACCAACCGGCCCCTACTAGCAGGCTCTGTGGAGAATCTGGGAGCAGTGCCAGGGTCAGCACACACAGGGATCCTGGGAGGGGCTAATTGATGGCTCCATTTTATCTCTTGTTACTCAGCACACAGGCCTGGCACTCCCAACCCACTCCTAATGGAACAAGCCCAATTCCCAGCCTGACCCGACCCCTTCATCACATGGGCTCAAGCACTCCCAGTCCACCCACCTTGGCACAGGCTGTCCCGGGCTATCACTGGCTCTGTCAAGTCACAAAGCAGATGGCAGAGAGACAGGCGGCTTGTGTGAGATGTTGGCACAGGCAACTTCCTTCTCTGGATCAGAGGAGCTGAAGTACTCAGCAATGGAAATAGCAGAATGAGCAGCTAGGCAGGTCAGATTCACCATTTGGAATCCTGCAGGAATGTGGAGAATCCTGTTCATAGGGGTGGCTGCACAAGAGAGATGTCTGTGAAAAGGGTCAAGAAGGGACGCATGCAAGAGACAGTGGTGTATGCATGTGACAAGTAAATATTGCCTATAAGGGGGTGTATGAGTTGAGGCCTTGTGTGAGTGGCATGTGTATGTTTCCATGCGTGTTTGCACAGACATTTAAGCCATGTCAGGGGAGGGCTGAATGCACAGAGGCCAGACAGCCATTCTGCTGGGCAATCCCATCTCCACATTTCAGAGGGAGAAGAGCAGGAGCTGCTGTGCTATGGTGTATCACTCCTTTCCTGACACTGCCCCAGGTACCAGATGGGCTCATAGATTCACTTTCATAGATTCATAGATTCCAAGGCCAGAGGGGCCCACTGTGATCATCTAGTCTGTCCCCCTGTATAATACAGGTCAGAGACCTGCCCTCAAATAATTCCTAGAGCAGATCTCTTAGAAAAACATCCAATCTTAATTAAAAAATTGTCAGTGATGGAGAATTGACTGTGACCCTTGGTAAATTATTCCAGTGGTTAATTACCCTCATTGTTAAAAATTTACGCCTTATTTCCAGTCTGAATTTGTCTAGCTTCAGCTTTCAGCTACTGGATTGTGTAATTCTTTCTCTGCTAGACTGAAGAGCCCATTATTAAATATATGCTCCCCATATAGGTATTTACAGACTATAATCACGTCCCCCCTTAACCTTCTCTTTGTTAAGCTAAATAGATTGAGCTCCTTCAGTCTATCACTATAAGGCACTATAAGGTTTTCTAACGTGTTAACCATTCCTGTGGCTCTGCTGTGAACTCTCTCCAATTTATCAACATTGTTTTTGAACTGTGAGCACCAGAACTGGACACAGTATTCCAGGAGTGGTTGCAGCAGTGCAAAATACAGAGGTAAAATAACCTCTCTGCTCCTACTCGAGAGTCCCGTGTGTCCAAGAATCGCATTAGCCCTTTTGTCACAGTGTCACACTGGGGGCTCATGACCCACAAACCTTTTCCAGAGTCATTGCTTCCCAGGATAGCCCCCCATCCTGTAACTATGGCCTACATTCTTTGTTCCTAGATGCATACACTTATATTTAGCCGTATTAAAATGCATATTGTTTGCTTAACATAAGAACATAAGAACAGCCATACTGGATGAGACCAATGGTTCATTTAGTCCAGTATCCTGTCTTCCAATAGTGGCCAATGCCAGGTACTTCAGAGGGAATGAACAGAATAGGTGAGTGATCATCAAGTGATCCATCCCCTGTCATCCACTCCCAGTTTCACACAATCAGAGGCTAGGGACTCCCAGATCATGGGATTGCATCTGTAACCATCTTGGCTAATAACCATTGTGCCCACCTTACCAAGCGATCCAGACTGCTCCGTAACAGTGACCCATCCTTTTCATTATTTACAACTCCCCCAATTTTTGTGCCATCTTCCAACTTTATCAGTGATGATTTATGTTTTCTTCCAGGTCATTAATAAAAATGTTAAATAGCGTAGGGCCAAGAACCGATCTCTGCAGGACCCCACTAGAGAAACACACCTGTTTGATGAGTTCCTGTTTACAATTAAATTTTCAGACCTATCAGTTAGCCATCTATTTAATGTATACCATGTTTAATTTACGTCTTTGTAGTTTTTTAATCCAAGTATCATGCCATACCAAGTCAAATGCCTTACAGAAGTCTAAGCATGTTACATCAACACTGTCACCTTTATCAACCAAATTTATAATCTCATCAAAAAAAGATATCAAGTTAGTATGACAGGATCTATTTTCCATAAACTGGTGTTAACTGGCATTAATAATACTACCCTCCTTTCATTCTTTATTAATCAAATCCCATATCAGTCGCTCCATTATCTTGCCTGGGCTGGATATCAGAATGACAGACCTATAATTACTTGGGTCATCCCATTCACCCTTTCTAAATATTGGCACAACTTTAGCTTTCTTCCAGTCTTCTGAAACTTTGCTGGTGTTCCAGACTAACTGAAAAACAACATTAACAGCCCAGCAAGCTCCTCAGTCAGATCTTTGAAAACTCTTGGATGCAAGTTATCTGGACCTACTGATTTAAGAATGTCTAATATTAGTAGCAGCTATTTAACAAGGAAAGAGTGTTATCATCTTATGGAAAGCAGTCTCATCATATATATTTTTCTCAAATACAGAACAGAAATATTAATTGAACACTTTTTCCTTTTCTGAATTATTATTGATAATTCTACTATTTCGATCCAATTATGGACTAATACCACTGTCCAGTTTCTTTTTGTTCCTAATGTACTTTGAAAATTCTCTCTTCTTTTCCTTTACTCTGATAGCCATAGATTTTTCCTTGTGTCCCTTTGGCTCCCTTATCAATTTTCTACAATTCCCAGCCTCTTATTTATATTCATTACTATTACTATTAACTTCCATTATTATTTTTATTTTTTATAGTTGCCTTCACTTCTCCTCTAAACGAGGTCAGTTTTTTAACCAATATGGCCTTCTTCCTCAATTGTGGCTTTTTGGGTGGGCATCTAGTATCATGTGCTTAAACAATTCTCAATTACCATTCATATTTTTCTGGTTAAATTCTTCCTCCTAGCTCACATGGTTCATAATTGTTTTCAGCTTTATTAATTGGCCATAGCACCAAGAATAAATATTATGGTCTGGACCAGGGATCGGCAACCTTTGGCACACGGCCTGTCAGGGTAAGCACCCTGGCTGCCAGCACATCCCTCAGCCCGCGCTGCTTCCTGCAGCCCCCATAGGCCTGGAGCGACGAACCGTGGCCAGCGGGAGCCGCAATCGGCTGAACCTGCGGACGCGGCAGGTAAACAAACTGGCCCGGCCCACCAGGATGCTTACCCTGGCAGGCCACGTGCCAAAGGTTGCCGATCCCTGGTCTGGACTTTATCCTTTTGCACATTATAATGCAGAAAAGGCAAAAGTGTTCAATTAATATTTCTGTTCTGTATTTGAGAAAAAACATATGATGAGACTGCTTTCCATAAGATGTCAAGTATCAGAGGGGTAGCCGTGTTAGTCTGGATCTGTAAAAGCAGCAAAGAATCCTGTGGCACCTTATAGACTAACAGACGTTTTGCAGCATGAGCTTTCGTGGGTGAATACCCACTTCCATAAAATGATAACACTCTTTCCTTTCCACTAGTATCTTGGTCTGCAAAGCATGCTGTGTGGTTTTTTGCTGTGGTCTTTGGTCAGTTCAAGGAGCTGCCTATTGCTGTTCATCAGTCTGGATATTGCAGAGCCATTGGATGATCCAGGAATATGTCCGGGTATTGCAAGGGTCCTTAGTTAGTCTGGGGAGCTGCTTGTCAAGGTGTTGCAAGGTCTGTTATTTGGACAATGGTTAATCTGCAGAGTTGTCTATGTGGGTGTCACAGGGACCAATTGGGACCAGCTGTCTATCTGGACAGTGTAGGTTTCAGGATGTAATTTAAAATAAATTATTATTATAGGATAGGTACTGCAGGTAGCAAACCCTGTCTTAAGCTAGCCCAACAATTTCTATTATAGGACCCCATTTTCAGGTGCTTATAACTTTGTCAAACTTTTTAACTGTTAGGGCATAAATATTAATATAATAATATTCCCTGACCAGCATCTGCCTCAGGATGAATATTTTGAGAAAGTTTCAGCAAAACCAGTTCAGTCATTTCGGAGAATGAAGTTAGGGGAAATATGTTGTTTTCCCCATGATAAAAAAATGCCTACTACCATTTAGTTGAGAAACTCTAGCACTTCTATGCTTTTGAGTAGGAACTTCTTGCGATCCCCTGCCTCACTTGCTACACACTTGCTATAGAAACCCCCTTGGGACTGCCACCTGATGTGCTGGGACTACCTCTGAGCCCGTTTTCCCTGGCAGCTTGGGACTTCAGTACCCTGCCTTGTTGAGCCAGACACACTAGCCTGCTACAAACACAGACCCAGGTCTGAACCACGTCCCCCAAAAGCTGCAGGCTTAACTGAAAACAGCTTAAGACGTGCTCTTGTTCTAGCACCCAGATACCCAGTTCCCAATGGGATCCAAACCCCAAATAAATCCAGTTTACTCTGTATAAAGCTTATACAGGGTAAACTCATAAATTGTTCGCCCTCTATAACACTGATAGAGAGATATGCACAGCTGTTTGCTCCCCCAGGTATTAATACATACTCTGAGTTAATTAATAAGTAGAAAGTGATTTTATTAAATACAGATAGTAGGATTTAAGTGATTCCAAGTAGTAACAGACAGAACAAAGTAAGTTACCCAGCAAAATAAAATAAAATGCGCAAATCTATGTCTAATCAAACTGAATACAGATAATCTCACCCTCAGAGATGCTTCAGTAAGTTTTTTCTCAGACTGGACACCTTCCAGGCCTGGGCACAATTCTTTCCCCTGGTACAGCTCTTGTTCCAGCTCAGGTGATAGCTAGGGGATTCTTCACAATGGCTCCTCTCTCTCTCTGTTCTCTTCCACCCCTTTATATATCTTTTGCATAAGGCGGGAATCCTTTGTCCCTCTGGGTTCCCCCACCTCACTGGGAGTCATCAAGATTCCAAACCACCATTAATGGCCCACACTTTGCATAATTACAATAGGCCCTCAGAGTTATATTTTATATTTCTAGTTTCAGATACAAGAGTGGTACATTTATACAAATAGGATGATTACTCAGTAGATTATAAGCTTTGTAATGATACCTTACAAGATACCTTTTGCATGAAGCATATTCCAGTTACATTATATTCACTTATTATCATGTTTTTATAAAACCATATAGACTGCACAACGTCACAACACCTTGACACTATGTTGACCAAATCTGTTTTATGTGCTTCCTACAGCCAAACACTTTAAATACAAGCATAGAACCAACACTCATAACTTCAGATATAAAAATGATACATGCATACAAATAGGATGAATATATTCAGTAGATCATAACCTTTGCAAAGATATGTTACATGGCATATCTGGCTAAAACATATTCCAGTTATGCCATATTTACACTCATAAGCATATTTCTATAAAGCATTATGGGGTGCAACGTTACACATACCTTATAGCTTCTGCAACAAATGTGGTAGGACTCCTACAGACTACAGAGCATCGTCCATCCAGTGCACTGAATGAGGCATGGGTTCTGTGAAAAAAATGGTATGGGATTATGTAATTAAAAACTGCATCATAATACATGCAAGGGAGCTGAATTAAGGTTGCATGAACAACCCTAATTCTGACATTTCCTAACTTTTGAGTGCTTGACTTTGTAACCTTAACATAATTTTTTTAATGTAATTATTATTATGTTTATTATGATGGTACATAAAGATCCTGATCAGGAATGGAAGCCCATTGTTCTAGGCTCTGTACAAACACAAAGGAAGAAATGGCTCCAGTACCAAAATCTTAAAATCTAATTTGTCTGTTGTAGAGGCTTGAATATGGTCTTGAATAACAATCCATCTGGGTGTTGTTGGGAACCAATGTGGAGTCTGGGAGCTGTCTGGGGTTTGAAGGGATTATTGTTTGTCAATAACAATAGTCTTGTGTCTGGGTGCTATGAGGGCTTTGGCTGAGTCTGAGGAGTCACCTGTTTGAGTGCTGTGAAGATTGGTGCTGCTCTCTGGAGCTTGTCTATCTAGATACGGTAGGAGCCAATGTTTGGTCTGGGACAGCCCCCTGTCTTGGTAGTGGTGTGTTTATATGGAGTTTGGGAAAACAGTTGCCTTGGTTTTGTAGGAGTTATTCTAGTATGTTTTAGGGCCATTGTTTGGTTTCTGGAGCCCACTGTCCAGATGTAGTAGAAGCGGTTAGTTCTAGAGGGAGCTGTCCATAAGGGTATTTTAGGTGCCATTGTTTGGTGCCAGGGGAGTCATCTGTCCAGGTGTTGTAGGGATGAGTGTTGGTTCTCGGGAGCTCTGTGTGTGTGTGTGTGTGTGTGTGTGTGTGTGTGTGTGTGTGTGTGTGTGTGTGTGTGTGTGTGTGTGTGTGTGTTGTTGGGACCCGTGAGACATCTGTCTTTTTGTTGTGGTGGTCAGCACTAGTTCTGAGGATCCTTAAGAACATAAGAACATAAGAACGGCCGTACTGGGTCAGACCAAAGTTCCATCTAGCCCAGTATCCTGTCTACCAACAGTCGCCAATGCCAGGTGCCACAGAGGGAGTGAACCTAACAGGTAATGATCCAGTGATCTCTCTCCTGCCATCCATCTCCACCCTCTGACAAACAGAGTTTAGGGACACCATTCCTTACCCATCCTGGCTAATAGCCATTAATGGACTTAACCTCCATGAATTTATCCAGTTCTCTTTTAAATGCTTCTGTGAAGGTGTTGTATGGATGGTGTTAGGTTTTGGGAGCTGTCCATCTGTGTGTTGTGACCTGTGTGAGGTCAATATTGGGTCCAGGGAGCCATTTCTGTGTATGTTGTATAGACAGTGTTGGGTTCAGGGAGCCATCTGTATTAGTGTTTAGGAATAGGTATTGGGTCTTGTGTGCCAGCTGTCCGGTTTTGTAGATATCATGTTGGGACCCAGGAGCCACCTTTGTTGGAGTCATAGGGTCAGTATTGGATCCCTGTAGCTGTCTACCTGGGTTTTGCTGTGATGATGTTGGGGTCCTGGAAGCCTCTGTCTGCATCTTGTTGTGATGATGCTGGGGCTCAGAAGCTGTCTGGGTGTTGGAGGGATGGTGTTGGTGCTCGGGAGCGACTGTCTGGGTGTTGGGGGTATACTGTTGGGGCTCGGAAACTGTCTATTGGAATGTTGGAGGGATGGGGTAGGGTCCCAGAAGCTGTCAGTCTGGGTGTCATAGGGACTGATGTGGGGCCCAGGGAACTCTCTATGTGTATGTATTTTCATCCCTTACTCTCCAGCAACTTGATTTCTAGGATTTCTCTCCTCAGTGATCTGCTCCAATTCATTGCTTCCTCTTGTGGAAGTAGGCACCATTCCAGCAGCCTTCCTCAAGGGATGGAAAGTGAAATTAGTGCTATGCTGTGCGGGAGGCAAAGCTCTCTGACCTGTGTCCATGTGCAGTGATAGGAAGGCAGGGATCTTAACAAAGCTGGTATGGGGAACTCAGGGAGGCCGCATTGCTGGCCACTCCTTCCCTAAGCCTGGAACCTCTGTGCTCCCTTTGACAGTGTAAGGCAGATGCTGCGCCCAAGGCTGTCTGCTGGGTGAGGTGGTGGGTTGGGAGAACAGGCTGCTGTCTGGATGGTCTAATATCCAGATCTGGGTGGACAGGAGAAGGGGGTACATGAGTGGGAACCCACAGCATGGCCAATCCTTCAAAAAAGGGCAGTTTGGGTGAGAGCTATTAAGCTTCTGCCAAGCCAAGCCCCTGCTGAGCCCTGTTTCTAAGGAGGTCTGGTATGCTGAACTGGGAGGGCCAGGCTGCTCAGCACTCTCGCCCTGGGAATTCAAAGAAGGGTACTTAGGACTATTAGCATCTGTATGTGGCCTACTCACTAGCTACACACAGTTGTCTCCAGACAGAAGGGCAGTGGTGTTGCTTTCAGTACCCAGGAACAGTACCCAGAGGGATCCAAAACAGCGCAGCCACATCCATGTGAGATACAATATGAGGGAAGGGTACCCAGGGGGAATACTGAGATAAAGACACAGCAATCTGGGAGCACAGAGTCCCACAGAGCAGCACTGTGAGGGGGAAGTAGCACTGTAGTGGAGAGGAGCCCAGGGCAGCAGGGCTGTAGGGAAGTGATGCTACGAAGGTCATAGCCATAGGGGTGCAGTGCCCAGGCAGCAGGGCAGTAGGGAAATGATGCTGTGAAGGTTCATTGCCATTTTGGTATGGTACTGTCATAAACAGATAGTTAAGGGTTAATGCCTCTTTTACCTGTAAAGGGTTAAGAAGTTCACCTAGCCTAGCTGACACCTGACCAAAGGAACCAATGGGGGGACAAGATGTTTCAAAAGGAAGGAGGGAAGTTCCCTTTGTCTTGGGTCAGTTTCAGTTCTGGCCGGAGAGGAAAAGGAATCAGGAATCAAACAGGGTAGTGAGTATTTAGTGAAGGAATTAGCTTATGTTTATTTTCTTTTTGTAACTTGTCTTGGGNGGTTAATTTCTCCTTGTTTTAAGATCCAAGGATTTTTGGATCGGTGTTCACCAGGGAATTGGTGGAGGAGTCTCTCAAAACTACCCAGGGAAGGGTTATAGTACTTGGGAGGGAAAGGTTTTTGGGGGAGAAGACAGAGTTTCCCAAATGACTCCAATATTTGGGTGGTGGCAGCATACTGATCTAAGCTGGTAATTAAGCTTATGAGTTCCCATGCAGGTCCCCACATTTGTACCCTAAAGTTCAGAGTGGGGGTGAAACCTATGACAGGTACCCACTGGAGCAGGGCGGTAGGGAAGTGATGCCATGAAGGTTGATTGCCATCGGAGTGTAGTGCCCAGTGGAACAGGGTGGTAGGGAAGTGATACCACAACGGTTCATTGAGGTATGGGTGCGGGGCCCAGGGGTTCAGGGCTGTAGGGAAGTGATACCATGACGGTTCATTGCCATAGGGGTGTGGGGCCCAGGGGATCAGGGCAATAGGGAAGTGATACTGTGATGGTTCATTGCCATAGGAATGCGGTGCCCAGTGGAGGAGGGTGGTAGGGAAGTAATGCCACGAAGGTTGATTGCCATAGGAGTGTAGTGCCCAGTGGAACAGGTCAGTAGGGAAGTGATACCGTGAAGGTTCAGTGCCATAGGGGAGCGGTGCCCAGGGGAGCAGGGCTGTAGAGAACTGAGTCTGCGAAGGTTTATTGCCATTGTGGTATGGTACCCACTGGAGCAGGGTGGTAGGGAAGTGATGTCGCGAAGGTTCATTGTGTCAAAGTCAGACTCAGGACTCACAATTTGTCAGACCACTCTGTTTATTAGCAAAAGCGCTTTGCTAATACACCCAGAAAATGTGAGCGCCATACAAGGCTCAAACCACCTTATTTATATAGATAAAAGGGCGCAAAATTAACAAGATTACAAAGGGAGCAGAACTGATAAGTTTACCTAGGGCTAGACACATATCTCATGTCCTTATTAACTCTCACCAATCTCCTGTTAATGTCCCACCATCAGCTTAAGTGGACCTATTGTTCAATACCTTAATGTTCCTCTTCCTGACAACTTTATCTCAACATTCCTCATTCCTGCTTAAAGGAACATACAGCATTGCTTTAATTCATTCTACTTCTACAATATAATTCATTCTACTTTCACAATCCCTCCTTTTGGTCAAGCTATGCAATGATCAACAATTACTAGGTTCCAGATATCAACCGTTTTTTGTCTCTTTGTTTTCAGCGATATTTAGAATTATTATATTAGCACTCTGGTTTGGGGCAGCTACCTGCATGGCATGTCTTATACAATTTTGGATACAACAGGAGATTAACTGAAAACATACAAAAATCATTAGGATTCCAAACAGGATAGTCAAGGCTCCCTGAAACAACCAGCCTCCTATGCCAGAGAAATTGAACAGGTTACTTAGCCACTTCCATAAAGAACTCGGCTTTTCATGGGGAAGATATGCGATCTGTTCTAAGTGGCTAGCGCGATTTATTACCTCATTGGTGTCGTCAGGTATATACACACAACATTTTTTTCCAATGAGAGCATATGTCCCTCCTTTGGCCGCCAGCACTATGTCCAATGCCTGACGGTTTTGGAGGGCCATCTGTCGGATCGCTCCTGTTTCTTTGTCCAGGGCTCTTAAACTTTCTCCGGTTTCATTTGCCATTATTTCAACTACTGCTTGTAACCTCAGGAGCCTTTTTGCATGGTGCATTACTCCCCCAAATGGGATAAAGGAACTGCCAATAGCCTCTTTCCAGGTTAAGGGGCTTATGTTATTTACATACCATTGGGCATCTGATAAGTCCCTTCTTTTCCGCCTGAAATTACGGAGGCGTTCTCATGGGAAGGACTCTAGCACTCGGAATTGTGGGAAGAGCCGGGCGGGATAACAGATACCTGACCAGTTAGCTGTTAACGCGGTATAAGCTTTGGTCCTACAAACCCAATGATGCCCTATCAAGGCCGGAAACGGTCGGTTGCACCCATTTGCCATGTAGGTGCCTGCAAAGGAGGAATAATATCCCCCAAAGGGCACATGGTAATTCTCCTTACGAGGAGTGGTGTTATTTGCATGGCATTGAAAGACTGTATTGTTCTTACTAAGGTTACGGTAGGGGGAACATGAGATTGATTTCTCTGTTTGATCCCAGGTTGAGAAAAAAGTTATATCCCCATACTCGGCCCGCCACTTTTTAGTTTTGTTCGAATAATTTCATACACCATTGGCCACAATATGCTGAAGGCAACTGCTCCTTCCCAGATCAAGCCCTGTCCCATTACACACCCAACACCAATGACCTTTTCCCTCCACCACACTTATCCATTTAGATACATTTATTTCCACCGCTTCCCAAGTGTCACTGCTGTTCCATGTTTTGTTAAACGGACGAGGTCCTTCAGTGAGGTCTGGGGAATTGAGTGGGATTGCCAGGACAGGAACACCAGCTTGAGAGTGGGCTGGGATGTGGCTGCATACCCAGCAATTAGAGATATTAAGGGTCTGAGCTATTCACACTTGCTGCTGGATAAAAGAATTGTCATTGTGGACTCCCCAGACCTTAAGACACCAGCAGCCGAGGAACAGGCGCCACCAGAGGCTCATGTTGGAGGCAAGGCCCTTCTGGTTCTGACAACCTCAACTGAGGGAACCGCAGTTACGGTTTTATGTCCACCAGGCAGCAGGCAACAGGTTCGCTGCTGCTTCTTCTTGGGCCTTGCTTTAGGTCGTCGTTTGCTTCTGGCAACCCTTACGAGAGCGTAGATTGTAAGGTATTGCAGGCTGTTCCTCTACGTCTTTTTCTGGAGTCAAAATTGACTCTGCGTGGTCCTGAGGTGATGATTGGTTCACTGAGGGTGGTGCCTTTTTACACTGCTAAGCATGTATCCATGCTGTGATGCCAGATAGTTTAACAGCCGTCTGGGTAGTAAGCAGTACCTGATGAGGACCCTTCCACCGGGGCTCCAAGGCATGTTTTCGATGGTGGTGTTGTACGTAGACCCAATCACCTGACTCGAGGTCGTGGCAAGCGTCAGAGGTGGGTTCCGTCGGCCAGGCGGCTCGAATCTATGAATGGAAGTGACTTACAGCTTGCATTAGTTCCTTGCAATATTGAAGGAGCGTACTGTGAGTCAAGTTCAAGTCTGGGACTGGAGTAATGGTAGCCATAGCTCGCATAGGGCGTCCCACAACAATTTAAAAAGGACTCAATTTATGCCTTTGGGATGGAGTGGATCGCATGTCCATAAGGGCCAATGGTAAGGCTGCTGGCCAGCTTAACCCTGTAGAGTCACAAATTTTAGCAAGCTTATTCTTAAGTCCACCATTTCGTTTTTCAACTACACCTGAGCTCTGGGGGTGGTAGGGACAGTGCAACAGGTGTGTGATATGTAATACACGATCCAGGTGCTGAACAAGTTGTCCGGTAAAATGTGTACCCCGGTCACTGGACAGAGTGGCAGGAATTCCCCTGGCAGGCATAATATGATTTAACAAACATTTGGCAACAGACAGTGAGTCAGCCTTGCGACAAGGAAAGGCTTCAATCCAACCAGAAAATAAACATACCATAACTAAAATAAATTCATATCGTTGACACTTAGGCATTTGTACAAAATCAAGTGGCCAATGAAAGAATGGTGCTTGGGGCAGGCCCCGAAACCCCTGAGCCACTTTTACAGGTTTACCAATATTGTGGCTTTGGCAAGTGGCACAGGCGGCACAGTGGCGGGCTGCAAAAGAGCTGAAATGGGGGGCCCACCATCCTGCCTTAGTTACAGCAGAGACCATCCCCTCCTTTCCGAAATGCGAAACACCGTGTAGCAGGGCAGCCAGAGACGGGTAGAGTGAAAAGGGGGCCACAAAGGTGCCAGTAGGCGAATGCCAAAGGGAATCAGGATGTAGAGAGCAACCTTGGGCAACCCAGGAGTATTTTTCAGCTTCTGGGGCAGAGTCTTGGAGCAGGGTGAGGTCAGTGAGGGATGGCGGTGGTATAGAAACAGAAAGGGAACCTAGAAACGCATCTGGGAAAGGTTTTATGGCAGCAGCATGTTTAGCAGAGGCGTTAGCAAATGTGTTATCCTTAGCAACATCAGTATCCGCCGTCGAGTGGCCAGGGCACTTAACAATAGCTAGGGCAGATGGAAGTAAAACTGCATACAGGAGAGCAGCGATGTAGGGGCCATTTTTGATAGGGGTACCAGTGGAGGTAGAATCATAGAATCATAGAATATCAGGGTTGGAAGGTAGCTCAGGAAGTCATCTAGTCCAACCCCCTGCTCAAAGCAGGACCTAATCCCAACTAAATCATCCCAGCCAGGGCTTTGTCAAGCCTGACCTTAAAAACCTCCAAGGAAGGAGATTCCACCACCTCCCTAGGTAACCCATTCCAGTGCTTCACCACCCTCCTAGTGAAAAAGTTTTTCCTAATATCCAATCTAAACCTCCCCCACTGCAACTTGAGACCATTACTCCTTGTTCTGTCATCTGGTACCACTGTGAACAGTCTAGATCCATCCTCTTTGGAACCCCCTTTCAGGTAGTTGAAAGCAGCTATCAAATCCCCCCTCATTCTTCTCTTCTGCAGACTAAACAATCCCAGTTCCCTCAGCCTCTCCTCATAACTCATGTGCTCCAGCCCCCTAATCATTTTTGTTGCCCTCCGCTGGACTCTTTCCAATTTTTCCACATCCTTCTTGTAGTGTGGGGCCCAAAACTGGACACAGTACTCCAGGTGAGGCCTCACCAATGTCGAATAGAGGGGAACGATCACGTCCCTCGATCTGCTGGCAATGCCCCTACTTATACAGCCCAAAATGCCGTTAGCCTTCTTGGCAACAAGGGCACACTGTTGACTCATATCCAGCTTCTCGTCCACCGTAACCCCTAGGTCCTTTTCTGCAGAACTGCTGCCTAGCCACTCGGTCCCTAGTCTGTAACAGTGCATGGGATTCTTCCGTCCTAAGTGCAGGACTCTGCACTTGTCCTTGTTGAACCTCATCAGGTTTCTTTTGGCCCAATCCTCTAATTTGTCTAGGTCCCTCTGTATCCTATCCCTACCCTCCAGCGTATCTACCACTCCTCCCAGTTTAGTGTCATCTGCAAATTTGCTGAGAGTGCAGTCCACGCCATCCTCCAGATCATTAATGAAGATATTGAACAAAACCGGCCCCAGGACCGACCCTTGGGGCACTCCGCTTGAAACCGGCTGCCAACTAGACATGGAGCCGTTGATCACTACCCGTTGAGCCCGACGATCTAGCCAGCTTTCTATCCACCTTATAGTCCATTCATCCAGCCCATACTTCTTTAACTTGCCGGCAAGAATACTGTGGGAGACCGTATCAAAAGCTTTGCTAAAGTCAAGGAATAACACATCCACTGCTTTCCCCTCATCCACAGACCCAGTTATCTCCTCATAGAAGGCAATTAGGTTAGTCAGGCATGACTTGCCCTTGGTGAATCCATGCTGACTGTTCCTGATCACTTTCCTCTCCTCTAAGTGCTTCAGAATTGATTCCTTGAGGACCTGCTCCATGATTTTTCCAGGGACTGAGGTGAGGCTGACTGGCCTGTAGTTCCCCGGATCCTCCTTCTTCCCTTTTTTAAAGATGGGCACTACATTAGCCTTTTTCCAGTCATCCGGGACCTCCCCCGATCGCCATGAGTTTTCAAAGATAATGGCCAATGGCTCTGCAATCACATCCGCCAACTCCTTTAGCACCCTCGGATGCAGCGCATCCGGCCCCATGGACTTGTGCTCGTCCAGTTTTTCTAAATAGTCCCGAACCACTTCTTTCTCCACAGAGGGCTGGTCACCTTCTCCCCATACTGTGCTGCCCAGTGCAGCAGTCTGGGAGCTGACCTTGTTCGTGAAGACAGAGGCAAAAAAAGCATTGAGTACATTAGCTTTTTCCACATCCTCTGTCACTAGGTTGCCTCCCTCATTCAGTAAGGGGCCCACACTTTCCTTGACTTTCTTCTTGTTGCTAACATACCTGAAGAAACCCTTCTTGTTACTCTTAACATCTCTTGCTAGCTGCAACTCCAAGTGTGATTTGGCCTTCCTGATTTCACTCCTGCATGCCTGAGCAATATTTTTATACTCCTCCCTGGTCATTTGTCCAGTCTTCCACTTCTTGTAAGCTTCTTTTTTGTGTTTAAGATCAGCAAGGATTTCACTGTTAAGCCAAGCTGGTCACCTGCCATATTTACTATTCTTTCTACACATCGGGATGGTTTTTTCCTGCATCCTCAAAAAGGATTCTTTAAAATACAGCCAGCTCTCCTGGACTCCAGGTAAGGAAACCCCGAGCTTGCCAGAGGGTGCCAAAGTCATGTACAACCCCAAAAGTGTAGTGGGAGTCAGTGTAAATGGTGGCGGAGCGTTGTTCCGCCAAAAAGCAGGCACGGGTGAGGGCAACTAATTTGGCGACTTGCGCTGAGGTCACAGAAGGTAGAGGCACAGCTTTTAGGGTTTCAGAGAGTGACACCACAGCGTATCCTGCAAGGAGATGACCTTGGTTGTCTCGAAAACAGGAACCATCAGTGAACAAAACAAGGTCAGAATTAGGGAGAGGGACATCAGAAAGGTCTGGGCGCGGGATGGTGACAGCAGAGACAGTTGCAAGGCAGTCGTGGGGATCACCGTCATCAGACAAAAGAAGGAAAGTGGCAGGGTTTAACTGAGAACAACGCTTCACGGTGATATGCGAAGCCGACAGCAGTAAAAGTTCGTACCTGGTGAGACGGGCGGAGGAGAGGTGGGCTGTGTTACATTGTAGCAGGAGAGTTTCCACAGAGTGAGGGACCATGAGGGTAAGAGGAGAGTGGAGGACAAGGGATTCAGACATTTCGACTAGGCGCGCCACGGCAGCCACAGCGCGCAGGCAGGGTGGCAATCCCTGGGCAACAGGGTTTAAAGTGGCAGAGAAATAAGCCACTGAGCGGTTTTTGTCTCCGTGCATCTGAGTGAGAACTCCAAGTGCACACCCAGATTGTTCGCGTCAGAAAAGGGTAAAAGGCTTAGAATAGTTAGGCAGTCCTAAAGCGGGGGCAGAAGCCAAACCCTGTTTGAGGGAAACAAAGGCAGAGTCAGCCTCAGGGCACCACGGCATGGGGTCAGGCACAGAGAACCGAGTGAGTTCCTGGAGAGGTTTTGCAAGGGAGGCATATTGGGGAATTCATTGCCTGCAAAATTTAGCCATGCCCAAAAGCTTTCGGACCTGGCGTTGGGAGCGGGGTCGGGGAAAGCTGAGGATAGCCTGGACGCGGGCGGGAGAAAGTGTACGGGAACCCTGGGAGAGGAGAAAGCCAAGGTATTGGCTTGACAGAGCTGTAGCTTAGAGCAAGAAGCCTTGTGACCCTTGTTTGCTAGTGCAGTAAGGAGCACTAAAGAATCAGTTTCTGAGGCAGACAATGAAGGGGAACAGAGGAGTAGATCATCTACATATTGGACCAGTGTGGACCCGAACAGGAAAACAAGGTCAGCGAGGTCTCGGGCTAATGCTTGGGAAAAGTAAGATGGGCTTTCAGTATACCCCTGAGGGGGCGTGGTCCATGTGTACTGCTGCCCCTTGTAAGAAAAGGCAAAAAGATACTGGGAGCCAGGGTGAACCGGGACAGAAAAGAAAGCAGAGCACAAATCAAGAACAGTAAAATGAGTTGCATCTGGTGGGATAGAAGCCAGAATCGTTGCTGGGTTAGGGACAACAGGAAAGGCGGGTATGACAATGCGGTTAATGGCTCGAAGATCCTGAACAAACCGCCACGATTTACCATCAGCTTTTCGAACTGGGAGGATAGGGGTGTTACAGGGCTGGAGCAGGGGCAATAATGCCTTGTTCCCGCAGGGCGGTCATGACCGGAGCAATGCCAGCCTCTGCTTCGGGATTTAAAGGGTATTGAGACAGGCGAGGCAGGGGTTTGGAGGAGTTAACAGTAATGCAGACGGGGTCAGTATTTAAGCGGCCCACTTCAGATGGGTGGGTTGGCCACAGAGAGGATGGGACCTGCGAAATTAGGTGTTCAAGGGACAGGATCAATGGGCAACAGGGGACCGGAATGGAAAGGGAAGTTTCAGAGAGCAGGGAGGCCACAGAATCACTCAGAGAGGACTGGGGGATTTGTAAGTAGACACCATCCGGGGAACAGTAGATGGTACAGCCAAGTTTACATAACAGATCCCGACCCAAAAGGTTTACCGGAGTAGAATCAGAGAGAAGGAATGCATGATCCGCGGAAAGGGGACCAACCTGGACCGGTAGAGGTTTTGAAAGGGGATAAGGGGTTGGGACTCCCGTAATGCCCACAGCGGACACGTTTGTTTCGGAGCGGGGAACCGCAGGCAGGTCGGTAGTATGAACTGCAGAGAGTGAAGCTCCCGTATTAACAAGGAAAGGGAGAGAAAGATTATTGATAGTTAAAACACACTCACCCGTGGGAGTGAGAGGTAGTAAAGGAGCTAAAATTTCCTGAGGTTCCCCGGTGTCCCGTCATTGCTGTGGGACAAAGTAAGGCTGGGGACTGACTGGCTGTGCCAACAGGGAGTCTAGCTGGTTGTTTACAGAGCTATTAGGCCGGCGCGGACACTTGTTCTTCCAATGTCCGGGCTGCTTACAGTAATTACAAACATCCCCAAACCCCGAAAATTCAGTTCCACGGCCCCTCCCGCGACCACGTCCCCATCCCTGGAACCCTCCCCGTCCCCGGTACTACTGTCCGCCCTGCCCTGAATAATGCTGTATTTGCAGGGCCATTAACTTTTGGGAGGACTGTTCCTCCTTTCCTTTTAGAGCGTGTTGGCAGTGCTCTGCCACTGTTTGCAATTTGTCCATGGTTTCAGTCTCCCACCCAACACTTATTCGCTTTAGCATACTGCCAATAGCAGGTAGGAGGCCATTAACAAATGCTTGCCCTGTCCATTTTCACCCGGTTGCTGTATACCAGAATGTTGCAGAAAAACATTAGTCAGCCGGGTGCGATAGTTGCCCGGGCTTTCTCCCTGTCGCTGTTTACAGCAATGTATGGCCGTCCAGTTGGTTTTAGGAGTCCATACTCGAGGAATGGCCTCATGTAGGTGTTTAGCTTGGCCTTTACATTTGTTCCAGTAGGCAGCGTCAGGACCGCTGTCTGGCAAATTAGAGTGGCACTCACTGGCGGGCCAATTTGCTGCTGTGAGCCATTTTTCATGCTCGCTGGGGGTTACAAGTAGCTTGCACAGCTGCAGGAGGTCTGCCTTAGAGGGTTCATAGGTGTCGCACACTAACAAAAATTCCTCTGCGAATTTGGTAGGATTTTCCAGGGGCTTCGGAAAGCCTTTTACAATTGAATGGAGCTCTGTACGAGTCCAGGGTTTATAGCTTCAAGTGGGACGCCCTTGTTGGCCCCCAGTATGCAGGATTCGGAGGGGAGCCTGGATAGTTTTAGAGCCAGAGCACAAGCGGTGGGCCCAATCGTTATCTAGGCTATCTTTGTATGTATGAGGGAAAACAGAGGAGTCAGGCAGACTGGAGGGTTTTGGGGGAACGGGGTTTTTTTCTTTACGGGTCTGAGCAGTACCGGAGGAATGGGTCTGGGCGGTATCGGACGATCCGGACTGGCCTGAACTGGAGACCTCTGAGAGTTGTTCCTGAACTGGGGAGGTTGGTGACCATCTATTGATCCGACGCAAGGCTGCCAAGCCAATTAATGCGTCTTCCTCATCGTCGTCCCCAGAATTTAACAAGGGGCTTTTTTCGTCCTCTTCCACAATGAGATGGGAGTATAAAGGGGGTCAGGATCAATCTGAGTCTTCTTGGAGAACGGGGTAAAGGGGAGCGCTCGGTCTGGTGGTGGGAGAGGAGGCTTCCAATAAAGCTTTTAACTTATCATTAGAATCTTTGAGAGAGGCGAGCTTCAATTCTGTCCACCTACGATTTGCCTCTTCCCACCACTGGATGAAACAATCAACCTCTCCTCGAGCCAATTTAGTTTTAGGTTGGCCGAGTTTGTCTTTTAAGACGTCCACTCGGTCTTTGTCCCAAGAGCCTAACAGTGGCCACTGAGTTTTGGGATTCCCCTGAGTTAACCTAGACCATTTTCCCAGAAATTTACAGGAGTCCGGACCCTTCCTAAAATGCATAAAATGAGCCAGTGTTCCTTTAGGGAACTGTCCCGACTTAGACCTCTGGTTACCCATACAGGAGGACTTCACACACACCAATCGCACAAGAAGGTAATTCGGGTTCGTCAGAGCGATGCCCGGTGCAACACACAAAAGGAGCCCACAGGCTACTGCCTCAATCGCCCTTGCTTTCACACCAAGGGTTTTACCCAAGGCGCGGTGCGGCTGTGATTGTGCAGATTTCACTCACTCAGGCCGCGGGGACAGGAACCCCTTGGTCGGCCGATCCCCGAACGGAGACGGCGCTCAGACTCAAACACTCCACAGGGAGGACAGATAGACACAGAGACAGTCCGGACAAAACACAGAAAAAATTACCTGATCAGATTTCTGATGTCAGATCCCGGGATCCCTACCAGAACAGAGTGGGAACCAACAGGTTCGATGGCGTAGACTTCACTGTGGTTGTGCACCTTTCTGTTCCGGCGGAGGACTGCTCGGGCCAAATGCCCAGGTGCCGGCTGCCACGGTCGTCCTGCAAAAACGGTCAGGAATCACATGGCTCCAGCGAAGACGGTTGCCATCTCAGTGGGACCTCCAAATTGTCAAAGTCAGACTCAGGACTCACAATTTGTCAGACCACTCTGTTTATTAGCAAAAGCGCTCTGCTAATACACCCAGAAAATGTGAGCGCCATACAAGGCTCAAATCACCTTATTTATACAGATAAAAGGGCGCAAAATTAACAAGATTACAAAGGGAGCAGAACTGATAAATTTACCTGGGGCTAGACACATATCTCATGTCCTTATTAACTCTCACCAATCTCCTGTTAATGTCCCACCATCAGCTTAAGTGGACCCATTGTTCAATACCTTAATGTTCCTCTTCCTGACAACTTTATCTCAACATTCCTCATTCCTGCTTAAAGGAACATACAGCATTGCTTTAATTCATTCTACTTCTACAATATAATTCATTCTACTTTCACAATTGCCATAGGGGTGCAGTGCCCAGGACAGAAGGATGGTAACAAAGTAATGCTGTGAAGGTTCATTGCCATAATTTATGGGTGTGGTGCCCAGGGGAGCAGTGTTGCAGGGACGTGATGCTGTGGTCTATTGCCGTAGGGGTGCGGTACCCAAGGAAGCAGGGCTGTAGGCAAGAGATGACGTGAAGGTTCATTGCCATAGGGGTGCAGTGCCCAGGGGAGCAGGGCAGTAGGGACGTGATGCCGCGAAAGTTTATTGCCATAGGGATGCGATGTCCAGGGGAGCAGGGCAGTAGGGAAGTGATGCCGCGAAGGTTCATTGCCATAGGGATGCCGTGCCCACTGGAGCAGGGTGGTACGGAAGTGATGCTATGAAGTTTCATTGCCATTGGGGTGTCGTGCCCAGGGGAGCAGAGAAGTAGGAAAGTGATGTCTCGAAGGTTCATTGCCATAGGGATGTGATGTCCAGGGGAGCAGTGCAGTAGGGAAGTGATGCAGCGAAGCTTCATTGCCATAGGGAGCATGGTGCGGTGCCCAAGGGAGCATGGTGGATAGGGAATTCATACCGTGAAGTTTCTTTGCCATAGCGGTGATGTGCCCACGGGAGCCTTGCAGTATAGAAGTGATACCGCGAAGGTTCATTGCCGTAGGGGTGCAGTGCCCAGGGCGGTAGGGAAGTGATGCTGCAAAGGTTTATTTCCATAGTGGTGACATGCCCAGGGGAGCAGGGCGGTAGGGAAGTGATGCCGCGAATGCTCATTGCCATAGGGGTGCAGTGCGCAGGGGAGCAGGATGGTAGGGAAGTGATACAGTGAAGGCTCATTGCCATAGGGTTGCATTGTCTAGGGAAGCAGGGCTCTAGGGAAGTTATACCTCAAAGGTTCATTGCCATAGGGGTGCAGTGCCCAGGGGAGCAGGGTCCTGAGTGTTAATCGTTGTCGGAATAGCCCTTTCTGAGGGAATCAACACCAAGGCGCATTTTTGAAGTGCAGTGCAGTGTTTGGGTGGCTGTTCTGGGAATCACTGCACCCTGCTCCACCCTAAGGGGAGGCATTTTAGAAATGGTCCCAGCTATGCTTTCTCACCGCAAGTGCTGGAAAAAATGCTGGAGTGAGAGGCTGACGAAGCTTAATCTGTGCGCGTCAAAAAGAAGACTTACAGGTTATGATTCCACTGTGTAAGTGCTTTCATGGGGAGAAAATATTTCTAGCAGAGAAAGAGTACAAGAGCCAATGGCTGGAAACTGAAGCAAGACTTTCACATTAGAAATAAGGCATATCATCTTAGCTATGAAGGTGATTAACCCTGGGAACAAACTGCCAAGGGAACTGGTGGATTCTCTATCTCTTGATGTCTTCATATCCAGCTGGCTGCCTTTCTGGAAGATGCTTTAGTCAAACACAAGTTACTGGGCCCAATACAGGAATGAATGGGTGAAGTTCTGTGGCCTAGGCTACACAGCAGGTCATACTGGATGATACGATGGTCCCTCCTGCTCTTAAAATATGTGAATCCCACATCTCATTGTATTCCCCCAGCGCTCCCTATGCTGCTGTGCTTCCCTGCCCCTTCCCATCCTGCCATACTCCCCCATCTCCCTCTCTGCACTCTCCCAGCCCGCCACACTGCCGTTCCTCTTTGCTCTCCCACACTATTCTGTGCTCCCCCACCTCAGTCCATTGTCCCTCCCACACCACAATGTTACGGTCCCTCGCTGCTGCATGATGTTCTCCCATACTCCCACCTCATTCTCCCATCACTCCTCACCCTACTCTTCTCTCCCATCCCTCCCTGTCATGCTCCCTGCCCCACTGCCCTACCCCATCCCTTCTGCACATGGACCCCACCTTGCCATGCTCCCAGGGCCGGCGCAACCCATTAGGCGACCTAGGCGGTCGCCTAGGGTGCTGCTATTTTGGGGGCGCTGGCGCCGCGGCCGCCCGTAGAAATTTGGGGGAGGGACCTTCCGCCGCCGCTGTTGGGGGCGGGATTTCGGGGGCGGGACCTTCCGCCACCTAGGGCGCCGGCAAAGCTGGCACCGCTACTGCATGCTCCCCCATGCACCCCTCCGCAACACTCTCTTGACTCTCCCCACTGCACTCCCCTGCTGTGCTTCACCACCCCTACCAACCCCGCTTCTTGTCCCTCTCCATAATGCTGCCATGCCAGCTCTCTCAGCCTGCCTCCCTCTGCCAGCTGCCTGCCCGTCACTACCTATCCCATGGACTTTCCTAGTGTCCCACTCATCTCTCCCTGCACCCTCCCGCATTGGCTCAGCATCCTCTCCCGGCCACCCTACCCCTTGATTTTCTTGGCCCTACATGCTTCCCTCCTCCTTCTCGTTGCTTACTGTTCCCTTATGCCCCCCTACTGCAGACCCCCTCAGCTTGCCTGACCCTCCAGCTTACACAATGCTGAAAGCACCACTTATCCATTTCTCTGGGCGTTTATAGGCATTTCTAAGAAATTTTGCACAAATGCACATAGCCCTCGCTGAGCCCCAAATTTTGACTCCCCCCCATGCACAGACACACTCAGATGCACAGTCCCTGGAAATAGCATGGCCCATATCAATGCTGACTCCCCTCCCTCCTAAGTGCAATTGAGCTCCCCAGGCCTGCACGGGCAAATCAGGTGTTTTCATGTGGGCATGTGCAAGTCTTTTGTCATTAGCACCTGTCATGGGTGAGCTCCTGATTTTGCAGCTGAGCAAATGGACATCACTGTGATGTGTCCATTTATTTGTGCCCATCTGTGTGTGTGAGTGTGCACTTCAGTGTGCATCTGTGTGTAAGTGAGTGCCTCTGTGTGAGTGTTCACATCCAGATATGTGAGAGCACGTTTGTCCATGCATGTATGTATGCATGTCTGTGTGAGTGTATGTGAGTGTGAGCGTGCGACTGTGCATGTCCCTTTGTTTGAATGTGCATGTTTGTGTGATTGTGCACATCTGTGAGTGTGTGACTGGGCATGTCCATGTCTGATGTGTGAGTGCCTGTCTTTGTGCATGAAGGGCTTTGTGCTCCACTAGTCAGGTGTCCCCTGCCCTAATCTAACTCCAGTGCCAAGCTCTGGGGTAGGGAGTTGCTTGGGGATGGAGGATATGGATAGGGCCCTAAAGAATTCATTGCCATGAAACATGAGTCACAGCTCATGAAATCTGGTCTCCCCCTGTGAAATCTGGCCTTGAGTGTGCTTTTACCCTATACTATACAGATTTCACAGGAGAAGCCAGCCTTTCTCAAATTGGGGGTCCTGACCCAAAAGGGAGTTGCAGGGGGGGTCATAAAGTTATTTTACGGGGGTCTCGGTATTGCCACCCTTCTGCGCTGCCTTCAGAGCTGGGCGGACGGAGAGTGGCAGCTGCTGACTGAGGGCCCAGCACTGCAGGCAGCAGCACAGAAGTAAGATACCATGCCATCCTTACTTCTGTGCTGCTGCTGACAGCGGCTCTGCCTTCAAAGCTGGGCTTCCTGCCAGCAGCTGCCGCTCTCCAGCTGCCCACCTCTGAAGGCAGCGCTGCCACCAGCAGCAGCACAGAAGTAAGGGTAGCAGTACCGCAACCCCTCCTACAATAACCTTGTGCCCCCCCTCCCCCCAACTCCTTTTTGGGTCAGTACCCCTACAATTACAAAACTGTGAAATTTTAGATGTAAATAGCTGAAATCATGAAATTTACAATTTTTAAAATCCTATGACTGTGAAATTGACCAAAATGGACTGTGAATTTGGTAGAATCCTGTATATGGAGGATGGCAGAAAGAAAGTGGAGTTGTGGAGAGTGAAGAAAAAATGGTGGGAAAGAAGAGAGATCCAGAGGCTGGGAGCTGGCATGGTCAGTGGTGGGGAAGGACTAGCAAAGACAGGGGACTAGTGAAGGATGGAGGTGGGTGGTACTGGCTGGGGTTCTGCAGAGGCTGGGAGAGGGGGCCGGTGGAGGTCTGGGGGAACTGGAGCAGGTTAGAGGAAGACCTCATTGGGCAGTGTTGGCCAGATAGTCTGGTGGAGCCTGGGGTGGGACCAGTGGCATCAAAGGCACTGGTAAAGGCAGCAGGTATCAGAGGAAGCCTGGAGGAAAGAGGTGCAAGACAGAGATGCAGGGGAGGGCTGATGCAGGCTGGAGGGGCTGGCAGGGTCCTGTGGGGAGTGTGTAGACTGGGGGCTGTATAATGATGTGACCCTGTCGTCCTTTTTCTGCTCCTCATTAGAGTCCCCTGAGCGGAACAGGCTGTGAATGGGGCTCTGAACCGAGGTATGTCCGCACGGCTTCCACCAGGGTGTTGCAGCTAATGTGCCCCAGGAGATGGGCCATGGGAGGAGCCTCCCTGCCCACAGGAGGGACTCACTGGGGGTGACACAACCTATACAGGATCTGGGGGAGGAAGAACCTGTGGGCATGATACAGCCGCTGCAGTAGCCAGGGGAGTGGGGGTACTATGGGGATGGCACAGCTGATGCCTGAGCAGCGGGTGGGAAGCACTGGGGTGAGGCAGTCACTGCAGGAGCTGGGGGAAACCAGTGGGGGTGACACAGCTATTTCAGGAGCTGGAGCTGTGGAGTGTGGTTCTCACCTCTGACTCAAGCATACAGTCTGTGTGACTTGACCTCTGATCCCCAGCACCCTATCCATGGCACCAATCCCCTGACTCACTGAGCTCAGATTTTGAGCCCTGGCTCTGCAGGGACCTGGCTTGGTGAATTTATGTATTTACTTGTAGGAAATCTGCCTTGTGTGAAACCGGTGCCAAGGGAGACTCAAGAGTTACTGTGCCCAAGAGCTCAGAGCTGTGGGAAAGGGAGCAGGGCAATGGAAGGGAGCTATTGGAGAGGGGCATTGGGGCACAGTAGGACAAGGAAGCACTGGGAAGAAGGATTCTCAGTGGGAGTGACATGGGACCCTCTGTGGGTAGCAGCAATGTCTGATGCTGTGTCACACTCCAGGCTCTGGGCTGGCGATGTGGCAGCTGGGTGGTCTTTCTCCTCCAAATTGTGGTAGTGTATGCCTGTGTGTATGGGGGAGTAATGTGTGTGTGTGTGTGTGTGTGTGTGTGTGTGTGTGTGTGTGTGTGTGAGAGAGAGAGAGAGAGAGAGAGAGAGAGAGAGAGAGAGAGAGAGACGGTGTTTCCAGGGTGGGGAAGCACTGTGCACGTGTTTGTACAGTACAGTGTGTCTTTGGGAACCAGAGTATTGGGGGAGGTTGAGGGAGGGACACTGTTATCTGTGCGGTGTAGTATTTCTGGGGAGGTATAAGGTGTCTTTGGAGGAGATGGGGGGAGTATTGTGTATATGTGTGGATATTGTGTCTGAGTATTTGATGTGTATATCCGGCATTGGGTCATGTATTTACATGTTGGAAAAATTGTGTATGTGTGATGAATTTGTGTGTGGTGGCAGTATTGTGTGTGTGGTATATTGTCTCTCTCTGGAAGAGTATTGTGTGTCTGCAATGTAGCATATTGAGGGAATCCTATATGTTTTGAGGTGTATTGTGTGTGGTGTTGAGTATGTGGAGTGTATTTGTGGTATACTGTGTGTGGGGGGGTGTATTCTCAATGGTACAATGTATGTGAGAGATGTATAGTGTGGGGGTGTATTGTGTGTGTGATAGTGTGTGGAGGATGTAGTGTGTGGGAGAAAGGAATGTTGTGTGCATAGGAGTATAGTGTGTGTGGTATTGTGTGTGCAGAGGAGTAGTGTATGTTGAAGTGTGTGTGTCTGTGTGTGTGTGTGAGAGAGAGAGGGGAGTGTAATGTTTGTGGTTTTGTATGTGCAGGGGTGTGGGGGGTGTGGTATAGTGTGTTTGTCGGAGAGAGGGGTGTAGTATACATGGTACTTTGTACGTGGGGGTGTAGTGTATGTGGTACTGTGTGTATGTGCGTGTGTATGAGACAGAGGGATATAGTGTGTGTGGCATAATGTGTGTGGGTGAGGGTGACAGAGAGGCAGAAGGGAGTAGTGTGTGTAGTATTATGTGTAAGTGTGTATGTGAGTGAGAGAGGGGGGTGTTGCATGTGGTATAGTGTGTGCGCATGTGTGGTGCATTTGGTATTGTGTGTATGTGCGTGTGTATGGGAAAGAAGGATGTTGTGTGTGTGGTATAGTATGTGCGGGTGAGGGTGACAGGCAGAATGGAGTAGTACATGTTGTATTGTGTGTATGTGTGTGTGTGCGAGAGAGTGAGGGGGGTGTTGTATGTGGTTTTGTGGGTGTGGGTGCGGGTGACAGAGAGACAGAAGGGAGTAGTGGGTGTGGGGCACTGTTTGTATGTGTGGGGGGGTGAGAGAGAGGGGTTTTGTGTGTGGTATTGGTGTGGGTGAGAGTGACAGAGAGGCATAAAGAACTTGTGGGGGGGCATTGTGTGTGTGTGTGTGTGTGTGAGAGAGAGAGGGGTGTTGTGGTGCATAGTGTATGTGGGTGAGGGTGACAAATGCTTAAGAGAATAGTGTGTGTGGCATTGTGTGTGTGAGAGAGAGAGAGAGAGAGAGAGGGGTGTTGTGTGCATGGTATAGTGTGTGTGTGTGTGTGAGGATGACAGAGAAGCAGAAGGGAGTAGTGTATGTGGCATTAGTGTTTATGTGTGTGTGTGTGAGAGAGAGAGAAAGGGTGTTGCGTGTGTGGTATAGTGTGTGGGTGAGAGTGACAGAGAGGCAGAAGGTTGTAGTGTGAATGGCATTATGTGTATGTGTGTGAGAGAGAGAGAGAGAGAGAGAGAGAGAGAGAGAGAGAGAGAGAGNAGAGAGAGAGAGTTGGTGTTCTCTGTGTGGTATAGTGTGTGTGGGTGACAGAGAGGGGTGTTCCGTGTGTGGTATAGTGTATGGGGGTGAGGGTGACAGGCAGAAGGGAGGCAGTGGTAGGCAACCTATGGCACGTGTGCCGAAGGCAGCACACAAGCTGATTTTCAGTGGCACTCACACTGCCCAGGTCTTGGCCACCAGTCCTGGGGGCTCTGCATTTTAATTTAATTTTAAATGAAGCTTCTTAGACATTTTAAAAACCTTATTTACTTTACATACAACAATAGTTTAGTTATATATTATAGACTTATAGAAAGCGACCTTCTAAAAATGTTAAAATGTATTACTGGCACGCAAAACCTTAAATTAGAGTGATTAAATGAAGACTCGGCACACCACTTCTGAAGGGCTGCCGACCCCTGGAGTAGTGTGTGTGGCATTGTGTGTATGTGTGTTAGAGAGAGGGGGGTGTTGCGTGTGTGGTATAGTGTGTGGGGATGATGGTGACAGAAAGGCAGAAGGGAGTAGTTTGTGGCACTGTGTGTGTGTGTGTGTGTGAGAGAGAGAGAGAGAGAGAGAGAGAGAGAGACGGGTTTTGCGTGTGTGGTATAGTGTTTGTGGGTGAGAGTGACAGAGAGGCAGAAGGGAGTAGTGTGTGTGGTATTGTGTGATCCCTGCAGCACAAAAATAAAAGAGGCCGAAGCAGCCTCCCTTGGGTCCCAGCACCTGGCTGGATCTCTCAAGGTGGGTCCTTTGGTTGGTGCTGTTTTGTGTGTCCATCTGGGAGGGTGGTGAGCGGGGTGGGGGGATGTCTGTGACTGGTACTCCAATTACTTGGCTGTCCCAGGGGCAGAAGAGCAGTTGGTACTTGGTACAGCCTGCTTGTGCCTGGTGCAGAGCAATGACTGGTGCCCAATGATGCCTGGCTGTGCCTGGAATAGGGGAGTGGCCGGTGCCTAGGGGTGGCTGGCTGTGCCTCAGTAGGGAGAGTGGCTGGTGCCCAGAGATGCCTAGTGGTGCCCAGAGATGCCTAGCTGTGTCGGGGCCGAGGGAATGGCTTATGCCTGGAGATGCGTCGCTGTGCCTGGGATGGGGGAGTGTCTGATGCCCAAAAATTCCTAACTATGCCCAGCATGGGGGAGTACTTGTTCCCAGGGATGCCTGGCTGTGTCTGGACGTAGGGATTGGATGGTGCCCCGGAAATGCCTGGCTGTCCCCAAGGTTGGTGAGTGGCTGGTGCCCAGGGATGCTTAGGTGTGTCCAGGGTGTGGCTGGTAAGTGAGGATGCCTGGCTGTGCCCACAGTTGGAGAGTGGTTGCCACCCATGGTTGCCTGGATGTGTCCAGCATGGGGGAGTGGCTGCTGCCCAGGGTTGCCTGGCTGTGTCTGGTCTGAAGCAGTGATTGGTGCCCAGGGACCCTGGCTTGTGGGGCAGTGGAGCCCAGGGGCACCTAGCACCTGGTTCCCAGGCATGTCTGGCTTTGCCTCATTTGGGGAAGTGGCTGATGCCCAGGAATCCCTGTGAACGGAGTGGGAGAGTGTTTGGTGCTCAGGGATGCCTGGCTGTGCCTGTGGTGGAGGAGTGGTTGCTGCCCAGAGTGGGGCAGTGGGTGGCCTGAGGGATGTTTGTCTGTGTTGTGGGTGTGTTGGTACTCAGGTATACCATGCTTTGCCCTATGTGGGGGAGTGTCTGATGCCCAGGGTTTGCCTGGCTGTGTGTAGGGTGGAAGAATGGCTGATAACTCTGTTTGGGGTGGAGTGGTGCTGGGTGCCCAGAGATGCCTGGCTGTGCCCAGGGTGGGGGAGTGGCTGGTGCTCAGGGGTGCCTGGCTGGTGCCTGGGTCGGGAGGAGTGGTCATTTCCTAGTTGCAGGTGTGTCTGATATCCAGGTAGGCCTGGCTGTGCCCAGGGTGGGGAGTGGCTGGTGTCCAGTGATTCCTGGCTGGTTCCTGTGTTGGGGAAATGGCTGGTCCCCAGGGATGCCTGACTGTGCCCGGGGAGAAATGGCTGGTATCCAGCAATGCCTGGCTGTGCCTGGGGAGGAGTGGTTGCTACCCAGCAATGCCTGGCTGTGCTTGGGGAGGGGGGGTTGGTACCCAGCAATGCCTGGCTGTGCGTGGGGTGGGGTGGTTGGTACCCGGCTATGCCTGGCTGTGCCTGGGGTGGGGTGGGTGGTACCCAGCAATGCCTGGCTGTGCCTGGGGTGGGGTGGGTGGTACCCAGCAATGCCTGGCTGTGCCCGGGGGGGAGTGGGTGGTACCCAGCGCTGCCTGGCTGTGCCTGGGGAGGAGTGGTTGGTACCCAGCAATGCCGGGCTGTGCCTGGGGGGGGGTGGTTGGTACCCAGCAAGGCCTGGCTGTGCCTGGGGTGGGGTGGTTGGTCCCCAGCAATGCCTGGCTGTGCCTGGGGGGGGAGTGGTTGGTACCCAGCAATGCCGGGCTGTGCCTGGGGAGGGGTGGTTGGTACACAGCAATGCCTGGCTGTGCCTGGGGAGGGGCGGTTGGTACCCAGCAATGCCTGGCGGTGCCTGGGGAGGGGTGGTTGGTACCCAGCATTGCCTGGCTGTGCCTGGGGAGGGGTGGTTGGTACCCAGCATTGCCTGGCTGTGCCTGGGGAGGGGTGGTTGGTGCCCAGCAATGCCTGGCTGTGCCTGGGGGGGAGTGGTTGTTACCCAGCAATGCCTGGCTGTGCCTGGGGTGGAGTGGTTGGTACCCAGCAATGCCTGGCGGTGCCTGGGGAGGAGTGGTTGGTACCCAGCCATGCCTGGCTGTGCTTGGGGGGGAGTGGTTGGTACCCAGCAATGCCTGACTGTGCCTGGGGAGGAGTGGTTGGTATCCAGCAATGCCTGGCTGGGCCTGGGGAGAAATGGCTGGTATCCAGCAATGCCTGGCTGTGGCGGGGGAGGGGTGGTTGGTACCCAGCAATGCCGGGCTGTGCCTGGGGGGGGGTGGTTGGTACCCAGCAATGCCTGGCTTGGCCTGGGGTGGGGTGGTTGGTACCCAGCAAGGCCTGGCTGTGCCTGGGGGGGGGTGGTTGGTGCCCAGCAATGCCTGGCTGTGCCTGGGGTGGAGTGGTTGGTACCCAGCAATGCCTGGCGGTGCCTGGGGGGGAGTGGTTGGTACCCAGCAATGCCGGGCTGTGCCTGGGGGGGAGTGGTTGGTACCCCGCAATGCCTGGCTGTGCCTGGGGAGGGGGGGTTGGTACCCAGCAACGCCTGGCGGTGCCTGGGGTGGGGTGGTTGGTACCCAGCAATGCCTGGCGGTGCCTGGGGAGGGGTGGTTGGTACCCAGCATTGCCTGGCTGTGCCTGGGGAGGGGTGGTTTGTACCCAGCAATGCCTGGCTGTGCCTGGGGAGAAATGGCTGGTATCCAGCAATGCCTGGCTGTGGCGGGGGAGGGGTGGTTGGTACCCAGCAATGCCTGGCGGTGCCTGGGGGGGAGTGGTTGGTACCCAGCAATGCCGGGCTGTGCCTGGGGAGGGGTGGTTGGTCCCCAGCAATGCCTGGCTGTGCCTGGGGGGGGAGTGGTTGGTACCCAGCAATGCCTGGCTGTGCCTGGGGTGGGGTGGTAGTTGGCAACCTAGTTTTTCTCTCCTTTGGTGTGTTATTTTCATCTCCCTCCTGGCATTCTGTGATATCATCACTGTTGAGTGGGGATTCCCTGTAGCAGCATGGGGGCAGGTGAATGCCAGATGCACTGGGTCAATGGCTGTGTCTGCCTGGGTCTAAGAGGCACACTTGCAACAGGGCCTGTGCTGAGCCCGAAAGGGCCTCAGCCCCAGGGCTGCTGCAGCAGTGAGTTTGAACATGGGGGCTGGAATCACGAGTCCCGAGTTTTAGGCCCAACTCTGCCATGCCTTTTTGTGGCCTTGGGCCAGGCTGGGACGTAGGTTTCCCCTGCCTCCCAGGAATGGGGCAATTTGTGACACTTGGCCCATGCCAGCCTCTGGGGGCTCATGCTCACTGTGATTGTTCAGCCTTCCCCAGGGCCTCATGGCAGTGAGCTTCCAGGAGTACTGGAGTCCTTCTCTCTGGCCTGGGACAGGGTGACAGAGATGGGACATGTTTACTGGGCACCTTCTAGAGTCCCTTTTGCCCTTGCCACCAGCTGAGAGCCCACGACAGGAAGCCTGTCAGCAAAATGTCCCCCAAAGTGCCAGGTGCTTAGCCCTGGGGGGTCAGGCCTGTGCGGTGCCCTGGGATCCAGATCCAGCAGCAGCTCCCATGCTGTAGGGCTTGTGCACGTGGGGTTAACGCCACTCTTACCTCCCTTCTCTACAGATCTCCGGCCTCTGCCTGACGTTGCCATGACTGGGACCTGCACCCGGGAATGCACAGAGTTCGGCCACTCCGACACCTGCTGGATGCCTGGCCAGTCCTCCCCAAACCGCAGGCCCAAGAATGCCCTGAAGCTCTCCACTTTTGTGCCTTACCAAGAACGGGGGAGTCAAGAGCAAGTTGGGAACGGCAGCCCCAGACTTTCGGAAGAGCGCAGCACCAAAATGGCCAACCTCCGCCTGCTCCCCACATACAGTGCCTTCTCCAACAGTAGCCATGAGCCCTGCAAGGACTCCCCTATGGAGGAAATTCCTCTCACCCAGACCTCGGACTTCCAGCCAGCCACCACCCCCTCGTCTCAAACCACTAAGAGGGAGATCTACCTGTGAGGCTGGGCCCAAAGGGTGAGGAGCAGACACTTCTGAGGCCAGTGTCCAGAGGAACATTTGAAACTTTAATGCTTTATTGCTCCTGCAGCCGGTTCTCCAGGTCGTTCCCAGTTTCCACCTCCCTCCGGGTGAGACGCCCCAACTGGCCTCTGAGGACACAGGGCAGGGCAAGGGAGAGGAGGGCCTTTTTAACTCGTTGTCTTGGGGCAGGGTGGGTGTGTGAAACCTAAGGAATTTCCAAGCACTGCTGTGTCAGGGAGGGCTGGGCAGGCTCCGAGTGCAGAGGACACGGCTGGGGTGAAGGGCTTAGGTACCAAAGGTCCATGCAGAGCTGGTGGAGTTCCTGGGGCACAGGACAGAGGGGTGTCTCCATGCACAGGGAGCAAGCTGCCTGTTGCTTTACTGTAGACTCCTGTAAATATGAATCTTAGGAATGACATTCAAATCCTGCCTGATTGAAACTTTTATTGTCCTTGAAACAAAAGACATTTCAACAAAACAAACCACAGGGAGCAAGTTCCAGCGTTGAATAGTTTGGTGCATGGAAGAGCACAGGGGAGCACAGCTTCCAGTCCACACTCCTGTTCCATATTGTAAATAAAGATGTGATTGGTTCCTCAAACAACAGCTGGGAATGGGAGGAGAGGGGCAGGGGCCTGTCAGTGGGGCTGGAGGCTTTCTGGTTTTACATCCTGGCCCGCTTGCCAAATGCTGTCACTGTGCCCATTGGCTGCAGGGTGCCCAGGGACTGCTCAGTGCCAGAGGTAAGGGCCTATGCTGAGGGGTCCCTTTTGGCTGTGTACCAGTGGATGGCAAAGCTGAAAGAGCCAGGAGCAGGCCTGGGGAGCCCCGGTTTGATAACTATATCTCTGGCTGCAGACATCCTTGGCTCTAGCTCTGCTGGAGAGAAGGGAGGCACAGGCCATTGGGCCTCACCCCATCCCCTTGTGCCTGCTGTAGTGCAGGGAACTCCCATGGGGCCATCTGTGCCATGAACTTGACCTTTGACCTGTCCGCCTGTAAGCCACCATTTGCCTTTGTGAGGAGGAGCTTTGTCTCAGGGTCACACCAGGGGCCACTGGCCCCTGCGAGCTGGAGTCCCACTGCCCTTAGGCCACAGAGCCACTCTCAAGGGCTCCAGCATTCTCTTCCAGTGTCAAAGGTCATCCAGTCTCCCTGGGGTGGCACCCTAATGCCGTGCCAGGTGCCAGCAGCATCTGAGCTCCCCTTCACAGGGTACCAAATCCAGGGAGACACTGTGCAGGGTAGAGAGGAAGGATGGGTGGCGTCAGCTTGAGCAGGTGCCCGTAGGAATGGCCCTTGGCATGGCCAGCCTGAGAAGGGCGTGGATCAAAGGGGTGGCCCTGGTGGGACACAGGAGCTCCTCCTGGCTCTGCTTGAACTCTCTTGCTCTCTTGGAGGCCTTGGAGCTGTTCTGGTGACTTGGTTTCTGTCCCATTCTCAACTGTTCCAGCTCTGGCCTGACCCCCTGCTCCAGAGACCTGGACTGTCCCACCTGGAGCAGGGTGAGGGTGACTCATGCCTCATTCTCTCTAGGGTACCTTCCTTCCTCTCCTCATCCAGTAGGGGTGCTAGGAGGGGGGTGAGATGCACCATTATTTTTCCCTTCCTATCTCCTCAGCACTCTTCATCGCTCAGCTCTTCCTTGGGGAGTGAGGCCAATGGCAGCTTCAGGATAACATCCCCTTTCCTATCTTTGGTCCATGCTTGGCCTTTGAACATAGGGGGATGTGGTGGGAACATTGTGTGTCTGCTGACTGGGCAGCCTTTCCTCTCTGGTGCCTGTGGGTGGTTCTGCAGGACTTGTTCAGCACTGGGTGCTTCCTGCAGGGAGAGGGCATTGCAGCCCCATCCCATCAGGCCCAGAGGCCTGCAATCCCTGCACTGAGTCTTGGGGGGTTCGGGGCAATGGCACTTGCCCTGCCTTGCCTCCTGGTGTTCAGCGAGTCCCTTGCTGAGTAGCTCCTGACCCTTTGCTCTGGCAGTGGTGATGGGATATGGCCAGCCTCATGGTGTAGCTTCCTCAGGGCCGTGTGGCCTGATGGACACAAGCTGAACCAGGTCTGCCCAAGGCGCTCAAGGCCGAAAAGGCACAGAGCTGACAAGGCCTGCAGAAGGGCCGCAGAAAGCGAGGCTCCTAGCTGCCCTACCATGCCCGCTCCCCCAGCGCCCTGTTCTTGTGTCACCCTCTCCTGGGGGACCGTGCCACCACAGTTCATACATCTAGAGGTGCTGCTTAGGGGAGTCAGGACCCTCCTTCCCACCTCTCCTGTCACCGCTCCCCTGCTTGGAGGGCACTGATCCAGTGGGTCTCTGTGGTGGACATGGCCTCCAGGTGGGTGTCCGTCCAGGCATACCTGTTCTGCTCTGCTGGCAGTGCTGTGGGGCCCGTGCTCCCCCGGCCTGGCTGCCTGAGCACGTCACTTTCCTGAATATGTTTTTATTGTAGTTCTAGTTTCAGGGCCTAACTGGGCAGAATGTGCAATTTGGCCACCTAGGCCAGGATCCTTGATTCCTCTGCCAGCTCAGATGCTCACTCCCTGCACCCAGGCTCGGGTCTGGGGCAGCATCCCTCTGGGGCGGGCTCCCCAGAAGAGCTACATGACCTACGCAGATGAGGGTCACTACTTCCAAGAGGGAAAGAGTGGGCCCTGGCTCTCCCCATGGCCTGGTCTGCAGGATGGCCCCCCTACTTGCTGCTTGGGTCACTAAGGGAACCCTGAGGCTCACAGCCCTTTGGTTTGGTTCAGGAGCTGCCTGAGGCAGCACAGCAGCTCACTCAGCCTGAATACACGGCCATCTGTGCTTTTCAGTTCCTTTGGTTTGGGACTGAGGGGGGAATCTGCCTGAGGGGGGAGGGCAGATGTGGTGCTGGGATCAGCCCAGTGGGGAGGGGTGCTGGGATCAGCCCACATGTGAGGGCTGAGGTGGTGCAGGGATCTGCCCAGGGTGAGTGTGTAGGTGGTGCTGGGGATCAGCCCCGGGGGGGAGGGTGGAGACGGTGCTGGGATTGGCCATGCGGGGAGGGGTTCTGGGGTCAGCCCCCAGGATGAGGGTGGAGGTGGTGCTGGGATCGGCCCAGGGGTGAGGGCGGAGGTGGTGCTGGGGATTTGCCATGGGGAGAGGGTGCTGGTGCTGGCAGGGAGAAGCTCATTTGCACAAAGATAAGCCAGAAGGATAAAGCCTCTGCACATGGGGGAGAGAAGGCACCCCACAGGCTCCGGTCTAGACAAGCACAGTGAAGGGGGGTGGGGAGTTACAGGTACCCCTCAGGGAGGGAGGGGCATTCACTGTATTTAACACTGCACTAGGACAAGCCAGGGGGTAAAACCAAAGGTGGGAGCCAGGGAGCAGTCGGGCTGTGTGGGAAGGATCCAAGCGACCCCATTGTAGCTCTTCAGTGTTGGTTCTATTTATACGAGATTTCATTTCCTTGCTTGTGATGCCTTGTTTTTTGTACAGTTTTATGTACATGCAGGTGTAGCTTTTCTAAAGGAGAAATCCTATATCAGAGGAAAGTACCCAGCTATTTTTCAGATGGTGACCTATGTCTAAGGCAGCGCCTCTTGCTAAGGTTGTATTGCTCTCAATGTGTGATGCATTTCCCTGTGCGGGGAAGGCTTTGGGCCTTGGGTTTGGTTTTTCCCAGGCACTGTGAGCACAATTGATTCCCTTGTAATTCTTTCTGTTCGGAGCAGTGAGCATGACACCTTTGTGAGCCCCTTTCTGTTCTCTCCCCTTCTGTTTGTTTGCTGAGCTGTCAGATGACAAACTCCATTGTAATTAGCCCTTCCCAAAGCTTTACAATAAAAGTGTGAAAACCCGGATGCTGTGCCGGCTGGATTCTTCCCCGTGGGTTGTGTCCACAGGGTCCTTGGAGTCAGGGAGACGACTGTGTGCATGAGGCGCTTTGCACGGGCTTACTGTCTCCCTGCTTCCTCTCCTCAGCCCCACAGCACTCCCTCGCTGTGGGGAAAAACCCATGGCCACCCACCAAGGCTGAGAGCTTGGCTCATCCATTCACCATTATCCCATTTCCAGAGTAGGGTGTTTCCAGGTGGGGCCTGAGAACGGATCAACCACAAGGAGCAAATCAGCCAACCTTGCCAGACCCTGGCCTGCAGTGCCCTGGTGCTAGCCTTGATTAGCTCAGCAGGCCTGACTCAGGTTCAGCACCCAACTCTGGCTCAGTGCCTGCATGCCTGTTCCCTTGGGGTGCCAGGGCGGGGTCCCCAGTGAGACAGACAGCCAAAAAGGCATGCCTGCCTCCCCCTAATACTTATCATGTCCTGGCTCTGCAGAAGGCCCAACTGCTTCAGGCTCCTTCCTGAGAGCTTGTCTGTGCCAGCCTGTCCCCTGACAGCTGACACCTGCCTGCTTTCCAGAGAGGGAATTTTAACTCTTTATAGCCCTTTGATTGGTTAGTTCTCAGCCTGGCAAAGCAGCTATGTCACTTCTGCCTGGGGCCGGGAATATGCCACTGGCCTGTAATTGTCCAGCCAATGTTTGCCAGGAAGATGCTTAGCTAGAGCCATTGATTTTTTCCCTGCTTGTTTTTCCAACAGACCCCAGTTCGGCTAGAACAACACACTCTGACCAGGGAGTGTAGTACACACCCATACCTCAGCAACCAGGTCACAAACACTGGTCATCAGCTTATCACAGCTCAGGGCTAGTCTACACTAGAAGTGCTACAGGGCACAGCTGCACTGCTGTAGTGCGTCTGGTGAAGACGCTCCATGCCGATAGGCATAACTCCACCTCCGCGAGAAGCAATAGCTATGTCGTGGGAGAAACTCTGCTTTCAATAGTGTTGTGTTCATCGGTGCTTAGGTTAGTGTAACGTACGTCGCTGGGGGAGGGGGTATTCACACCCCTGAGTGACGTCAGTTATACTGCAGAAAATGGTAGTGTACACCTGGCCTCAGTGTTGCGATATTGTTACACAGCATCACCACGTCGGTCACACACCCCAGCCACTTACCATGGAGCTCAGCTCTGGGAATGGAGAGGGGGGTGCCATGAGGCTCAGTAATGAGAACCTCCACCCCCCACCCAGCTACTCCTCAGGGCACAGTGCATTGGGAATGGGGATGTCCGTGGATTCAGTGCCAATGGAAGTGTGACGTGCGCTTGGCAGTCCTGTGCCACACTTATTGCTCACATCCATCCCCTGCAGTGACTCCTGCCCCGAGGCACACTGACACAGGCTGTCTCTCAGCCCCCATGGGTGCCCCAATATCAGGGCAAGAGCAGCAGCTGGTAGGGATGGGACAAGAGCAGCCTCTGTCAGGAAAGGGATAGACAATAAAACAGAAAATATCATAATGCCACTCTATAAATCTCTGGTACCCCCACACCTTAAATACTGCATGCAGATCTGGACACCACATCTCAAAAAAGATGTACTAGAACTGAAAAAGGTACAGAAAAAGGCAACAGAAATTATTAGGAGTGTGGAACAGCTTCTGTATGAGGAGAGATTAAAAAGACTTGGACTTTTCAGCTTGGAAAAGTGACAACTAAGGAGGAATATGACAGAGGTCTATAAAATCATGAATGGTGTGGAGAAAATGAACAAGGAAATGTTATTGACCCCTGCACATAACACAAGAACCAGTGGTCATGCAATGAAATTAATAGGCAGCAGGTTTAAAACAAACAAAAGGAAGCACTTCTTCACACAACGCACAGTCAACCTGTGGAACTCGTTGCTAGGGGATTTTGTGAAGGCCAAAAGTATAACTGGGTTCAAAAAACAATTAGATAAGTTCATGGAATATAGGTCCATCAATGGCTAATAGCCAGGGTGGTCAGGGATGCAGTCCCGTGCTCTGGGTGTCCCTAAACCTTTGAGTGGATGGCAGGGGATGGATTACTTGGTAAATTGCCCTGTTCTGTTCATTCCCTTTGAAGCACATGGCATTGCCCACTGTCGTCAGACAGGATACAGGGCTAGATGAACCATTGGTCTCCCTGAATATGGCCATTATTAAATTATTATGGTCTCCGTGACCACCCAGGATTGACCTGGTGGACAGCTGGTCAGGGATGCAGCCCTGCCTTGGGCTTCAGTGACAGGCATCAAAGGGACATCCTAGAGATCAGCCTAATGGACAAGGTGGGGGTCCAGAGACCCACCACCACCATGATCAGCCTCCCCAACAGACGCCATGGGGACCTCGCCCCCATATCAGTCCCACCAACAGATGCCACAAGGACCTCCTCCCACAGATCAGCCCCATCAATGGGTCAGGGATGGGTGGGGTCAGTGTCTAGGGGTGGGGATGGGTCTGGTGAGTGTCCTAGGGAATGGGAGGATGATGGGTTGGGTTGGCATCTAGTCCAAGGGATGAGACAGCTCAGTGTCTAGAGTATGGGATGGATCAGTCTGTGTCTCTGGGGGGGAGGGTCAGTATCTGCAGGTAGGGTAAGTTGGTGTGTGTTGGACAGCCGTTCTCCCTCCCTGTCCTAGAAGCGGTGGGTGAGACTTTGCTTCAAGGCTGGTGCCCACCTTGCTTTGGGCACTTGGCCTTGCTCTCTCTGACCTGGCGCTGCAGCTCCTGCCCCACAACACTTCAGCCCTCACTCTCTGTCCAGCCCCCAGTTGGGGGCTCTGCACACATCTCTAGGGTGCTCCCCTGGAGGCAGTGCTTCTCCACCCTGCAGCTGGGCTGGGGAGAGGTGGGGTGGCACTACTGCCCTTGTAGCCCCTGCCCCTCAGCAGCTTCCATTCCTGGGGCTTGGTCTGCCCCACACTCTTTGCTCCCTGTTCCCTAGGCTCAGGCCCCTCCCTCCTCCGCTCTCTACTGCCAGCTGCCACGGTTTGTACAGCTTCATGGGTGTGATGTATGAAAATGATATCCTGAGGAAATTTGCATACATACTCATAATTTGCATAATAACATAACTTTCTTCTTCTGGTCAGCACATCCTGCCCCCAAGCTGTGGTGGAGCCGGCCTTGGCAGCTTGAGGTTGGGGGAGATAGGTGGAGTGGTGGGGGTTGGGTCAGTGGGCTGGATAGCTGGTTTCTTGGGCAGTGGGTGCTGGAAAGTAATGGGGGGCTAGGCCTTCTGGGTGCTGTATGGGGCTGATGCTGGAGGCTGGGGTGACTAGATGCTGTTGGGGTTGGGGGGGGTGCTGGGACATCTGTGGGTACTGGGGTAGGTAGGTTGGTGCTGGAGTCAGCTTGGGGGCCTGGTGGGTGGGGGCAGGGGTCCTGCTGAAGGTCAGGGATCGGAGTTTGGCTGGGGGCAGGAGGTTTTTCAGGGGGCTACGGGCTGACTGGAAGGCAGAAGGGCTGGGGTACTGAACCCTCCACCTTCTGTCCCTCCAGGCCATGCGTCTCCGGCTGCTCCTTCCCTGCCACAGCTCCGGGGCAGCAGCCCACGCAGACAGACTATGCCCTGGCTGCCCAAAGATGGGTCCCACAGCAACCACGGGGGAGCTGCATCTCCTGCAGCATGTGAGGCTCTGGCTGAGCTGCAGGAAGGCATGAATGCCCCTGAAGTGGCCTCCTCTCCCACCCCCCAGAACAGCGCGGGTCACCCCAGGACAGGCACACAGTGCCACCTCACTGCCCACTGAAGTGTCCTCACATGGGCTGCAGCGAGGAGCCAGGTCTCCCCTTCAGCTCCCCATCTAGGGCTCCAACACTCCCCCTCCCCTGCTCACTGCCACCCCACTGGCCCTGCCCCTCTCTCAGGAGCACAATAGGGAGTGGGAGGGGCTCAGCATTCTGTTGTCTGGGCCTGAGCAGCTCGGTCACCCCAGTGGTAGCCATGGAGGGACGAGGATGGCACCAGGGCGCTTCCAGTGAAATTCAGGGGGAGACAGATGGGCTCATGGCAGGACAAAGGGCATGGGGAAGGGGGGCAGGCAAGGCAAGGCAAGCAGAGTGACACCAGTGATGGGTGAAGGTCTGGGAGAGTGATGGGGAACAAGAACCCTGAACCCCTCATCCCCAGCTCCACCCTAAACCCCTCACCCCCAGATAGAGCCCTCACCCCCGCAACCCACCCTCTGCCCTACCCTTGGCCACCTCCCACACTCCTTACCATGGGCTTACTAAGGCTAGTGTCTAGTGTTAGTTATGTAAAGTGGGTTAATCTGGAATGTATTGCAATATTATGATTTTATGAAAACTCTAGTCAAAAGATATAATTATGTTGGGTCACGGGCATCAACAATTTTCTTCAGCTGGGTCACGAGGAAAAAAGTTTGAAAACCACTGGTGTAGGGGAGCAGCCTATTAACATTGCCTGACACTTCCCATCATACACATGCATCCAACTATTTAGTTAAGAGCTCTCCTGCCTCCCTGGCTTGCAGCAGGAGGAGCCTGATATTTGAATGCAGATCGCCCTGGGGTCAGGGAGTTGTCTTTTGCTGGCAACCTTAATTTGGGCATTTCTGTACTCCTGAGTGCCTGACTTAAAAATGGAGAGGCAAGCACACAGCACTGGCCTAGTCATTGTGAAAGGCAGAATGGCTCAGTGGACGAGAGATGGGTTCTGTTTCTAGTTCTATCACAAGTGACCTAGTACAAATTCTGAGTTGCCCTATCTGTGCAATGGGGGGGCTGGTACGGCCTGCCTCCTATAGCAGGAGTATGAGTCCTTGCTCAGTAAGAAAGTCTGTGAAGATTAAAGACTTAATAACAGCACTCAGAGGAAGAAATGAGATTGGGACTCATGGTCCCCTTGTTCCCAGCCCAGAGCACCCTCCCTTAGGCTAACAGGCATTTTCACAAGCAGGCGGGCTGGGCAGCACCTCACTTTGGCCTGGGAAAATGCACAGTACAGTTGTAACATTCATAGAATCATAGAATATCAGGGTTGGAAGGGACCTCAGGAGGTCATCTAGTCCACCCCCCTGCTCAAAGCAGGACCTAATCCAAACTAAATCATCCCAGCCAGGGCTTTGTCAAGCCTGACCTTAAAAAACTCTAAGGAAGGAGATTCCACCACCTCCCTAGGTAACCCATTCCAGTGCTTCACCCCCCTCCTAGTGAAAAAGTTTTTCCTAATATCCAATCTAAACCTCCCCCACTGCAACTTGAGACCATTACTCCTTGTTCTGTCATCTGGTACCACTGAGAACAGTGTAGATCCATCCTCTTTGGAACCCTATGGGGTTAGCATACAGCAAGGGGCAAGTTTCTATGGCTTGTCTTGGCCCAGTGAAATGGATTTTTATAGGCACCTCCCTGACCCCGGCCAAATTTCAAGCCCTTGCTCTAAAGCCTGGAGGACTAGAGCTGTTTAGTTTTAGGTTGGCAAAACAGCCTTCTCGGGAAAGCTGCTTTCACTGAAACATTCAAAAAGAAAATCATGCAGCAGCTGAGAGCGAGTGCGGGAGTTCCAGCACGGGCGGCTGCAGGCTGGCAGAGCTGTAGGCAGCTGAAAGCAGCATCTGTACTACAGACTTCTGCCGGCATGGCTGTGTCAGTCGGGGCATTTTTACCAGGCCAGCTTATTTTGCTCAGGGGGTGAGATAAGCTATACCTGCACCAGCCCAATGGTGCTGGTACAGCTGTGCCCACACTAGGTACAGTGCTCTGGGCTAGCTCTCCTGGTGAAGAGCTCCTGGTGTCCTCCTGCCTGAGGAGTGGCAGTGTCAGGCAGCCTGACCTATCTGCGTCACTATATGCTCTGTCTGAGCAGTGCCTCATGGGGGGCCAAGCCCCAGTGTCTGGCACCCTCTGGGGATGGAGAGATGCCTGTCACATCAGTTAATGCTTTCCTGGGTGGTGCCCAGGCACCACGGTGAGGGGTACTGTCCCAGCCTGCTCGCAAGGGATGGAGCCCAGGCCTGTTGCTGGGCATACTCGGGAAGCAGCAATAGTGCCTGACCTTGCCTTGGGGAAGCCACAAGTAATTTCTGCCAGGCTGGTTTTGGTTTGTGGGAGGTCGCGCCCTCTGTGATTATCCCCTGTCTGCATATTGCTGGTACTCACTGGATGAGTGGAGCACGCCTGTTTCACGCCCTGCCAAGGGAACTGGCCTCACACCTGGCCCAATGGACATGGGGTGGAGGGTGGGGGGATTTCTTGGGGTAGGTGGGTAGCCCCTGTAATCACTCACAGGATGGCTTGGACAGAGGCAGGGGGAAGCCCAGCCCAGCGTTTGCTCCTATCTCTCTGGTTGTCTGGCAGTGTTGATGAAAGGGATTAGGAGATTTAGAACATCCTACCCCCACCCCTTGAATTGAAGCCCCAGCAGAGTTTGCAATTCAGTCTATTCCCAGAGGCAGGTTAAGGCAGAGGAGTTGCAAACAGCAGCTAATCTGAGAAGCCACGATATTCCTTCTTCATTTGCAGGGAACTGTGATCTTCCAAACCAGTGGCATCTACTCAGCTACCTCGACTGCCAGACACTGCCAGACACTTCTGACCCTGCACCTCAGACCAGCCTGCACCCCATCTTGCTATTCAAGTCCTGACTAATTTTGTTCACCCCAAAGCTCTGTCAAGGCACCTTAGCCCTGAACACTCCACCTCCACCATTCCAGTCCTGGACTCCTCCACAGCTGTGTAAATGCATCTCAATCCTGACTGAACACCCCCGCACCTCCCACCGCCACTTTGCCAGTATTAGGCACCCCCACCACAGCGACACCAACTATCATTTCAGGCCTTTCCAATGAAGCAATAGGAACATGTGCACTTTTTGAGATTTATTGGTGGCTTAGGTGTTAATCCCGCTCCCTTCATTCTCAGCATGGACAGCTGGCTGCCATCATAAAGCCCCTTTTGGCCCCACTGTATCTTTGGCTTGGGAAATAGGGTTGGCCTGAAAATTGCCAGATTTACCCTTGCAGCAAAGGGGAATATTCCACAAAGTTTGAAGGCAAGGCTTTGAAATGTCCCCTGTCTCCACAAGGACTTGTTGCTGCCCCTCCAAGCTTTCCATAGGGCATGTCTTACAGCTGTGAGCAGCTCAGGTGATCAGTGCCAGGTCAGCCTGGCCCAGGTGTGAGCAGCCCCGGTGCAAAGCCGTGCCGGGGTTATTGCACCTCGCTGGTGCTGCTCTCCCTGTGTGTGCCCCACTCCCTGCTGCGTCCACGTCCCGTGGCTCTTTGTGGGGTACTGAGCTGAGTTGCTCTGCCGTTCTCTCCCGGTGAATTGTGGGAGAACTTGTCTATCCTGGGCCCAGGGGAGAATTGGGAGGAATTGGCAGACTGGCAGCCCTTGTTGTTGTTATTATTAATAATTGCCATAGTGCCTGGGAGCCCCAGGCACTGGCCACAGCCCCCGCATTGTGTCAGGTGCTGTAAGAATGCAGAACAACAAGACAGTCCCTGCCCCACAGAGCTGACAGACTCAGGTGGCTTGGCCTGCATTCCTACTGCAATGCAGGCGGGTGACCCGCCCAAGGGAAAGCCTAAAGCCCAGGATGAGCCAGCTACCGTGGGTGTAAAGCCGCAGGGCACGGGGTGATAGGCTTTTGTGTGCGGCTGGGAAGCAGGTTAGTTAGAACCCCAGCAATGCCCAGGTTAACACTGCAGCCAAGACAAGTGCAGAAACACCTAGACAGCTTGGTGGTGGCTTAATTGGAGGAGGCAAGTTTTAATTAAGCCAAGTTGTTAACAATGTGCAGCTGACCCTTTCAGCCCAGCCATGCTCCCATTGATTTCAACAGGAGCTCTTTGCCATTGGCTTTGGGAAGAGCAGGGCAGGGCCCCAGCTGCGTGAGAACGCTGCCCTCTATTGGCTGCTTGCAGCTTAGAAAGGGAGCCATTTCCGTGGCAGCTGCTTGTAGCCCTTCTGCTCAAGCAGGAGAGGCCTGTTCTCCATGGCGTGCTGGTCCCTAGGTGTATTGCACCCTTGGGTGCCCATACGCCATGTGCCTGGATCCAGACATTTTTTCCAAGCAGCATTAATTGACCTGCACATGCGCAGCATCTCCCCTCATGCTCCCTATCGAGGGTACAAGGGGCAGTGCAGGTCAACACCCCTCCAGTTCCCTTTGACCGCTGCCTGGCCTGAGTTGGATCCCTGTCCCCCTTCCCTCTTCTAAGCTCTGGAAGGATTTTTGTACATCTTTGCTGCCAATAGTTATCCTCTAGTTTAGAAATCTTAGTTGTACATAGCATAGTCTAGTATAGCGTAAGAAACCCCCTTCCCCCAGTCAGGGGAAACCCTCTTTATACGGGGTCCCGGGCTTCCAGAACAGTGTCTCCTGACTTCACTCCTTTCCCAGCAGCAATAAGCATCAATGGTGCCACTACAGTCTGGTTGAGGTGAACATCTCTGCGTAGTGCAGCATCTGTAAGTCCTTTCTGCCCAGAACCAGAAAGGCCTGAGCACTCAGGCTGAGGAAGCACCTGATGGGAGAGGCTATGAGGCCCCAATCTGACCCTGGCCTAGGAGACCCCCTATACATTGGCCTCAGCCAACCAGCAGTTCCCCTCTGAACACGACCCATGGAGCAGAGCCATCAGCACCGACGCCCAAGGACTCAGGACACAGGGCTGCCCATGAGAGTAAGAAACACTGTCATGGGCATGAGGGCAGATCCCTGCACTGAACTGCCCACAAGAAGTGTGTTTCCTCCCCAAGCCATGCCAGTTCAGGTGAGACATCGTGTACGGATCCCATGGAACCAGCACTGAAGGGTCCCCAGTTGGCGGGTAGAGTGAAGAAGAGGGATCCACTGGTACTGACAATGACCAGGTACCAGGGCATGCAGCTGGGCCAATCCCATCCACCAACGCCTGTCCAGATGTACCATCGACACTGCCTCAGCAATACGGACACTGGCCAGCGCCGGTGGTCGAGCTGGGTCCCTCTGGTGTCTCGATGGGGACCCCACAGACTCCGAGCCATACAGAGACTTTTCTGACACCGGAAGGGTCTTCCTCCCCTATCCACAGTGTGACAGTGTACCCCATAAAGGGGCTCATAAATGTATGTATAATATAACTGGAATAGGGTTTTGCTACATAGGCCATGTAACACATCTATGTAAAGGTTGTGATCTACTGGTTATGTTCACCCTAGTTGTATGCAGGCACCATTTGTGTGTTCAAAGTTATGAACATTGGCTGTATGATTGCTTGATTTCTAAGGGGCCTCAGTTAGAACATTTGATGACTTCTTGGGAAAGGAATGTGCAAATTAGGTGTTCAGTCAGGGGGCACTTAACAGACAAAAGAGCTTGGAAGACTCCAATCCACATTAGAAGTCTACCTGAGGACGTTCAAGGCAGCATGTGGGTAATGGCTGCTACCTGCAGTCCTGAGTCATGCATGGGCATGTGACCTGCCCATGTGATTCCGAATCTCCATTCTGTGACTGGATTCTACAGAGGGTGAGGAGGGGGTCTCCACCCACAAGAGACAGTCTATTTAAACCCGTGGGAGACCCCTCCATTTTGTCTTCAGCTGGCTAAAGAAGAAGCCTCTCCACCCCCCCAGGACACTTGAAGGAAACTGAAAACTACAGGGGGTGTGAGTGATTGCTGGACCCAGGCTAAAAGAAGATTAGCCTGTAAAAGGGAACATTTTGGAACTGGTGAGGATCTTATCTGTATTTAGTGCAATTAGACATAGATTTGCGTATTTTATTTTATTTTGCTTGGTAACTTCTTTTGTTCTGTCTGTTACTACTTGAAATCACTTAAATCCTACTATCTGTATTTAATAAAATCACTTTCTACTTATTAATTAACTCAGAGTATGTGTTAATACCTGGGGGAGCAAACAGCTGTGCACATCTCTCTATCAGTGTTATAGAGGGCGAACAATTTATGAGTTTATCCTGTATAAAGCTTATACAGGGTAAAACGGATTTATTTGGGTTTAGACCCCATTGGGAATTGGGCATCTGAGTGCTAAGGGCAAGCAGACTTCTGTGAGCTGTTCTCAGGTAAACCCTGCAGCTTTGGGATAGGTGGTTCAGACTCTGGTCTGTGTCTGGAGCAGATAGCTGTGTCTGGCTTCAGCAAGATTGAGTGCTGGAACTACCAGTAGCTGGCAGGGGAGAATAGAAACAGAGGTAGCCTTTGCACATCAGCTGGCAGCTCCCAAGTGGGTTTCTGTGAACCAACCCGTCACACACAGTCCTTACTTTTGTTCGGCCCGATGGTTCTCAGGGAGGCTCCTATTCCGGAGGATGAACTGCTGCTACTGCCGCAGGAGAGACCCCTTCCCTGTCAGCTGGACAGGGGCTTCCCGGTACCAATGGTACCACCCTTTCCCATGGCACCATCATCAGACTCGGAGGAGATAGTCCCACCGATGTCTCGGACATGGTGCAGAAGCCCAGACAGACAGCCGCAGCCATCCTAGCTGCCCGGCTATGACCACCCCCACCTCCCCGGGACGCCTGGTATCACTTCCCGTGGGGTCCACCACAACCCATAGACCTCTCCTTTTGGCTGTATAGCAGACACCCAGACCTGTCACAGGAATCCTACTGCTCTTCCCCCTCTTGTCAGACCATTCTGTCAGTGTACCAGGAGGAAGATGCTCAGCTGGTACTGCCGGAGCCTCCTAATCACCCTCTCCGCCAGATGACCACCAGCAATATCAAGTTCTGCTCCAAAGGGTGGTTACTGCCTTGCAAATCCTGCTGGAGGAGGTCCAGGACCCCAAACACGGTCTCCTGGACATTTTACTGACACAGGGACCATCCAGGATGGCCCTCCCCCTAAATGAGGCCATACTGGAACTTGCCAGAAAGGTCTGGCACACACCAGCATCATGTGTCCCCACCCCAAAGGGAGCCACGAGACCCTATTTTGTGCCAGCCAAAGGGGCTGATTTCCTCTTTACACACCCTGCCCCTAATTCACTGGGAATGCAAGCAGCTACAGAAAGGGCTCAGCAGCACTCCCAGAAATCCACCCTGTCAGATAAAGGGTCAAAGAGGCTAAATCTCCTCAGCAGGAACATCTTCTCCTCTGCAGACCTTCAGTTTCATATTGCCATCTACAGGTGTTGTTGGCTAAATATGACTAAAACCTACACCAGGCTGGTGGGGTTCAAAGACAAGCTCCCTACTGAAGATCAGGCCCAGTTACAGTCCTTGGTGGATGAGGGAGGCTGGTGGCAAATGACACAGCTGATACTGCATCCTGGTCCTTAGCTACAGGGCTGGTCATGCATAAAGACTCTTGGTCCAACCATTGGTCCAAAATACTATTCAGGACATCCCTTTTGATGAGGCCAATCAGCCAAAAGATGGGTGGATGTCTGCATTCCCTGAAGAACTTGAGATCCACCATAAAGTCCCTGGGGATTTACACTCCAGCCCCCAGGAAAAACATCAGAACAGCCCTTCAGATCATGGCCACCCTCCTCCTATTTTTCCGACTACCAACACCACCTGAACCTCCCTGAAAGCACCTGAGATCCCAGACAGCCCATTTCCTGGCTCCTCCCACTACAACATTGTCCACGTCCTCCCAACCGCAAGCCAAAGCCACTTTTGACATCCAGGTTGAGACCCACACACCACCACCATGCGCCTACTTCACCAGCCATCATCTTTGGAGGCCGCCTCACCTTCTTCACCCACAGTTGGAGCAAGACCAGCATGGACAGTTGGATTCTAGAGATTATCCATCATAGCTACTCCATAGACTTCCTTTCCTTCCCACCTCACAAACCACCCACATGGCTCCCCCTCGGGGCCCCCTCCTACCAACTGATTCTTCAAAAAGAGGCAGACTCCCTACTTCACCAGGGAGTGATAAAGTGTCCTGCCTCAGTTCCAGGGAAGAGGGTTCTATGCCAATATTTCTTCATCCCCAAGAAGGGCAGAGGCTGATGACCCATCCTGGACCCTTGACAGCTCAATATTTTCATCAGGAAGCTGAAATTCAAGATGATTACACTGGCATCAATAATTCCTCCCTCCAGGAAGGGAGTGTGGTTCGTGGCTCTCAACATGAAGGACACATATTTCCATGTGGACATTCACCTATTACACAGGAAATTCCTAGTATTCAGCACTGGATAGCAACACTACCAGATCCGCGTCCTTCCCTTTGGTCTTGCAATGGCACCAAAGGTCTTAACGAAAGTGTTTACGGTAGTAGCGGCCCAGCTGTGATGCCAGGGTCATACGACTTACCTGGATGACTGGCTTCTGGTGGGACATTCCCAATAAGAAGTTGTCTTCTCAATAGAGTCTCTTAGGGGCTGCATAAAAGAAGACAAGTCCGTTTTGTCACCCACACAGACGATACATTTCATAAGATCATCACTGGACTCAGTCTTGGCACTAGCTTTCCTTCTAGCCAACAGATTTCACATGATGAGCAGCCTGATCGCTCGCATCATCCCAAGCCCCGCATGACGGTGCGTCAGTGCCTTTCCTTCTTGGGCCATAAGGCTGCCAGCACCTACGTGCCATCTTTTGCCAGGGTCCACTTGCCATGCCACTCGACCTACCATCCAACCAGGGACTGCATCAATTCCAGAGTCACTGCTCCCTCAGGAGTTCTCGCCTCTCTGGCTTGGTGGTCCAGCCCAACCAAGGTCATGGAACAACCCCGTTTAGCCATCCCATACTGAGGCCACCTGTGAAGGACACTTTCCTTATGGGATGGGGTGCTCACCTGGATTGCCACACAGCACAGGATGCATGGATGCCACAGGAATCCCGGCTGCACAGAAATCTGCTGGAGCTCAGAGTAGCCCACCTTGCCTGCAAGGCCTTCCTTCCCCGCATATGCGACCTCCACAATAAATGCTATTGGACAGAATTACCGGGGTGGTATATTTCAACAAACAGGGAGGAACAAGGTCTCATCCCCTCCGCCTGGGACAGTCAGACTGTGGAACCGGTGAGTCAGAAACCAGGTTACCATACAGACCATACCTCCTGGGTGCTCAGAACTATTGTTGGACAGAATTCTCTACACTGACTACGACAATAGGAAATACACAACACAATTCTGACCAACATCTTTGAATGGTGGGGCACTCCCTTACGGGATCACTTTGCAGCCCAGAAGAACAAGAAGCTTCCAATGTATTGCTCCGGGGGGGTCAAAGGCAGCGACTCACAGGGTGACTCTCTCCTGCTCCCCTGCATGGATAACCTCTGATATGTCTTTCTCCCTATGCCCCCCATACCACAAGTTCTCTGGAAGATTCTCCAAGACACAGCCACCATCCTCCTCCTAGCACCCTATTGGCCCAGACAGTTCTGGTTCACTGATCTCCTAAAGCTATCCACATGCCCATTCCCAGAGCTCCTGACACAAGACAACTAGAGACTCAGGTACCCCAACTGGAGCTCACCCCACCTCACAGATTGGTGTATGGATGGGTGTCAGACAGAAGACTCTCATGCTTTGCCTAGGTCCAGTAGATCCTTAACCAACCAGGAAAGAATTGACCAGAACATGTTACTGGGCATCACTTCTTGACTGGGTGCGCTGCCACCACCATCCTCTTACCATGGTGGGCATTCCAATTATCCTCAACTATCTCTTCGCCCTGAAAATACCTAGCAGCAATTAGGGCCTTCCTTCCCCAGTGGAGGGACACTCCATTTTCACACATCCAATGACAGTATATTTTATGAAAGGCTTGATCAGAACCTTCCCACCAGTCATCAAACCCATGCCCTAGTGCAGGGGTCTGCAACCCGCGGCTCCGGAGCCGCATGCGGCTCTTCAGCTTCTTTGTTGTGGCGCCCACCGACAGTTTTGTTCATGGTTAGATGAAGTCGAGAGCGCATATTTGGATCTCCTGCTGCACAACAGAGGTCGGTGGCTGTCAAGGGGAGACGTGCTGAAACGCTTCGCTGCTTGTCTGGAACATGTGAAAACCTTCTTGGAAAGCAAAGGCCTCAGCTATCCCGAACTGGGAGACCTCGATTGGCTGGAAAAGTTTTATTTCATGGTGGATATGACACGTCACTTAGACACGCTGAATAAAAATCTCCAGGGAAAGGGAAGCACGGCCCTGCAGTTGCTGGAGGATGTACTGGCGTTTGAGCGCAAGATGACAGTGTTTGCCAGAGATGTACAGAGAGGTACGCTTTCTCACTGCCCCGCCCTGAGAGAGTTCAAAGAAGAGAACAATCACATAAATTGTGATTATTTACACCGTGCAATTATGGCAATGCAAGCTGCATTTGGAGAAAGATTCAGCCAGTTCAGAAAGGAAAAAAACACTCTGTCCTTCCTTGTCACACCGCTGGACATCAACCCATCCCTGCTGAACATATCCGCATTCACAGGGATAAGTCCGCCCGATCTTGAAATTGAACTGGCCGACATAGCGGATAAAGACTCGTATAACTTCGTATAATGTATGCTATACGAAGTTATTACGATGTAGTTTTTTATTGTATGTTCAGGTGCTTCGGTTGATTGCTGGCCGAGAAAGAAACCCAAAGAGGATGAGAGCACACTGAAATGGACTTGTCAAAAAACGTTCCTAATTTCATGTTTACTTTTTTAAAACTGCTAAGCTGCAACTATATGTTTTTTAAATTAAAGTGAGCTACATTTTATTTTAATTTTACACAACTACGGGAAGGACTCACAAAGGCCTGCATAGTTCAGTGTTTAATTTATTTCAAAGTAGGCCTACACATGCACACTGCACTTCTGTTTGTTGTATTCTGTTGTTGTAACAGGTAAAATTAAAAAAAGATTAAAACTTTTAAAAGTTTATAAGCAGTGTTATGTTTTGCGGCTCCAGACTATTTTTCTTTAGTGGAAGAGGGGGCAAAATGGCTCTTTTGATAGTAAAGGTTGCTGACCCCTGCCCTAGTGGGACCTTAACCTTGACCTGTCAAATCTCACAGGGCTGCCCTTGGAACCTCTGGCAATCTGTGCCATGATCCACCTCTCCATGAAAGTTGCATTCTTAGTAACCATCACTTTGGCCAGAAGGCTCAGTGAGCTAGCAGCCATGATGGCAGACCCTCCCTACACAGTATTTCACAAGGAGATCACCCTCCAGTTACACCCCATATTCCTCCCCAAGATTGTGTCCAAATTCCATACCAACCAATCCATTCATTTAGCTGTATTTGTTCTAAAACCTCATGACTCCCCTGAAGACAAGACACTCCCTCAATATCAGAGGTGCTCTAGTGTTACACCTGCAGAGAACCAAGCCTATTAGAAAGTCTGTGAGACTCTTTGTTGCCATAGCAGAAATATCGAGGGGCCAAGCTATATCCTCACAGAGAATTTCTAAGTGTGTCTCAGGATGCATCCTAGAATGCTATAACATAGCAAACCTCCCCCATTCTAGGGGTGTTACAGCTCACTCTTTGTGGGTACAAGTTGTCTCCACCGCATTGTTATTGGACATCCTGTTGCAAGACATTTGCAAAGCCACATTTATGGCACACTATGCCCTGACACTCATCAGCTCTGGATGCAGCAACAGGCAGGGCCATATTGCAAAAAGCTCTGCCATCAGCCTCCTCGCACCCATCTCCACACTGATCACTGCTCGCAAGTCACCCACGTGTGGAATACACATAGGGCCCAGCACGCAGAGAAGAAGAGACGGTTACTTACCATAACTGGAGGCTCTTTGAGATGTGTGGTCCCTATCTGTATTCCACTACCCACCCTCCTTTGCCTCTGCTTCAGACTTGATTACACTGTGGTAAGAGGAGGCACTGGAGAGGCATTGACCCACACCTCCCCTTATGCCCTTGGTCGGGAGCATGAGGGGAGACACTGCACATGTGCGGATCAACGGACACTGCTTGGAAAACTTCTGGACTTGGGTGCATGGCACGCATGCGCACCCACGTGGGAATACTGGTAGGTCCCACACATCTCAAAGAACCTCCAGTTACAGTTAGTAACCTCCGCATTCTGAAGCAGAAGGGCTAGTGCTCCTGGCTCTGCAGGGCCAGTGCATGTTGTTACTCAGGTGACAGGATGGAGAATAGCTAAGGTGGCACCTACAGTGCTATCAGAGAGCTGATGTGGATCCCATTATGACTCCAAAACAGATAGGAAGGGAGGGAACGCCTCCTGCTTTCTAACATTTCATGGCAGGTTTCCATGACACATTCTCAGTTTCAGAAAATCCTGGACTTCCCCAAAATTAAAGACTCGCTGTAAAGGGCTCCCTCCCCCTGGCCTGAATTCCCCCCTCTCCACCCTGTGAGAGAGAATCACACCCCAGCATCTGACCCTGTGCAGAATGTCACCCTGACTCATGAAGTAGGCAGTTCTCAGTGGTAGGAATAATGCAAAGTTTAAGAAACAGCTATTGGAAAACTCTGTCAATAGCTGATGGAGAAACAATGGCATGGGAGAACACATTTATTGTCAAATGGAAGAAACACCAGGGTTAGATATACATTCTCCATTGCTTCCCATGCCCCTCACCATAACACCCCTTGGCCTGGGGGGATTGTGCTCAGGTCCATTTTGTAGACAGGGCAATGAAGCATAAGAGATGTCACGCTGTCTTGGGGATTTAGGAGCATGGAAAGACTGCTCTAAATAGGGCATAACCACCAAACTGGTTGTGATCACTATATCTAGATTTCACCAACCAAGCAACAATTGCAAACCCCTTAGGTACTATAAGCCAACTCAAGGAGTCACAGACAATCACCTTAGGCACTCCGGTCCACTTTGCCACCCATGCAAACAAGACTCTGTGATAGAAGGTTGCTTTACTCCAAAAATCAAACACAAAATTCAGGTTACACCCAGTCCCAAGAGAGGAGGGGAAGTCCATATCCCCATGGGTGGTTGTTTGCTAGGTGGCAATATACAAGCAATTGGATCTGCCATTGTATTCTCCAGAGCTCCATTGATATGGGGCCTAAGGCCCAGGCAGCTAGGTGTCAGCCACATATATGTTTCTTATGAGTAAAAGAAGCAGTGAGAGGCTGTGACATTATCTGATTACAGTATGACCATATAGAGCATTGTTGCAACCACTGTTATATATTTGCAGCAAATCTTGTACAAAGGTTGTTGAGTGAGGTGTCTATGAAAAGGTTATGGTTTGCTGGTTATGATTATGCTATCTGTATGCAAGTATCATTTTTGTATGTGAAGTTATAAAGTATTGGCTCTATACTTGGATTTCAAATGTTTGCTCCTGAGGGAATGCCCACAAAGTAATTAGCCAGCACATCTTGGAGGGCCTATTCCAGGGGTCGGCAACCTATGGCACGCATGCCAAACATGGCATGTGAGCCGATTTTGGGTGGCACGCCGCTGCCTGCCAGTCCCCGCCCCACTCCGCCCCCCCGCCCACCGCTCTCCCCTGCGGGGGCAGAAGGCAGAAGCTTGGTCCTGCGGCAGCCAAGCTTCCCCCTCCCCCGCTTCTTCCCCCAGCGTGGTGCTTTCTGATCGCTGGGGGGAAGGGGGCGGAGCCGAGCCGCAGCGTGCTCGCTGCTCGGTAGAGGAGACAGAGAAGAGGTAGGGACGGGGTCTTGGGGAAGCGGGTGGAACAGGGCATATCTCTTCCAGCCCCCTGCCGTGAGCCGCTCAGGGCAGGGGGCTGGGAGCACCCCCACAAGCTGAGCACCCCAGCCCTCTGCCCTCACCCCTGAACCCCCCCACACACCCAGCCTTCTACCCTGCACCTCCACACACTCTCTGCCCTCACTCCTGAACCCCACCCACCCAGCCTTCTGCCCTGCACCTCCACACACCCCCAGCCCTCTGCCCTGTACCCCCCCACACTCAGCCCTCTGCCCTCACCCCTGACCCCCCCCCACACCCCC
>QXTE01000341.1:799543-875262 GCA_003942145.1 Platysternon megacephalum
TCCCCCCCAGGTCTGGGGTCCCAGCTGCCAGCCCCATGCCAGCTGGCGTCCCGGCCGCAGGCCGCGCTCAACCCGCTGCAGGCCTAGGTGAACAGAACCCCAGGCTGGCAGCTTAAGATCAGCATTTTAATTTAATTTTAAATGAAGCTTCTTAAACATTTTGAAAACCTTGTTTACTTTACATACAACAATAGTTTAGTTATATAATATAGACTTATAGCGAGAGACCGTCTAAAAAACGTTAAAATGTGTTACCGGCACGTGAAACCTTAAATTAAAGTTAATAAATGAAGACTTGGCACACCACTTCTGAAAGGTTGCCTACCCCTGGCCTTTTCAAATTGAGTGGCCCATCGAAAGAACATTTAACTGACAATGGATCATGGGAGATGCCCATCTACACTTAATGGAATGTCCTGCCGGGACTAGGCAAAATGCATGGACATGGGACTTGCCCGTGTGACTCCAAACTCCATCTTGTTGCTGTAATTTTCCACAATAAGAACAATGGGATGCCCTCCACATGAAAAAAGACTATAAAAGGCAGCTGCATCTTCTCCATTTTGTCTCAGTCCTGCTTCTTACCTCTGGAGGAACTTTGCTACAAACTGAAGCTCTGAACAATGGACTGTGGATGCACTCAGAGACTGTGGATGTACTCCAAGCTGTGGATGTACTCAGAGACTTGACTTAAGCCAGCAGTTTATTCCATCACTGCCACAAGCCTGAACCAAGAACTTTGCCCTTACTGGATGTAATTGATTCCTTTAACCAATTTTAACTCTCACCTTTCTTTCTTTCTTTTTATAAATAAACCTTTAGATTTTAGATACTAAAGGATTGGCATCAGCGTGATTTTTGGGTAAGATCTAAGTTATATATTGACCTGGGTGTGTGGCTGGTCCTTTGGGATCAGAAGAACCTATTATCTGATGAGACTGGTTGTAAAGAACCACTATTCTCTGAATCCAGTGTTTTTGGTGGTGATATAAGAACTGGAATGCCTGAGGAAACTGCCTTTATGTTTTCTTGTTAGCCAGTGTGGTGAAACAGGAATTTATTTTTGTGGCTGGTTTGGTATATCTTATAAAAGAATAACCACCAGTTTTGGGTTGTGTTTGCCCTATTTCTCATCAGTTCGTCCTGAATTTGGCATTCTCAGTTATGACCCACTAAGGCACGGTTACAGAGGCAAAAAGGCATCCTTTAAAAAGTGGAAGTTAAATCCTATTGAGGAAAATAGAACGGAGCATAAACTCTGGCAAGTGAAGTGTAAATATATAATTAGGAAGGCCAAAAAAGAATTTGAAGAACAGATAGCCAAAGACTCAAAAAGTAATAGCAACAAATGTTTAAGTACATCAGAAACAGGAAGCCTGCTAAAAACCAGTGGGGGCACTGGATGATCAAGATTCTAACGGAGCACTCAAGGATGATAAGGCCATTGTGGAGAAACTAAATGAATTATTTGCATTGGTTTTCATGGCTGAGAATGTGAGGAAGATTCCAAAACCTGAGCCATTCTTTTTAGAGGACAAATCTGATGAACTGTCCCAGATTGAGGTGTCAGAAGAAGAAGTTCTGGAACAAATTGATAAACTAAATAGTAATAAGTCACCAGGACAAGATGGTATTCACCCAAGAGTTCTGAAGGAACTCAAATGTGGAATTGCAGAACTACTAACTGTTGTATATAACATAACATTTAAATCAGCTTCTGTACCAGATGACTGGAGGATAGCTAATGTGATGCCAATTTTTAAAAGGCTCCAGAGGCGATCCCAGCAGTTACGGGCTGGTAAGCCTGACTTCAGTACTTCTGGGCAAACTGGTTGAAACTATAGTAAAGAACAGAATTATCAGACACATAGATGAACATGATTTGTTGGGGAAGAACATGGTTTTTGTAAAGGGAAATCATGCCTCACCAATCTACTAGAATTCCTTGAGGGGGTCAAAAAGCATGTGGACAAGGGTGATACAGTAGATGTAGTATACTTAGATATTCAGAAAGCCTTTGACAAGGTCCCTCACCAAAGACTCTTAAGCAAAGTTAGCTGTCATGGGATAAGAGGGAAGGTCCTCTCATGGTTCAATAACTGGTTAAAGGATAGAAAACAAAGGGTAGGAATAAATGGTCAGTTTTCAGAATGGAGAGAGGTAAACAGTGGTGTCCACCAGGGGTCTGTACTGGGCCCAGTCCTATTCAACATATTCATAAATGATCTGGAAAAAGGGGCAAACAGAGAGGTGGCAAAATTTGCAGATGATACAAAACTATTCAAGATAGTTAAGTCCAAAGCAGACCGCAAAGAGTTACAAAGGGATCTCACAAAACTGGGTGACTGGGCAACAAAATGGCGGATGAAATTCAATATTGATAAATGCAAAGTAATGCACATTGTAAAACATAACCGCAACTATACATATAAAATGATGGGGTCTAAATTAGCTGTTACCACTCAAAAAAAGAGATCTTGGAGTCATTGTGGATAGTTCTCTGAAAACAACCTGTCAGTATGCAGTGGCAGGCAAAAAAACTAACAGAATGTTGGGAATCATTAAGAAAGGGAAAGATAAGAAGACAGAAAATATAATAATGTCACTGTATAAATCCATGGTACCCCCACACCTTGAATACTGCGCATAGATCTGGTAACCCCATCTGAAAAAAAAAATAGAATTGAAAAAGGTTCAGAAAAGGGCAACAAAAATGATTAGGGATATGAAACAGCATCCATATAAGGAGAGACTAATAAGACTGGACTTTTCAGCTTGGAAAAGAGACGACTAAGGGTGTGTGGGGGAGGTCTGATAGAGGTCTGTAAAATCATGACTGGTGTGGAGAAAGTAAATAAGGAAGTGTTATTGATCCTTTCACATAGCACGAGAACATCACCCAAGGAAATTAATAGGCAGCAGGTTTAAAACAAACAAAAGGAAGTATTTTTTCACACAATGCACAGTCAACTCCTTGCCAGAGGATGTTGTGAAGGCCAAGACTATAACAGGGTTCACAAAAGAACTAGATAAATTCATGGAGGATAGGTCCATCAATGGCTATTAGCCAGGATGGGCAGGGATGGTGTCCCTAGCCTCTGTTTGCCAGAAGCTGGGAGTGGACCACTAGGGAATGGAACACTTGATTGCCTGTTCTGTTCATTCCCTCTGGGGCACTCGGCATTGGCCACTGTCGGAAGACAGGATACTGGGCTAGATGGACCTTTGGTCTGACCCAGTATGGCTGTTCCTATGTTCTTATGTTCTTCGCCTGTCCTGAGAGCAAACAGCCCTTTCCCACCCATTAGATAAAAATGCAGGACCATAGGAGAAACTGAGGCACAAACAGGATTCATAAAAACATTACAAAACATTCCCACTTTGTCAGACCCCAATCCCCTCCTGCCATCCCAGAATTCCCCATCCCCCACCTTCCCCAAATCCCCCCATTCCCCTCCTGCTTTCCCTGAGTTATCAGCAGGCTTCCCCTGTCTCACCAGGTTTAACTTTGTCCCTCATCCTTCCACAGGATGCTCAGGGTTCAAACTCGCACTGGCTAGGACAGATCAGACTCCTGAAAGGGGGACAGCAGTCTGGTAAGGTTGACAGCTGCTGGCCTAGGAGATTATAAATGCCCACTTCCTGTTCACAAGATCCATTTCCAATCCAGTGTGATATTGGCACGAGCTCCAGCATTACTCACTGCAGGAAAAGGTCAGTGTGACAAAGCCCGCGGGGGGGAATAATTTGGACTCTCACACACATTGCCAGGCTCTAAATTAACTGGAGCTGCTTAGAACAAGACCTAAGCATCCTGGTGGGCAGCTCAGTGGTGATCTCGCCTACATGTGCAGCTGTGGGCAGAAAAGCAAACAAGCATGCGGGAGCATAAGGAAGGAGATGGCAAACAGTACTGAGCCGGTAATAACGCCATTAGCCGGCTTGACGGGACACTGGGTCAGTGCTGGTCAGCCTGTCCCCAAATGACAGAGCAGCAAAGGGCTTTCGGAGTCAGGGAAGAAGAATGATCAGTGGCCTGGGGACCCTGTGTATGTGGAGGAATTGAAATGGTTGAGGCTGATTAGTGTAGAGAAGACAGGGTGAAGAGGGGATGGGCTGCAGATGGATCGAGCGATGGAGGGTGCAGAGAAGAGAGGCCGGGCTTCCAGCGACCCATCCACAGAGCACAAGGACAAGGGCACACTCAATGCAAGGAAAGGCCAACAATGTACAACTGAGTGAAGGAGCTCAGTTCTCACACCAGCCACAGCAAGTTGTGGACATTGCCACGAGGCACTCCGCTGGTGTCTCCTACCACTGCACTGGTGCTGGTACCTCTTCCTCCACCTGGGACAAGCACAGACAGACCCTGGCACTGAAGGGCTCCGTGCTGGGGGACGTAGCACAGAGCTGAAAAGCTGGTGGTCACTATCTGTACGGGCAGCCATGGCATTTTTCCCAACAAGGTCAGTGTATGCAAGGTCACTAAAGCCAAAAGCTGAGGAGGAGCTGAAAGGGGATGAGACATTGATCTGGATACAGTTACATTCAATAGAATAAAAAATAACTTTATAATGGATCTAACCCCTCCTGCTTCTAAGTGCAACCCAGCCTCTCCCGCAAGTGTGTCTGTGTACACACTGGAGTCGTTTCCTAGATCTATAGGTTCCAAGGCCGGAAGGGCCCATTGGGATCATCTAGCCTGACCTCCTGCATGGCACAGGTCAGGGACCTGCCCCCAAACAATTCCTTTGTGGACCAGAGGAGATCTTTAAAAATAAATTAATAAATCCAATGTTGATTTAAAAGGTGCCCGTGACGGAGAATCTCCTACAATACTTAGTAAAACGTGAAGGAGGGAGTTCCCCTAGGGAGGCATATCCCATAATTGTCCCTTAAGGTTTTTCTTATAGAATCATAGAACTGTGGGGCTGGAGAGGACCCCGAGAGGTCATCAAGCCCAGCCCCCTGCACTGAGGCAGGACCAAGGAAACCTAGACCATCTCTGACGGGTTTGTCCACCCTGTTCTTAAAAACTTCCAGTGACGAGGATTCCACAACCTCCCTTGGAGCTTGGTTCAACTCCCCTGAGAGTTAGAAAGTTTTCCCTAGAATAGTAAGCTATATCTCCCTTGCTGCAGATTAAGCCCATTGCTTCTTGTCCTACCTTCAGTGGACATGGAGAACAATTGATCACCATCCTCTTTGTAACTGCCCTGAACATATTTGAATACAGTTATCAGGTCCCCTCTTGGTCTCCTTTTCTCCAGACTAAACATGCCCAATTTTTTAACCTTTCCCCACAGATCAGGTTTTCTAAATCTTTTATCATTTTTGTTGCTCTCCTCTGGATTCTCTACAATTTGTCCACATCTTTCCTAATCTGTGGCTCCCAGAATTGGACACAGTACTTCAGCTGAGGCCTCATCAGTGCTGAGTAGAGCAGGACAATTACCTCCCATGTCTTACATATGACACTCCCATTAATTAATAAACTCCAGAATGATATCAGCCTTTTTCACAACTGCATCACACTGCTGGCTCATATTCAATTTGTGATACACTATAATCCCCAGCTCCTTTTTAGCAGTACTACCGCATACCCAGTTATTGCCATTTTGTAGTTGTGCATTTGATTTTTTCTGCCTAAGTGAAGTACTTACCACTTGTCTTTATTGAATTTCATCTTGGTGATTTCAGACCAATTCTCCAATTTGTCCAGGTCTTTTTGAATTTTATTCCTGTCCTCCAAAGTGCTTGCAACCTCTCCCAACTTGGTGTCAGCTGCACATTTTATAAGCATACTCTCCACTCCATTATCCAAGTAATTAACAACAATATGGAATAGCACCAGACACAGGACTGAGCCTGCAGGACCCCACTAGATACACCCTCCCAGTTTCACAGCAAACCATTGATAACCACTCTTTGAGTATGGTCTTTCAGTTGTATACCCACTGTGTCTAGGGACCCCGTGGTGCCAAGTAGAGGGGGAGCAGGGGTGTGCAGGGGTAGAGAGATCCCCTGAGTCTGGTATCTAATCATAGTTCACCAGAAGGTATCCTGTCAGGCCTCTACACAAAGCCTGTGTCACACTGGTCATCAATCAGTGCCAAATGTACGTATGGGTGATATGTAAGAAGCTATGTATCTTTTCTAAAAATTATGATCTTAAGATCTGTGAGTTGGGGCTGGTCACCAAAAGGTGATAAACAAGTTTCTTTCAGGCAGGAGACACTTCTCTACTTGGCTGGCTAGATGTGAACTAAGTATTGTGTACTTCACAGTGGCTGCCTATTTACAGTCTGAACAAAATGCCAACCAAGTGAGCCAAATGCTAATCAAGAGATCACAAAGTCTCCAGGAGAGATTCTCTGCAGGAAAAAATAAGCAGTAGGGATGGAGGGTTACCCTCTTTAAAAGTGAAGACAAGGATGGCTAGAACTATATCTGGGGGGGTAGAGATACACCCAGTTATCCTTCACCTAAGGGACAAGCTGTCAGCTGTCTCGTCTTATGAATGGACAATCGCAGCTGGCCTGGGTGTTTAATGTGGGAGAAAAACTTTGGGTGAGCTAACCTATATGGGACATGGGACTGACCTATATGGGACAGGGGACTGGCTTGTTCAGTAAGCTTAGGCTCTACACGGTGTGTGAATTTTTTATTTTTGAGGTGACCCTTTGTTTCTATTCATTCTACTTGCTTCTCGAGGCTCGGTTCTCTGTTAAATACATTACCTGTTTTCATTATAAACATGTCTAAGTGCTGTGAGTGAGCGGCACGGTGACCCTGCAATGGAACTGATTAGTGGGTGTGCACCACTCTGGTGGGAGTAGCAGCTCTGTGCATTCTGTGAGTGCCCAGCGGAGCAGATGCTGGACATGCCAGGGGGGACTCGGAGTGGAAATGTGCCTATTGCTTTGAGCAGAGGGACAGTGGAGCCTGTGTGGGCTGAGAGGCAAGTGCTTTTGCTACCAGAGGCTGGTGGTGTCAGGGAGCTGGGCCCTGGCAGGCACAGACAAGGCTCCCTCACACTAAGGTGGGCAGTAGCGAGGAACCACCCAGAGCCCAGGTGCCCCGGGAAACGTCACCCCCACCTTATAGCAATTTCAACCAGCCTGCATTTCCCTAGTTAGCTTATGAGAATGTCATGTGGGATTGTGTCAAAAACCAAGGTATATCATCTCTACTGCTTCCCCCATCCACTGGCCGTGACCCTGTCAGAAAAGGAAATGAGGCCGGTTTGGCATGATTTGTTCTTGACAAATCCATGCAGGCTATTCTGTATAACCCTGTTACCCTCTAGGTATTTAATCATTTCTTCCGGATATCTTTCCAGGGATCGAAGTTAGGCTGGCTGCTCCGTGATTCCAGGGGGGCTCTTTGTTCCCAGTTTTAAAAAAGGTTCTGTGTTTGCCCTTCTCCAGTCCTCTGGGCCTCACCCGTCCTCCAGGGGTTCTAGTCTGACCTCCTGCACATTGCAGGCCACCGAAACTCGTATCCCTCCAGTGCAGATTCATCCCCTACTGATCTCTGGGTGCACTGCCAGCAAATCTACCATCAGTGGGCCATTGCAAAGTAATCCCATGTGTTACATTTTGCACAGGGGTGTCCCTTTGGCAGGACAAATGTCCAGTTCAGGTGCCACTGGATGTGAAGCTGCTTCTGCTGCTTCTCTTTGCCCTGTCTCCCTGGGCTTTGGCAATGGGTGTTTGCCAGAACTTGCATCTCTTTTCTCTGCTGCATTTTATCGCTTTGCATCCCAGCAGCCATTGCTTTCAGCTGGATTTTGTTAGAGCCTCCAGTTTAGCTGCAGCTCTGGCTGTTTCCCAGGACAGCATAGCTTCTCCCTGAGCATTTCTCGCAGGCCTCGTTTACACACAAAAGTTACATTGCTCCAACTGTACTGGAATAGTTACCTCCTCCCCCCCCACATGGGGACACAGTTATACTGGTATAACAGTACAGCTATTCCCATATGGGAAAGAGGACAAGCTATACCGGCAGAAGGCCCCTTTACACCAGTACAATGACATCCACGCTAGGGCTTGTACTGGTATCACCTCATTGATACAGAGTCACTCCCCAGCTGGCATAGTTGTGCTGGTACAACCGGCTCTGTAGAACAGGTCTTGGGCCTTGTGCGCACACACACATTGCATGGGTTTAATTAAATCAGTTTAATACCCATGGACTTAAACTGGTGCAAATCCCTGTGCGGTCTCCTATATTGGTTCAAAACTGGTTCTGTGGGTTTAGCTTATGATTGTAATTTACTGACGCAAGCTAACCTGAAATATGCTCAGTAGGATTAAGTATAAGGGTGTCCACACAGCCACCAGCTTAACTCATTTGCTTTAAAGTCACAACTTTCGTTAAACTGTTGTGTGGCAGGGCAGGGGTAAAACCCCCTTTAAAGCCCTGCCAAAATGCTGGCTGCAGCCTGCGCTCTGGCCAGGAGGCCAGGTGTAGAGATGCAGGTACTCAGCAGGGAGCCCAGCTGCAAGCCCTAACAAGGGCTGGCTCAGAGGAACATGCTGAGCTAAGTAGTGACAGCTGGGCTGGGGCAGGAGCGGGCTATAAAAGCCCTGGGCAAACCTCAGTGAGGAGGCTAGCCGAGGCGGAGACAGGAGGGCAGTATTTCTGCCTCCTTACCAACAAGGAAGCCTCAAGGGCTAGGAGACCCTGGGGATGGTCTGTGGGGCACTAACTGTTGGGGGATCTAGGAACTGCACAAGCACTGTAAATAAAGACACTTGGGTGATCCAGCAAAAGAAAGCTCTTTATTGTACCAGCCTAAACGCAATTTTGTGTGTAGCCCAGGACTTGGAGTTGGAGCCAAAACTCTGTCCATGTCCTCTCGGTGTATCCAACCTGAGGGCTTGAGTCTCCTTTACCTTACCCATGGGCAGAGCAAAGGCAGCATCTGACATCACCCTTGCGCTGGTGCAGCTGATTCCAGAGGCGCAAGGCACTGGAGAATTAGACCTCAGAGTCTGTGCCAAACAGGCTTCACTGTGTACAAACTGTGAGAGGCACAGGCTAATTAGGAGAAGCAAACCAAGCTTTGAGGGTGACGGGCTGGACTCCGCCCAGTTCCTTGGGGGGTCTGAACCACATTGCTGATTGAGAGAAACATGACTCTGCATCTTTTTATAAATTGAATTAAAGCTACTAAACAAACAAAACCAAACTCAGGAGGTGAGCTGAAATTACCGTAACGCTATGACTCTATAGGCACATTCACAAAGCAAAGCTACGGTTAGTAACGCTAAACTAAGCTAAACCTAAAGCAATTCAACTATCATGCCAGGATCAGATCAGATCAACAAGCTGGTATCAATATTGGATTGGAAACAAATAATCAAATTAGTCCAATCATCAGATTCATTCAACACATAATCAATCATTATAAATCCTAAGGAGGGATCTCAAGAGATGGCTTCCATTTGGTTAGAAATCCCAGTTACAGATCATCACCAAAGGCAGGTCCGAATTGGAGCTGTTCAGATATTGAAACCAAATTATTGTTTAATGTCCTAACTACAATCTCAAAGCTAAATAAAAGTCCCATGCCCCACCCAGGTATCACAGTACAGGCTCAGCGGAATGCTCCAAGAAAAGGAAGTTGGACAACTCCTGCTTAACGGAATACAGAATGCAGAACGCTTGACCAAGAACTTTAGGGGGCAGCTAGGACTGTTCAGACCTGGGGAACTTTGTGGCACCTGCAGCATGTGGACATCCACCTGCAGCATGTGGACACACACAAATGGGGAAGTTAGGTTTAGGTTTTGTAATGACCCAAGCACTCCCAGTCTTTATTCAAGCCTAATCTGATGGTGTCCAGTTTGCAAATTAATTCCAGTTCTGCAGTTTCACGTTGGAGTCTGTTTTTGAAGGTTTTTTTGTTGGGTCATTACAAAACCTAAACCTAATTTCCCCAATACTAATTTCCCCCTACTCTTACTCACACATTCTTGTCAACTGTCTGAAATGGGCCACTCTCATTACCACTTCAAAAGTTATTTTTCCTCCCTTGGTATCCTGCTGTTAATTGAATTGTCTTGTTAGACTGACCTCACACTTGGTAAGGCAACTCCCATCCTTTCATGTATTTATACCTGCTCCTGTATTTTCCACTCCATGCATCTAATGAAGTGGGTTCTAGCCCACGAAAGCTTATTCCCAAATAAATGTGTTAGTCTCTAAGGTGCCACAAGGACTCCTCGTTGTTTTTACTAGAGAAGCAGGCAGAGAAGGCATCAAGGAAGCTCCAGACACAGCCAGAAAAACACTTGTAGTGTGACTCTGAGAGAAAAGCAAGAACTTTTGGGGTTGAGTGCTGCCTGGAAAGAGGCTTGGAACTGTAGGCAAAGAAACTGTCTCCACCTCTTTTCTCCTTGCTGTGTTCAGGAAAACAGGACTTTGAACATTCCTTGTAAACAAATAAGACTGCACCAAAGAAATACCTGACTCATATAATCAATTTCTCCTCCTAACAAAAACAACTGAGAAAGGCCCTGAATGTTAGCTAACCACCCAGGCCAAAAGGGGTAACAATATCAAGAATACTGAACAGAGACCATGTTTGAGGAAGCACCCCCTACTGAATATGCATTAGACACAGTGGTGTCAGTATAACGTGTTATAAAAGCTGTATCCCCGCCTGTGGGCAGGAGAGGGAGAGATTTGGCTTTGGGAGGTGCCAGGATGTTGAGGTGATGATGAGGAAGGTGATGGTGATGAGGTAGATGATGGCTGACATTTCAGGTTGTTCTTGCAGATGGACGTTCTGTGTTATCTCTATCCTCCATGCTGGGTTAGAGTATTTGTGACTTTGCTAAATGTACTAATGAACTATTACCAACAGTTCCTGAAGTGTGAGTGTTGCAGTTGTGCACATCGGGGTTCCCAACTGAACAGTGATTTTGATAATACTGAGCCTGAACTCGGGACAAGAACCTGTCAAACCTCGGAGTGATAAGTGGGAATTCTTAAGTAATCAATATGGTTAATATGGAATCTTTAGATCAGGCTACAATAACTGATTGAAAAAGACCCAAACAACCACCATTCAGCATTCATCCACTAGCAAAATTAAAAATAAAATAGCACATCTTATGTCCAGATATCACCATTCGCTCCTTTAAATGAGTCAGCTTTATGGTAATCTTTACATTTAGGAAGTGGGTGACAGTTGCCATCTTGATGGAGAAAAGTTACTTTAAAGCTCATCAGGCTGGAATCCCTTTACAATACAATAATTAAAATGCTATTAGGTCTGTATTCCCATTGCACCATTTCCCTCATGAAAGAATCCTGCCCTCATGACTCCTTGCTATTTCTCATGGAATTTGTATGTAGCAAAAACTGGGTTTCCAAATTATCAAACTAGCTTTCCCTTCCCATAATCCTCAGCCCCAGAGTCCTGCATGCTAAGATGCCTTGGTCACTGCTAGTGTGTTAATTGCATGCCATAATGGGCCCAGCTGAATAAGGTGCGAGTTCCTGCCAGCACCTCAGTGCCCAACACCTCCATTTCCCCCACCCCAGGCTCCTCCTTCCCTCACTTTCTCCCTGTGCTTCCCCACAGCCTCCTGCCCTGGCCTGTCCTCTGCACTCACATGTCCCCACATTTCCCCTCCCTTTCTCTTTACGGTATCCAGTGTAGCCAACCCCAGCATTGAGTCATGACCCCCAAAAGTGTGAGATTGGCTTCAGATCAGAAGATATTTTTAAAATACTAAGGCTGGGTTCTTTGCTTTACTTGCCAGTCCCTGAGCCTGCAGGATACCCTTGGCATGCTGCCAAGGTCTTCTCTTTGCAATGAAAGGCGAGATTCTCCTGTGGCCTCTTGATTCCAGGAGCTAGGGCTTTAAGAAAAGCACCAAATATCATCAGATCATGATCAGTTGTGAAATATCCTACTCCACATTTTCCCGCTGCCACCTCCTGTTCTCTGCACCCCTCAGCCTCCTCCTGCCCATCTTTAGTCTCTATCCTGTATCCCAACTCTCAGTGTCTCACTGCCTCCCACATTTCCCTGCACCCCTCCATCTCCTTGGCACCCCAATTCCCTTAACCCCCAGAAGTCTCCATCCCTGCATTCCAACTCCTCTCTGCACCGCCATTCCCCTGGGCCCTCTGTCACACCCCAGGCCTCCCACAGCCCCTAGGATCTTCAAAGTTTCTCTCCAGCCCCTTTCAAGAGAGTAATGGCCATCTTCCCTGAGCAGCCTGATCTATACAGTCATACCCCTAGTCTGACCGCCTGCCTCACACAGGCCACAGAACCACCCTGAATTCATCCCTCTTTGAAGCAGAGCAGAGCTTTTCACCTGGCATCAGTCCCGCTGGAAGCAATGGGAGTTGGTGGCCACCTTGACTAGAGCCAGCCTCTCTTCCACATGCAAATCCTGCAGGGGTATGGTACCCTCCTGGCCTGAGTGTGACATCAGCTCCCGCGGAAGTGACGGCATACACAGATATTTGGCATGAGGGGAAATTTGTAAATTTAATGCCAGCGATTGTGAACTCCTGGGAAGCTTTTAAACCCCAACTACTAGAGAAGAGTGCGAGCCCGGAACTCTACTCACTCTCACTTGGCTGGTGTGTAACGCCAGTGACTGTCCCACAGCAAGTCTTGCTCTCAGGCCTCTCCCAAAGCCTGCTCCTGGGGGTCCTGACACAACCTACTGGGCCCTGGTCTCTCTGGAGCTGCTGCTCTGGGGGGCTGCCTGCTATTTGTGCTGGAGAACCCGAGGTGCTGCTCCAGGCCCAGAGCAACTCAGAACAGCCTCCCACCCTCTCCACAAAGGGGTTTGCAAGCCCCTACACACCAGCTCCTGGGCATCAGAGCCAGGCTGGGCCACCAGGGCTCTCAGCTTTGGAGCTAGTGGCAGTCAATCACGTGCAGCCCCATCTGCACCTGGACAATAGCAGGAGTTCAGTGGGGCCAGGGATCGATGCAGGTGAGACACTGCTTCACAATCAATCCACTGATCACCCTGTTGTCTCGTTTGTCCAAGCAGCCCACTGGGCTCATTGGGGATGGGTTGGAGCAGGTGAGGACTGGGGCATTTAACTCCCAGACACACTAAGTAGGGGGAAAAACAGGAGAGATGCACACCTCTGCAGGGACACTGTTGAGAGCCTGCTGACACCATGTGTGACGTTCCCATCTGGTGTTATCTGGACCGGCGATCTGCTAGGTTACTCCACTCGACTCTGGGAACCAGCCTTACCCTGCTCTGCTGTGAGAACCCGCACTCCCGGGCTGTTCACGCACAGCCTCTAGCATGTAAGCTGCTCCCAGCTATGTGAGTGAGCACTATTGTCCAGCCGCTGCTGGGACTGTGCAACTGAATGACACTAGCCAATATCTCCGGTCCCAGACACGACCCTAGGAACCTCTGTCTTGCAGTGTCCAGTTATGCCCGCTGGATGCTGCAAGCTTATATGAGTTCATCAATTTAAAAAAGAAATGTATATGTACCAGGCTTGTTATCCCAAAGGGAGTCTCTGACATGCTTCAAACCAAACGCACTGCTTCAGATAGAATAAACAAACAAATTTATTAAGTACAAAGATAGATTTTAAGTTATTATAAGTCAAAGCACAAGAAGTCAGATTTGGTCAAATGAAATAAAAGCAAAACGCATTCTAGGATGATCTTAACACTTTCAGTGCCTTTACAAACTTAGATGCTTCTCACCACAGGCTGGCTGGTTGCCCTTCAGCCAGGCTCTCCCCTTTGATCAGCGCTTCAGTCGCTTGGTGTTGGTGTCTGTAGATGGAGGTGGAAGAGAGAGCACATGGCAAATGTCTCTCCTTTTTATCATATTCTTTCTTCCCTCTTGGCTTTGCACACCCCCTTCCCTTTGAGAGGAGAGGAGGAGGAAATCCAGGGGAAGCAGAAACCCTGGGCTCCTGACCCTGAGGGAAGGGCATACCCAGAGGCGTGGTGGAGAAGAAAACCTGTTGAGGGAAGAATAAGAGGGAGCCCAGGGAAACAGCAAAAAAAAAAAAAAAAAAAGGCTGCAATACTGCAGACCTTGACTGCTGATTGTAAAGTCACTGGGCAGGTCCAGGATCCCCTACCATCCACGGGGAAAGGAACACAGTCTTGATTTGGCAGACTGCCTGGAATGGCACCCAGACAGCTGGTCTGCTGAGACTTTGTTATCCCAGAAGGAGAAAACTGTCTGGTGGGCTGGCTGGAGGACTGAGTCATGAAGAGGAGGGGCTAAGCCACGAAGAGGAAGCACTATGACTCCAAGAGAGCAAGCAGACCCTGGCATGAGTGATTGACAGAAGGAGGCATGAGCCTGGGCAGAGCTAATTCCCAGACACAGCCACAAGGAGGTGCCCCAGTGGTGACAGAGGGTAATATAATTACTGCCAATCAACATGGCTTTATAGAAAATAGATCCTGTCAAACTAACTGGATATCTGTTTTTGATGAGATTATAGGTTTGGCTGATAAAGGTTGATATAATATACCTAGACTTCTCTAAGGCATTTGACTTGGTACCAGACAATATTTTGATTAAAAAACCAGAATGATATAAAATATACATGGCACACATTAATTGGATTAAAAACTGGCTAACTGATAGGCTTCAAAATATGATTGTAAATGAGGAATCATCAACAAACAGGTGTCTTTCTAGTGGGTCCTGCAGAGATCATTTCTTGGCCCTATGGTATTCAACATTTTTTCAATTACCTGTAAGAAAATATAAAATTATCACCAATAAAGTTCCCAGGTGACACAAAAATTGTGGGAGTGGCAAATAAACAAGAGGACAGGTCACTGATTCAGAGTGATCTGTATTGCTTGGTGAGCTGGGCACAAGCAAACAATATGCATTTTAATATGGCTAAATGTAACTGTAGACATTTACAAACAAACCATGCAGGTAACATTTACAGGATGGGGGACTCTATCCTGGGACTCTGAAATAGATTTTGGGGTGGGGGTGGGGGCAGAAGTATGTATAATCATCTGAACAGGAGCTCCCAGTGAGACATTGTGGCCAAAAGGGCTAATGAGATCCTGTGATGCATAAACATGAGACTCTTGAATAGGAGCAGAGAGGTGATTTGACCTCTATATTTGGCACTGCTAGAATACTGTGTCCAATTCTGGTGCCCACAATTCAAGAAGGATGTTGCTAAATTGGAGTGGGTTCAGAGAAGAGCCACAAGAATGATTAAAGGATTAGAAACCCTGCCCTACAGTGATAGACTCAAGGAGCTCACCTCAGTCCCTGGAAAAATCATGGAGCAGGTCCTCAAGGAAACCATTTTGAAGCACTTGGAGGAGAGGAAGGTGATCAGGAACAGTCAACATGGATTCACCAAGGGCAACTCATGCCTGACCAACCTGATTGCCTTCTATGATGAGATAACTGGCTCTGTGGATATAGGGAAAGCAGTGGATGTGATATATCTTGACTTCAGCAAAGCTTTTGATACGGTCTACCACAGTATTCTTGCCAGCAAGTTAAAGAAGTATGGATTGGATGAATGAACTATAAGGTGGATAGAAAGCTGGCTAGATTGTTGGGCTCAGCGGGTAGTGCTCAACGGCTCAATGTCTAGTTAGCAGCCGGTATCAAGCGGAGTGCCCCAGGAGTCGGTCCTGGGGCCGGTTTTCTTCAACATCTTTATTAATGATCTGGATGAAGGGATGGATTGCACCCTCAGCAAGTTCGCAGATGACACTAAGATGGGGGGAGAGCTAGATATGCTGGAGGGTAGGGATAGGGTCCAGAGTGACCTAGACAAATTGAAGGATTGAGCCAAAATAAATCTGATGAGGTTCAACAAGGACAAGTGCAGAGTCCTGCACTTAGGACAGAAGAATCGCATGTACCGCTAAAGGCTGGAGATCGACTGGCTAAGCAACAGTTCTGCAGAAAAGGACCTGGGGATTACAGTGGACGAGAAGCTGGATATGAGTCAACAGTGTGCCCTTGTTGCCAAGAAGGCTAATGGCATATTGGGCTGCATTAGTAGGAGCATTGCCAACAGATCGAGGGAAGTGATTATTCCCCTCTATTCGGCACCGATGAGGCCAGATATGGAGTATTGCATGAAGTTTTGGGCCCCCCCCCTACAGAAAGGATGTGGACAAATCGAGAGAGTCCAGTTGAGGGCAACGGAAATGATCAGGGGGCTGAGGCACATGACTTTCAAGGAGAGGCTGAGGGAACTGGGCTTGTTTATTCTGCAGAAGAGAAGAGTGAGGGGGGATTTGATAGCAGCCTTCAACTACCTGAAGGGGGGTTCCAAAAAGGATGGAGCTAGGCTGTTCTCAGTGGTGGCAGATGACAGAACAAGAAGCAATGGTCTCAAGTTGCAGTGAGGGAGGTCTAGGTTGGATATTAGGAAGCACTATTTCATTAGGAGGGTGATGAAGCACTGGAATGGGTTACTTAGGGAGATGGCAGAATCTCCATCCTTAGAGGTTTTTAAGGCCTGGCTTGACAAAGCCCTGGCTGGGATGATTTAGTTGGTGTTGGTCCTGTTTTGAGCAGGGGGATGGACTAGATGACCTCCTGAGGTCTCTTCCAACCCTAATCTTCTATGATTCTATGATTTGGCTTAAAAAAGAGAAGGTTAAGGGGGTACTTGATCACAGTCTAAAAGTACCTATGGGGGAAACAAATATTTGACAATGGGCTTTTCAGTCTAGCAGAGAAAGGTCTAACACAATCCAATGGCTGGACATTGAAGCTAGACAAATTCAGACAGGAAATATTAACAGGAGTGTCATATGTAAGACACAGGGGGTAATTATCTCGCTCTATTCAGCACTGGTGTGGCCTCACCTGGATGGTGATCAATTGTTCTCCATGTCCACTGAAGGTAGGACAAGAAACAATGGGCTTAATCTGCAGCAAGGGAGATTTAGGTTCGATACTAGGGAAAACTTTCTAACTCTCAAGGGAGTTAAGCTCTGGCCCAGGCTTCCAAGGGAGGTTGTAGAATCCCCATCATTGGAAGTTTTTATGAACAGCTGGACAAACACCTGTCAGGGATGGTCTGGGTTTCCTCAATCCTGCCTCAATGCTGGGGGTTGGACTTTATACTCCTCAAGGTGCCTTCCAGCCCCACATTTCTACGATTCTGTGTTTATTGTCAGTAAGATCCTCAGTCCCTGCTTGAGGATGCAGCAGGCTCCATTACAGCCCACTGGATATGGAGGCAGGCAAGGACAGGGGAGGGGAGGTCTGGAGAGGAGAGGGAAGGGAAGGGCAGGGGAGGGGAGGGCAGGTCAGGGGAGAGGAGGAGAGAGGAGGGCAGGAGAGGAGAGAGGAAGGGAGGGCAGGGGAGGGGAGGAGAGGGCAGGGCAGGGGAGGGAAGGGCGGGTAGGGGAGGGGAGGGCAGGGCAGGGCAGGGGAGAGGAGGAAAGAACAGGGAGGGGAGGGGACAGCAGGGCAGGGGAGGGGACAGTAGGGGAGGGGAGGACATGGCAGGGGAGGGGAGGAGGGGCAGGGCAGGGGAGGGAAGGGGAGGAGAGAGCAGGGGAGGGGAGGGGGGAAAGGGCAAGGGAGAAGAGGGAAGGGCAGGGCAGAGGAGGGTTACAAATGGAGCTGGTTGAAAATGGAGATGATCTGTGGGGAAAGTTCAGTTTTCTGTTGAAGTCTGGAGCCATCACAGTGACAGATAGGGTGACCAGATGTCCCGATTTTATAGGGAGAGTCCCGATTTTTGGGGTCTTTTTCTTATATAGACTCCTATTACCCCCCACCCCCTGTCCCAATTTTTCACATTTGCTGTCTGGTCACCTAGCGACAGAGCCAGGATCCCACGAGAGCCAGAGCAGCACAGGCCTCTTGCCAGTGGGCTCAGAGACCAGAGGCTGTGCTGGGGCTGGAAGGGAGAAGGTAGTGGCCAGGGTCCTGTGTGGCCAAGGTGGGGAGAGAGGTGTCCCAGGCCAGCCCGGTGCAGTGCAATGGGCTTGGGGTGAAACCAGCTGTGTGCAGGACCCTGCTCCTCTCCCGCCTCCCCCGAAGGCCTCACTCACATTTTGTTCTTTATCCTGTCCTCATCTCATGCCATCCCCGCTCTCCCCTCCCCCTGGCCCTGCCGCCCCAAAGCCCCACTTGGGCACAGCTGAGCTGAGAAGACTGGCCAGTTCTTGCTCACCCCCCTGCTCCCTCCCTCCCTAGCTCCCAACTCAGCTCTCCTCTGAGCATGCGCTGCCCAGGGCCTCTTCCTCTCCCCTGCCCCCTGGTTCCTTTTCCTCCTGCTGCCATCACATGGCCCACAGTTCTCCTGGGGCTGGGAGACCCTCGTGCAGCCCAGAGACCAGCCGGGAGCCCAGGAGCCAGTTCTCTCGCCTTCGCAGCTCTGCTCCGAGTGTGTGGGGGCTGAACAGCTGGGAGGTAACTGGCCCCTTTGGGAGAGGGGGAAGCAGCGCAGCAGAGCAGGCACTGCTGGGCAGGAGCAGGGGGCACCACCATGTCGTCAGCCAGTCAAGAAAGTGCAAATCAAATATCCTAAGTTCTAATGGATTCGGGACAAACCCCCCTTCCCACAAGAACCCTCCAAACTAAACCAAGCCCAATGCAACAGCTTGTGCTCCCCACTAAGTACTGCGTATGCACTATGTGGAGTGTATGCCAGACATGGAGAGGGGAGTGTATGGCACATGCTGGGCACATGCACCGGTGTGTACCACTCAGCACCTACGTGTGTGTAAATGCTTCCCTGTATGGCCAGGAATGGTCTCAAGTTGCAGTGGGGGAGGTTTAGGTTGGATATTAGGAAACACTATTTCATTAGGAGGGTGGTGAAGCACTGGAATGGGTTACCTAGGGAGGTGGTGGAATCTCCATCCTTAGAGGTTTTTAAGGCCGGCTTGACAAAGCCCTGGCTGGGATGATTTAGTTGGGATTGGTCCGGCTTTGAGCAGGGGGTTAGACTAGATGACCTCCTGAGGTCTCTTCCAACCCTAATCTTCTATGAGTCTATGAATGTTTGCTCTGCCAGGAAGATATATGGGCTTATTTGCCTGCAGTCTTGTGTGCATATGTGTGAAATATGTGTGCATGATGTGTGTGTGTGCGGTATGTACACAGTGTATGTGCATGCGCTGTACGTACACGTGTGTGTGTGTACTGTATGTATGTATGTGTGTGAGTGCGTGCATGCTGTATGTACACAGGGTGTGTGCGTGCTCACTGTATGCACATTTGTGTGTGTGTGTGTACTGTATGTACATGTGTGTTTGTACTGGGGGGATGCTGGTGGTTGCTGGGTGTGTACTGCAGCTATATGGCGGTGTGTGTGTACTGCGTGGGAGTACTGCTGGTGCATGGGGGTATACAGTGCACATTCATGCATATGTCCATGACCAGGTGTTCAGGCTCTGCAGTTGGCCTTGGGCATTTATTATTCTTTATTAGTTTTCCTGTCTCTCTGACATATTCTTCATCACTCTGTCTCAATCGCTCACTCTCTCTCCTTCTCTCTCTCAATCATCCACGATTAGTTCTTCTGTCTGTCTCTCTTTCCTATATTCTTTATCATACTCTCTCTCTGTCTCTCGCTCTCTCTCTCTCTGCTGCTGTGGAAGCACAGTGCGTTTGGTAATTGAAGATCAGTTGTGGCTCTTTTCCAGGCGGCTCATGGCTGCTTAGCCACTGCCCCTCTAAGCGATCTCAGTCCATTCCCCATCACTCTCCATGAATTGCTACACAAATTCTAGACTGCAGGTGAAATTGGATTTCAGTAACTTGCAGGGAAAGACCATGCCTCCCCCAACATCTTTTGGGGTCGGATGCTGAAGCGGGTGGACACTTGTGTAGCCTCATGGCCCTGCCTCGGGGCACCTTGGAGCCAACACTCCCATGCATAGAAGCCTAGATCCTGCATTGGGGTCACCTGATTAGACCCTACTTGTGGGTTGGCTGGGCCCTTAGGACTCGCAGGGAATTACCTTAGCGGACTTGTCAGGTGCAGCCCACTCCCTGCAGGCCGCCACTCAGAGACACGATCAGATGCCCAGAAGCAGCCACACATCAGGGAATATGGAGCAGGGACAGTAATGCAAGGAGGGGCCAGCGATTATTGCAATGAAATAACCAACCAACCAAGCCCTTCCTAAGACCTCAAGAGAGACGTGGCCCAGTGGTTTGGCTAACAGAGACTCCTCAGCAGGGGGCAGCAAGTGCAGGGGATGGGTCTGGTGCTTTGCTGCAGGGCAGAAGCTGGGGCTAGGTCAAGGGTGGGCAAACTTTTTGGCCCAAGGGCCACATCTGGGTATGGAAATTGTATGGCGGGCCATGAATGTTCACAAAATGGGGGGTTGGGGTGCGGGAGGCAGTGAGGGCTCTGGCTGGGGGTACGGGCTCTGGGGTGGGGCCAGAAATGAGGAGTTATGGGTGCAGGAGGGGGCTCCGGGTTGGGACAGGGGCACGGAGGGGGTGAGGGCTCCGGCTGGGGGTGCGGGCTCTGGGGTGGGGCTGGGGATGAGGGGTTGGGGATGAAGGAGGGTGCTCTGGGCTGGGACCGAGGGGAGTGGAGGGCGGGAGGGGATCAGGGTTGTGGCAGGGGGTTGGGACATGTGAGGGGGGTCAGGTGCAGGCTCCGGGCGGCGCTTACTTCAAGCAGCTCTTGGAAGCAGCGGCATGTCCCCCCTCCAGCTCCTAAGCGGAGGCGCAGCCAGGTGGCTCTGCACGCTGTTCCGTCCGCAGGTGCTGCCCATGCAGCTCCCATTGGCCGCGGTTCCCAGCCAATGGGAGCTGCAGGGGCGGTGCTTGGGTCGGAGGCAGCATGCGGAGCTCCCTGGCTGCCCCTACGCTTAGGAGCCAGAGGGCCAGATTAAAATGTCTGAAGGTGCCGGCTGCAGCCCCTGTGCCGTAGTTTGCCCACCTCTGGGCTAGGTGTAGGGAGCCAAAGTCCCAGATGTGCTCATTGGCAGGGCACGTGCTCAGAGCCCCAGGCCCATCCTCTCTCCTTCGCCAGCTGTCAAGGGTCACGGTTGCTGTGTGGATGATAACTCTGTTCTGTGACGCTGATTGGCACTGGCCAGCTGCGTTCCCGGCGGGGTATTGATCCACCCTCCTGACTGATGGCCAGCATTGCTTGTTTACTCTAAAACAATAACTCTATTAAGAACTAACAGACACTAGCTCCCTGTGGGGCTGGCTGACGTGGAAGCCAGGCAGGCATGGGGCATAAGGGCCAGCTGGCTGACACCCAGTCGTGGGGTCGTAGAGGATCTGGCTGGCTCAGACAGCCTGTGATGGGGCAGTAGCTCATACCCTCCCTTCGATGCAGCATGTGCCAGTGGCTAAAGCAGGAGTGGGAGCTGTGGGGTAGCAGTGGGAGAGGAGGGCAGTGCCCCTCTGTTCTTATGTACCAGCTGCACCCCTGAGACGCCCAGCGTCTTGGAGCAGCATGACCAGGTTTGCCATGTGATATCTGGGGTTTCAATCCCCAGCCTGTGGGCATTGTGAGCACAGGCACCACGTCCGTGAGATGCCCGCTGCCATGCCCAGGCACTAGAGCACAGCACAAATGAGCTTGAATCCCCCTCCCGAGCATTTGCCCCAGGCTGGCAGGGCAGCGTGCTGCCATGCTGTATGCAGAAAGCTGGTGGAGGAGAGAGGAAGTGGGGGTGTGAAAGGGAGGGGGGGTGCATAGGAGATGAGGGGATGGCTGTTGCGTTGTTCTCTTTATTAAGGCATGGATTGTATTTATCACCTACACATTTTTGTTTTACCATCACATCACTCTACCACCAGCAACTAGGGACTGCTGCTCCCTGTAGCCCAGACTCTACCTTCCAAACCAGAGGATGCCCTTGGTTGGGGGTCACAGCCACACTCTGACACACAATGGCAGCCCCCATGCGGCCTTGTGAGGGGTTGAGCTCTGCTCGGCCAATCGGGAGAGTTCCAGGCATTCTGTGAGCGGGAACAGTCCAGATGCGGGAGAGGGATGTCTGTCCATCCCCCATTGCCCATCCCTCCCCCAGTGCTGGAGCTCTGGCTGGCTGTGACAGGGTATTTTCTGAAGGGCCAGAGGGGCTGTCTCTGGCTTCAGCAGTGAGGATTCAGCTGCTGGTGTGACAGGGTGGGGAGCGGCTGGACTGGGCATCTAGCTGGGAGAACTGAGCAAGTCACGGGGGCATCTCTAGCACTTGGCAGAGCCCTGGATGTCCAGGTGGATTGCAGTAATTGGCTGAAGATCCCCTCCTAGCTGAGGCGAATGCTGGGGGAGCGGAGGACCAATTTTATATTGCATCCAGTGACAACTTTGATGTATGTGACACCCACAAAAGGGGTTGCCAGCCTGCAGAAGTTGCTAGGAAACAGCCTCCTCCCCTCAGGGTCACTGATCAGCCAATGGAAGTTTGTTTTGATGATGTAATGCTTCTCTAGGGTGTTTCATTGCTTGTGTGTGTTGTCTGTCTGTGCCAGAGCTGGGTGAAAAATGCAAGAAACCTTTGCAAATATTAATTGAGCCCTTCCAGGAATTTGCTTTGCCTGTGTTCCCCCTGGGCTCCTGCCCCTGAGGCAGCAAGCCTCTTTCCTGGCACTCAGCTCTGCAGAAAGCAAATTTTAATACCGGCACCAGAAGAGCTTGCATTCTCAGCCAACCTGGGAACAGAAACAATACCATGTGATGTGTCTAGCCAACCACAGAGCAACCCAGTTCAAATGTAGCATATCTGCAATCAATGCACTGAACAGCAATCTGAAAAGATTTTTGAATTCATTCAGGGGAGGAATAAATGGAAGGGAGCTGGGCTGATGCTATTCCAGCAGGAGAGAGACTTGGTGAATAAATCCATTGCTGCATATGATTCCCTCTGCTCTGGTCAGTGTCCCGCCTGCCTGCCAGGGGAGCATTGGCAGGTGAATTTGCTACTGAACTGGTCCCAACTTCAACTAGCTCTTCAGCCTGCTGGTGTCGGTTCAGTTAGCGCTTAAGAAAAGCAGCTTCTTATTCTCTAGGTCATGCCAGACCCTGACCCTTCCATGCTCCGTGCCATTGTTGGCTGCCCTCAAGGGAAGGGCTTGGGAAGCCTGGTAGCAGGTCAGAGAGAGACGAACTTGCCCTTTGTGTGGGTCGCCCGTCCTAGAGCTGGTCCTGATTTCTGCCATTATGCACTAAGCAATCTAGACTAGGATTCCCCCAACCCACTCTCCCCTCTTGTGCTCACTCTATCCACTTCCTTGGTCCCTTTCTCTGCCCCCTCCCCTTCCTGTCACCGGGTTCACTGGGGCTGTGAGATCTGCGCTATTTGCATTGCATCTCCTCTCGGGCCAGTTCCAAGCTTTCAGCCTGTGGCTAGGGACCCTGCCTCCTGCTCTCACAGCCCCCAGGTGCATGGCTTCAACATCCCTGAGGCAAGTAACAGTGCAGGGAGGTCACCATGGGGCAGGTGATCTCTCTCATGCCAATGCATTGAAAGCCTTGAAGACTGACACGAAGACACTGGGTCTGAGTCTGCATTCGGCAAGCGAGTGAGGTGGGTGGTCCCAGGGGCTGATGGTACCTGGAGGCTGCTGCCTGCTGGCCCAGCTGCTCTGCGAGGTCTGCATGCTCACTGCTAGTGAGGGCGTGTGGGAGGTGTGCAGCCAACCTGTCACTGTGGCAGGCCCATGTTCCAGGAGCTGGAGCACTGTGTCCTGGCTAGGTGCGGACAGAAGAAGGCATCCGGGCCCGTGGTGGTCACTATCAGATGTCTAGCAGCAGTGAGGATGCAGGGGGCTGATCCCAGAGTGCTGGACTGGCAATAATGAGCCTCAGACACGACTGTTGCAGAGGTGCCTGAGTCAGAGCCCATATCCATAGCCCCCCATGCTGCCAGGTACTGCTGACATATACCCCTGTGTCTGCAAACTGACAGGGACCTTTCAGAAATGGAGTGTCCATATTCCCAGACATCTCCGTGCTGCGTGCTCCTTCCCAGCGAGATGGGCTTGCGGGCAGGGGTGGCACGAACATGGACACAGAGAATCATTCCGGGTGCCTGGAAGGAAGAAACAAGCCCTACCCCGAAATACACCCACAATGTCACCCTGGTGCCAGCCAGTGCCATGCTGGCCCCGCCTCATCCCACCTGCACAGCGCCCATCAGCCTGGGGACCACCCTGCCTTTTACAGCCAGTGCATTGGCAGCTCGCGGGGGAGGGACTGACTTTTCTGCCTGTCTGGTCTTGCTGCAGACTTGGCATCACACACTGGGAAGTGGCAGGTCTGGGTCCGTGGCAGTGCACCCCAGATGAGGTGTGTAGGGATGATCCAGAGCTCCTGTTTGCCAGATTCACATATAGCATCAAGTCTCCAATTCTGTCCTTCATGAGGGAAGAGGAGCCTGGAATGTGACTCAGCAACAGCCTCTCTAGAGTCAAGGGGACCAATTCTCCCCAACCCTAGGGTCCCTATGTCGTGCCAGTGCCAGAACACGGCTATAGAGGCCAGGTATTCCTCCAACCCACAGAGGAGAGCTGGTTGCATGGAGAACATAGTGGTGTAAGCAGAGTCAGGATGAGCTCTACCCTGACATCTGGTGGTGAGCCATGGAAAAGGACTTTAGGGGCTGATCTCATTTGCATGGACCCACCCACCCTGCCTAACATGAGGGACTGCCTGCCCAAATGGTCACTTTGGCTGCTGTGGAATCCCCAGTTTCTCTGTTATTGGGGCAGGAAGAATGAAGTGTTGTTACCCTGATTATATGAATCAAGGACAGTGGAACTGTTTTATGACAGATATCAGAGGGGTAGCCGTGTTAGTCTGGATCTGTAAAAAGATCCAAAGACGCATGCGTCTAATGAAGTGGGTATTCACCCAATACGTCTGCTAGTTTATAAGGTGCCACAGGACTCTTTGTCGCTTTTATGACAGAGGGACTCGCCATCAACTAAGTAGCACTCGCTAGACAAGGGTTCCAAAACCCAGTGAATTGAGAGAGGTTGGGGAGAGATATTTGTGTGGATCCCCTTTGAAAGCATGAACCACCAACTACACCTCCCCCTACTGTAGAATATCAGAGCTAATTTTGATTGTATTAGGATGTCTAGTTACAGGCTGCTGAGCTGAATTCACTTTGGGATAATTGTGCACCAGCACTGAGGCTCCCTTACTACAAGCTGAAATCACTAAAAAGCAACAAAGAGTCCTGTGGTACCTTATAGACTAACAGACGTATTGGAGCATAAGCTTTCGTGGGTGCTAAAATTACTAAGAGCTGAAATCACTGAGTGCTGTGTTAAGTATGGGGGCCTGAAGATATATTGCTGAGCAGCTGGTGGAGCAGAGCAGTTCGTGGGATGGTTGCAGTGACTCACAGGCCGGCTGGTGGAGCGGAGCGGAGCAGAGCAGTTTGCGGGATGGCTGGTGGAGCGGAGCAGCTGGCGGAGTGGCTCACAGTGAAGGCTACAGCAGAACCCCATGGAAAGGTGGGGCAGTTGGCCTCGGACCACGTAAGGTGCCCCTTAATACCCCCCCCCCCATTAATACCCAGGCTGGGAGGTAAAACTCTGCAGATAAACTTTTGAACTCTGGGGCTGCACTGACCAGGGACAGAAACTTTTGGGTTGTTGGACTGTTGGGACTTTGGGGAGTTTTGGGTTGCTGGACTTAAGACCCTGAGGGGAAAAGGACACTGCCAAACTTACTTGGGGGTGGGTCTTTTGCTCATGGTTTGTGTTATGAATCCTGTTTGTGGTGTTTCCCCACCATAATGCCACATTGTTCCCTTCCTTTATTAAAAGGACTTTGCTACACTCAGACTCTGTGCTTGCAAGAGGGGAAGTAATGCCTCTTAGAGGCGCCCGGGGGGTGGTATGTAATTGTCACAGGTCACTGGGTGGGGGCTCAAGCCCGTTTTGCATTGTGTTATTGAAACAGAACCCCTAGATACTGAACCCGGCCGTTGTTGCTGCCAACTCAGACAGGCAGAAGGGTTACAGTGGAAAACCCATTCCTCAAATAATCCTGGATGAGTTTTACATCAGTGAAAACATTGAGCTCTGAGCCACAGTGGGGTGTGTTTGTGTGGGCTGGGGGATGGATTGTAACAGGGTCCTTGGTTGGTTCTCCCTCAGCGGGTGGAGGAACCTGACCACACCCAGTTAGCTACTGTGACAGAATGTTCCCCTGTGTCCACACCCTACACTCAATTGTGACAATCTTTGTACAAGGTATGCCTTGTTAGGTACCATCTGAAACTCATCATTTGCTGGTCAATGTTGTCCTGATAAAATGTGTGGCAACACTGTATGTGAAGTTATAAGATTTCCCTGTATAATGCTATTAACGCATGTGTGACGGTACCTCCCATAAGGCTTTGTGGGAATATGACATAACTGGAATATGTTTTGTGCTGCCTGTGCCAGGTACATATCTATGTAAAGGTTATGATCTACTAGTTATGTTCACCCTAGTTGTATGCAGGCACCATTTGTGTGTTCAAAGTTATGAACATGGGCTGTGTAATTGCTTGATTCCTAAGGGGCCTCAGTTAGAACATTTGGTGACTTCTGGGGAAAGGAATGTGCAAATTAGGTGTTCAGTCAGGGGGCACTTAACAGACAAAAGAGCTTGGAAGATTCCAATCCACATCAGAAGTCTACCTGAGGACGTTCAAGGCAGCATGTGGGTAATGGCTGCTACCTGCAGTCCTGAGTCATGCATGGGCATGTGACCTGCCCATGTGATTTTCGAATCTCCATTCTGTGACAGGATTCTACAGAGGGAGAGGAGGGGGTCTCCACCCACAAGAGACAGTCTATTTAAACCTGTGGGAGACCCCTCCATTTTGTCTTCAGCTGGCTAAAGAAGGAGCCTCTCCACCCCCACAGGACACTTGAAGGAAACTGAAAACTACAGGGGGTGTGAGTGATTGCTGGACCCAGGCTAAAAGAAGATTAGCCTGTAAAAGAGAACATTTTGGAACTGGTGAGGATCTTATCTGTATTTAGTGCAATTAGACATAGATTTGCGTATTTTATTTTATTTTGCTTGGTAACTTCTTTTGTTCTGTCTGTTACTACTTGAAATCACTTAAATCCTACTATCTGTATTTAATAAAATCACTTTCTACTTATTAATTAACTCAGAGTATGTATTAATACCTGGGGGAGCAAACAGCTGTGCATATCTCTCTATCAGTGTTATAGAGGGCGAACAATTTATGAGTTTACTCTGTATAAAGCTTATACAGGGTAAAACGGATTTATCTGGGTTTAGACCCCATTGGGAATTGGGCATCTGAGTGTTAAAGGCAAGCAGACTTCTGTGAGCTGTTCTCAGGTAACCCTGCAGCTTTGGGATAGGTGGTTCAGACTCTGGTCTGTGTCTGGAGCAGATAGGTGTGTCTGGCTATCAGCAAGGCCATAGTGCTGGAACTACCTGTAGCTGGCAGGGGAGAATAGAAACAGAGGTAGCCTTTGCACATCAGCTGGCAGCTCCCAAGGGGGTTTCTGTGAACCAACCCGTCACAGTGGCGTAGTCGAACAGGATCTGTGCACAGCTGATTGCTTTGAGATACTGGTAGTGATTTTAAGTGAGTTTTAAGTGTGGTGGCTGGAGAACAGACAAAGTGGTTACTGGTTTGTTATTTTCTGTTTGCTTATTTCGGGAAAGGGAAGTAGGGACAGAAAAGGAAGCAAAATAAGTAAGAAGGAAGATCAGAAGACTGTGAGAGTCTCTGTTAACTAAGAATCCCCTGAGCTGAGTCTATCCCAGTTTCAGTGAACTGCAGAGGGGTGTGGCCCAGCAGAAGAAAGCAGGAAAATGCCTACTAGTGAGACAGCCACCAAGCTCGAATTGGCTAGGTTGGAAGCAACAGAGAGAGAGAATGAACATAAGAGACGGGTAGAGCTAAGACAATTAGAAATTGATGCTGTGGAGGCAGAAAAAGTGAGGGAAGAGGCTGCCCACAAGAGAGCTATGGAGATGGAGGCAGCAAGGGAAGAGGCTGCCCACAAGAGAGCTATGGAGATGGAAGAAGCTGCCCACAAGAGGGTTATGGAGGCCCAGAAACATGAACTGGCTGTTCTGGAGTTGAAGAGACAAAATCCTTCACCTGCTGGCTCCACTTCCCCAAAAATCCACAAATGGGAGCGACTGTGCCCACAGTATGATGAGTCCAGCGATATTGCCGAGTATTTCATCACCTTTGAGAGACTGTGCACCCTCCATGCCATCCCTGAAGATCAGAAACTGACCACATTAATAGCAAAATTGACTGGCAGAGCTCTGGACATATTCAATAAGATGCCTATTGATGATGCTTCAGACTATGGTAAATTTAAGGAACTGGTTTTGAAACAGTTTCAGGTTACACCTGAAACCTATAGGGTTAAATTCAGGAGTCTTAAGAGGGGATCTGGATTAAGTAATCTGGCTTATGCCAATGAAATGAGAGATTTGGTAGATAAGTGGGTGCGGGGGAAAGGTGTTACAAGCTTCGAAGGGATGTGTGATCTGGTTACTCAGGAACAATTCCTGAATATGTGCAGTGATGATGTGAAACAGTATGTGTGGGACAAAAAGGTAAATGCACTGGGTGAATTAGCTGGGTATGCAGACTCTTATGAGCAAGCACAAGCTGCAATCAAACATAAACCACAGGCAGAGGGGTATAAGGGTGGGGGAAAGCAGAATCACCGTTTTATCCCTGGGTCTGGGAAAAAAGAGGCTGGGCGGTCACCTCCCCATTCCCCTGGTACTCGTCCCAAATTTCCTGTGCAAGCAGAGGAGCCCAGGAGGTGCTATCATTGTAAGTCCACTGAGCACCTGAGGAATAAGTGTCCCTTGCTGAGTGAAAACAGGCAGCAAGTTACACAGGAAGCTGCAGCTTCTCAGAGCCAGGCTGTGGCCTCTTTCCACACAGGATTTGTAAAGCTTGCTTCCACACAACCAAGCAATAAGCATATGCATGCTGTCGAAATTAATGGAGAGGTGGTTATGGGATTAAGGGACACGGGTGCAGAGATTTCTGTGATCAGGAGGGACCTGATCCAGGAGAAGGATTTGTTGCCAGGTAAAATGGCAGAATTAGAGCTGGTTGGGGGTTACAAAGTCCTTGCACCTTTAGCTAAAGTTCACATGCAAACTCGGGATTTGCAGGCTGAACTGACAGTTGCAACGGTGGCACACAATTTTGCACCGTTTCTACTGGGAAATGATTTCTTTAATGTGGCAGAATCTGTCCCAGGGTTGGTTAGCAGGGAGAAGGAATCTTGTGCTAAAAGCCCCGGAGGGGAGGGTGAAGTCACATGGACTGCTGGGGGAATAGGAGAGTGTCTCTTAGATTCCTCTGCAGCAGTACAGGGAGCAGCTGCGGGGGCAGGGATGGTTGTAGCCAGTTCCTGTGGCCCCAGGGCTCAAGGGAAGTTCCAGAGGGAGGGGCTGGACGAAGCCAGCTCCTGTCCCGTAATCATCTCCCTGGGGGAGGGGGATGTACCACCTGGTAACAGGGGGGTCACCCCAGCTGCTGACTGCCAGGAAGTTGCAGGTCAACAGGGGGCAGGGCCCGCCCTGGGGTGCACAGAGACGTGTGTCCCGAAGGTGGAAGTTGGGGTCTTGGTAACTGCTGCGGTGGGAACAGACCCCAAAGACTCTGTAGCTGGGTGCCAGCCCAACCCGAGTGAAAGGGGGGGGATTTTGCTGGCCAGTGAAAGGTCTGTCATGGCTGGTAGCTGTGAGCCCACAGCTGGAGCAGGGTCACCTTCCCTTTTGGGGGACACAGGAGTGTCTGACCCAGAGGGGAGCCCAGAGAGGGAAGCCCAGATGGAAGGTGAGGGGGGGCCAGAGAGTCTGCCCACCTTTTGTAGGGAGGGACTTTCCCAAGAGGAGGGTGAAAAGCCTGCATTTAAAATGCCAGCTCCCTCTCTTGTAGATCAGGTTTTAAGGGAAACCTGGGGGTCAAGTCTCCCGGAGGGGGGGGCCCATCCAGCTGACCTGTTGGAAACAGAAAGTGAGGTGCCCAAAGGGGTACAGAGCACCCCATTGAAAAAGGCTGTTCTTACCCCACTTGTAAGAGATGAAACTCTCTCTCCTAGACAGGGGGGGGGAAATCTCTGCATGAGTGAAACTCTACCAGGGGGCGGGGACCAGCCCAGAGAAATTCCGGAGGGAGGGGCCGAGGGCAGGCAGGGTTGTAGTACACCCTTTCCTGGCCAAAGACCCAAACACATGCCTGAATTAGCAGCTTTCCCCACAGAGGCTGAAGATTCTGAATCAGAGTGTCTTCCAGAAGGCACAGAGAACTGGGAAAATGCAATAGATGCTAAACAGGTCAAATTGAGTGAACAAAACCTGTCCACCGTAGATTTGCTGTTAACCTTGTGTCTTTTGCTGATTCACCTCTGGGATAAAACAAAAGAATTCATACTAGTGGTAAACCCTCTAAAAACATGGAACATACCTGATTTATGGAGAAAACTGTTGTACATGCTAGGGATGGTAACAAGACAGCCCCACAAGCATGTTGCTTTGCAGCCTATACCTGTAAATAGACTGGAAGCTTGGCACAGCAGCAAAAGCATAACAGGCCCATGCTGCTGTGTAGAAGGGGAAACTGAGGCACACCGCCTCATGGCCTTGGTGGTTAAAGGTCAAGACACCTCCACTTTAACAGGTATTGCTGTCTGCATTCTGTTAATGCTACACCCCAACCTGTTTTCAGGCATCTGGGGATCAGGAACCTCAAAATGGGCTAAAACCCCTAGAACTGACATATGGTTTCAAGGTACTGAAAAGAAGTGTGATCAAAGACAAACAGGAATTTTACGGGTACTGCCTCCGCCATGGACAGTGTCCAAGTCTCTGGCAGTAAGTTCAGGGGGAGGGTGTGACGGTACCTCCCATAAGGCTTTGTGGGAATATGACATAACTGGAATATGTTTTGTGCTGCCTGTGCCAGGTACATATCTATGTAAAGGTTATGATCTACTAGTTATGTTCACCCTAGTTGTATGCAGGCACCATTTGTGTGTTCAAAGTTATGAACATGGGCTGTGTAATTGCTTGATTCCTAAGGGGCCTCAGTTAGAACATTTGGTGACTTCTGGGGAAAGGAATGTGCAAATTAGGTGTTCAGTCAGGGGGCACTTAACAGACAAAAGAGCTTGGAAGATTCCAATCCACATCAGAAGTCTACCTGAGGACGTTCAAGGCAGCATGTGGGTAATGGCTGCTACCTGCAGTCCTGAGTCATGCATGGGCATGTGACCTGCCCATGTGATTTTCGAATCTCCATTCTGTGACAGGATTCTACAGAGGGAGAGGAGGGGGTCTCCACCCACAAGAGACAGTCTATTTAAACCTGTGGGAGACCCCTCCATTTTGTCTTCAGCTGGCTAAAGAAGGAGCCTCTCCACCCCCACAGGACACTTGAAGGAAACTGAAAACTACAGGGGGTGTGAGTGATTGCTGGACCCAGGCTAAAAGAAGATTAGCCTGTAAAAGGGAACATTTTGGAACTGGTGAGGATCTTATCTGTATTTAGTGCAATTAGACATAGATTTGCGTATTTTATTTTATTTTGCTTGGTAACTTCTTTTGTTCTGTCTGTTACTACTTGAAATCACTTAAATCCTACTATCTGTATTTAATAAAATCACTTTCTACTTATTAATTAACTCAGAGTATGTATTAATACCTGGGGGAGCAAACAGCTGTGCATATCTCTCTATCAGTGTTATAGAGGGCGAACAATTTATGAGTTTACTCTGTATAAAGCTTATACAGGGTAAAACGGATTTATCTGGGTTTAGACCCCATTGGGAATTGGGCATCTGAGTGTTAAAGGCAAGCAGACTTCTGTGAGCTGTTCTCAGGTAAACCTGCAGCTTTGGGATAGGTGGTTCAGACTCTGGTCTGTGTCTGGAGCAGATAGGTGTGTCTGGCTATCAGCAAGATTGAGTGCTGGAACTACCAGTAGCTGGCAGGGGAGAATAGAACCAGAGGTAGCCTTTGCACATCAGCTGGCAGCTCCCAAGGGGGTTTCTGTGAACCAACCCGTCACAGCATGTTCCAAACCAAAGCAATGTGTGCTCTGCTTAATCTGCTATTAAGCAGTAAACAATCATCAGGCAGGAAGGGTAGACAAAGAAATTTCAAACAGGTGAGGGAACATCCTTCTCCAGAATCTCAGCTGGAAATGTTTTCCAAAGGGGGACTGATACTGTAAAAAGGAAGGATAAACACCCCAATACCCCCCACCCTTCTCTCTGTCTATCAATTCACTGCACAAGAAGGGACAAAGGAAGCAGCCATTGAACTGGGGAAGAGGTCTTGGCCTCAGAAGTTTGGTCAATAAGACTGCTGAGAGCATGTGGGGTGTGACAAGATGGCTAATGTTAGTATGGTGGGTCCTGTGCTTTTCTTGGCGGGGGGGGGGGCAAAGATGCCACCCCTTGCCCCTGCTTTTGGGCTGCTAAGGTCCCCACTAGTGGCCTGGGAAGGTGGCAGAGGAAGGAAGCAGGGGAGGGATCTGGGTTTGTTCCTCCCTCTGAGCCCCAGCCCCTCTCAACCTCTGTGGGTTCTTACCCTCTTCCCCCTTCGGTGGGGAACCTTCAGTCCTTAGACACTGGGGGATGAAATCTCCCTCCTCTGCTGGGGCAGGGTCTCCCCTATTTCAGTTCACTGGTCTTTCAAATCTTATAACACCCCTCTCCATCTTCAGTCCTCTCTCCATCTTCCTTCTCCTCTGACTGCCTGAAGCAGGGGGTTTTATTAGATTCCTAACAGGGCTTAATTGACTACAGGTGCTCCAATAAACCTGTAGCAACCCTCCCTAGTCTACAGGGAACCACGCATTAATTAGCCTAGGGTTTATATATTTCCACTCTACTACTGCTCCCTGGCCCTCCTGTATCACAATTTGCAGAGTTGTTGTTGTCCTAGTGGTGCTGGCCAGTTGCCCCCCTGCTTAGGGGCTGTTGCTGGTGTGGGGAGAGGACTCTGCTGGTGTAACCCCCAGAGGGGTGTGTGAGGCCCCACTTTTCCATCTCTTTTGGGGCCTCCCTTGGCTGGGTTACTGCTGCCTTGCTGCTACTACTAGAGAGCTTGCTGCTGCTGCTGGAGCTGAGGAGGGAAGGAGGAGGCCTTGTTCTGTGGAGGGGGTTTGTAACATCTTTGCTTCTGTGGTGGTAGGTGCCTGAGCTGGGGGAGTGGTGTGGAGCCCTCCCACTGGTCTGTCTGCTCCCCTACTGCCACCACCACTACCCCCTCCCCCCCACCTCTCTGCCTACCTTCTGGCTCTGTTCTCTGCTCCCCAGCCCAGCAGTTTGCTCCGCCCTTCCAACCATCCTGAGACAGTAGCGGCAGAAAGCGGGCATTTGTTTTTCAGATGCCCATGGGTGCGTGCTTCCTTTCATAGAATCATAGAATCTCAGGGTTGGAAGGGACCTCAGGAGGTCATCTAGTCCAACCCCCTGCTCAAAGCAGGACCAAACCCAACTAAATCAGCCCAGCCAGGGCTTTGTCAAGCCTGACCTTAAAAACCTCTAAGGAAGGAGATTCCACTACCTCCCTAGGTAACCCATTCCAGTTCTTCACCACCCTACTAGTGAAAAAGTTTTTCCTAATGTCCAACCTAAACCTCCCCCTCTGCAACTTGAGACCATTACTCCTTGTTCTGTCATCTTCTATCACTGAGAACAGTCTAGATCCATCCTCTTTGGAACCCCCTTTCAGGTAGTTGAAAGCAGCTATCAAATCGCCCCTCATTCTTCTCTTCTGCAGACTAAACAATCCCAGTTCCCTCAGCCTCTCCTCGTAAGTCATGTGCTCCAGCCCCCTAATCATTTTTGTTGCCCTCCGCTGGACTCTCTCCAATTTATCCACATCCTTCTTGTAGTGTGGGGCCCAAAACTGGACACAGTACTCCAAATGAGGCCTCACCAGTGCTGAGTAGAGGGGAATGATCACATCCCTCGATCTGCTGGAAATGCCCCTACTTATACAACCCAAAATGCCATTAGCCTTCTTGGCAACAAGGGCACACTGTTGACTCATATTCAGCTTTTCGTCCACCGTAACCCCTAGGTCCTTTTCTGCAGAACTGCTGCCCAGCCATTCGGTCCCTAGTCTATAGCAGTGCATGGGATTCTTTCGTCCTAAATGCAGGACTCTGCACTTGTCCTTGTTGAACCTCATCATATTTCTTTTGGCCCAATCCTCTAATTTGTCTAGGTCCCTCTGTATCCTATCCCTACCCTCCAGCGTATCAACCACTCCTCCCAGTTTAGTGTCATCTGCAAACTTGCTAAGGGTGCAGTCCACACCATCTTCCAGATCGTTAATGAAGATATTGAATAAAACCGGCCCCAGCACCGACCCTTGGGGCACTCCACTTGATACCGGCTGCCAACTAGACAAGGAACCATTGATCACTACCCGTTGAGCCCGACCATCTAGCCAGTTTTCTATCCACCTTACCGTCCATTCATCCAGCCCATACTTCTTTAACTTGCTGGCAAGAATACTGTGGGAGACTGTATCAAAAGCTTTGCTAAAGTCCAGAAATAGCACATCCACTGCTTTCCCCTCATCCACAGAGCCGGTTATCTTATCATAGAAGGCAATTAGGTTAGTCAGGCATGACTTGCCCTTGGTGAATCCATGCTGACTGTTCCTGATCACTTTCCCCTCCTTTAAGTGGTTCAGGATTGATTCCTTGAGGACCTGTTCCATGATTTTTCCAGGGACTGAGGTGAGACTAACTGGCCTGTAGTTCCCTGGATCTTCCTTCTTCCCTTTCTTAAAGATGGGCACTACATTAGCTTTTTTCCAGTCGTCCGGGACCTCCCCCGATCGCCATGATTTTTCAAAGATAATGGCCAATGGCTCCGCAATCTCATCGGCCAACTCCTTTAGCACCCTCGGATGCAGCGCATCCGGCCCCATGGACTTGTGCTCGTCCAGCTTTCCTAAATAGTCCCGAACTACTACTTTCTCCACAGAGAGCTGGTCACCTCCTCCCCATACCGTGCTGCAGAGTGCAGCTGTCTGGGAGCTGACCTTGTCTGTGAAGACAGAGGCAAAAAAAGCATTTAGTACACTAGCTTTCTCCACATCCTCTGTCACTAGGTTCCCTCCCTCATTCAGCAAGGGGCCCACACTTTCCTTGACTTTCTTCTTGTTGCTAACATACCTAAAGAAACCCTTCTTGTTACTCCTAACATCTCCGGCTAGCTGCAACTCCAAGTGTGATTTGGCCTTCCTAATTTCACACCTGCATGCCTGAGCAATACTTTTATACTCCTCCCTGGTTATTTGTTCAATCTTCCACTTCTTGTAAGCTGTTTTTTTGTGTTTAAGACGAGCAAGGATTTCACTGTTAAGCCAAGCTGGTCGCCTGCCATATTTACTTTTCTTCCTACACATGGGGATGGTTTGTTCCTGCAACCTCAATAAGGTTTCTTTAAAATACAGCCAGCTTTCCTCTACTCCTTTCCCCCTCATGTTATTCTCCCAGGGGACCTTGCCCATCAGTTCCCTGAGGGAGTCAAAGTCTGCTTTTCTAAAGTCCAGGGTCTCTGTTCTACTGCTCTCCTTTCTTCCTTGTATCAGGATCCTGAACTCGACCATCTCATGGTCACTGCCTCCCAGGTTCCCATCCACTATTGCTTCCTCTACTATTTCTTCCCTGTTTGTGAGCAGCAGGTCAAGAAAAGCTTTTCCCCTAGTTGGTTCCTCCAGCACTTGCACCAGGAAGTTGTCCCCTACACTTTCCAGAAACTTCCTGGATTGTCTGTGAGCTGCTGTATTGCTCTCCCAGCAGATATCAGGGTGATTAAAGTCACCCATGAGAACCAGGGCCTGTGATCTAGCAATTTCTGTTAGTTGCTGGAAGAAAGCCTCGTCCACCTCATCCCCCTGGTCTGGGGGTCTGTAGCAGACTCCCACCACGACATTACCCTTGTTGTTCATACTTCTAAATTTAATCCAGAGACACTCAGGTTTTTCTGCAGTTTCGTACTGGAGCTCTGAGCAGTCATACTGCTCTCTTACATACAAAGCAACTCCCCCACCTTTTCTGCCCTGCCTGTCTTTCCTGAACAGTTTATATCCATCCATGACAGTACTCCAATCATGTGAGTTATCCCACCAAGTCTCTGTTATTCCAATTACATCATAATTCCCTGACTGTGCCAGGACTTCTAGTTCTCCCTGCTTGTTCCCCAGGCTTCTTGCATTTGTGTATAGGCACTTGAGATAACTCGCTGATTGTCCCGCTTTCTCGGTCTGAGACAGGAGTCCTCCCCTCTTGCGGTCTCCTGCTTGTGCTTCCTCCCAGTATCCCACTTTCCCACTTACCTCAGGGCTTTGGTCTCCTTCCCCCGGTGAACCTAGTTTAAAGCCCTCCTCACTAGGTTAGCCAGCCTGCTTGCAAAGATGCTCTTCCCTCTCTTCGTGAGGTGGAGCCCGTCTCTACCAAGCAATCCTTCTTCTTGGAAGACCATCCCATTGTCGAAGAATCCAAACCCTTCTCTCCGACACCATCTGCGTAGCCATTCGTTGACTTCCACGATTCGACGGTCTCTACGCTGGCCTTTTCCTGCCACAGGGAGAATAGACGAGAACACCACTTGTGCCTCAAACTCCTTTATCCTTCTTCCCAGAGCCACGTAGTCTGCAGTGATACGCTCAAGGTCGTTCTTGGCAGTATCATTGGTGCCCACGTGGAGAAGCAGGAAGGGGTAGCGATCCGAGGGCTTGATGAGTCTCGGCAGTCTCTCCGTCACATCTTGAATCCTAGCCCCTGGCAAGCAGCACACCTCTCGGTTTTCCCGGTCAGGGCGGCAGATAGATGACTCAGTCCCCCTGAGGAGAGAGTCCCCGACCACCACCACCCTCCTCCTCCTCCTGGGAGTGGTGGTCGTGGAACCCCCATCCCTAGGACGGCGCATCTCATGCCTTCCAATCAGTGGAGTCTCCTTCTGCTCTGTTCCCTCAGACGTATCTTCCACTCCACACTCTGCACTAGTACCTGCAGAGAGAACATGAAAACGGTTGCTCACCTGTATCTGTGTTTCTGGTACATGGATGTTTCTGGTACCCTTTCCTCTTCTGGAAGTCACATGCCGCCAGTTATCCTCGCTGGCCTTCTGTCCCCGCTGCGTAGCCTGCTCTGAATCTTCAGAACATAGTGCCCGCTGAAGCTGATCCTGATGTCTATCCAGGAAATCCTCATTTTCTTTTATGGAACGCAGGGTTGATATCCGTTTCTCCAGACCTTGAATCTTCTCTTCCAAGATGGAGATCAGCTTGCACTTTGTACAGGTATAGTCACTTCTATCCTGTGGAAGGAAGACGAACATGGCGCATCCTGTGCAGGTCACAACAGCTGTTTGCTCAGCATCCATGGTCTCTTCCTTCTAGGGGCTCTCTCCAGGCAAACTCCTTCTGTTTGCCTCTCTGCTGTTCGCTGCTCAGCTGGTTCGCAGCTGACTGTCTTTTTATAACAGTCAGGCCCAGCTGGAACAAAGCACTCCCAAAGCAAACTGATCAAACAAGCAATCAAACAATCCTTACGAAACTCCCTGTTAGCAGCCCCTGTTCGCAAAAAGGTTCTGGGGGGGGGGCACGTGGAAGGGGTTACGACCGGCGAGGGGCTCCCACTCCCTTCCCACTCCCCTTCTAAACTCCCTTGCGAAACTCCCTGTTAGCAGCCCCTGTTCGCAAAGCTCCCTGGTCGCTTGTGCGCGGCTTTATAAAGCCCTGGCCTGAGTGAATGCCCCGCCCACTGATTAAGGCTCAGCCAATTACCAGAGGCTTCGACCTTTCAGACCTGCCTCCAACTGCCAGCCAGAGCACACGGTCCCTCAAACAACCAAACAAACAAACAGACTGACAAACACAAGCTCAGCACACAGCAAGTAACCCCCAATCACAAACAAACACACACTACAGACAGTCACTTACCCCACAGATGCTGTATTAGCTCCTCCTTCACCTGGAGAACTCCCTTGCGAAACTCCCTGTTAGCAGCCCCTGTTCGCAAAGCTCCCTGGTCGCTTGTGCGCGGCTTTCCCCTGCCTTGGCTTTGTCCTCCTTCCCCTGCTGCATTCAGCCAGTGGGCTCCCTTCCCCTCTGCCTCGCCCACTGCCCTGTTTTTTCAGCTGCTTGCCCCCTTTACCTTTGCTGCCTGCCCTGCCCGTCCCTCTTCTAGCCACCCTGTTTGCTTTGGTTTGCCCTGCTTTGTTTTTTTGGTCCCTGGCTAGTTTGTTTGCCCCGCCCTTGTCCCGCAGTGCGGGTGTGGTTGCCAGCCCCATTTCCCCCCTTTGGTTGGGTTGCCTTTGAACCACCCTGTTTTTTGCTCCACGCCTGTAGCGTACTTGCTCTGACCTTCCCCTTCATTCCGACCCCTTGCTTCTTGCCCCCTCTCCCGGTCTGTCCTCTTCACTTGTGTGCCCACGTTCCATTGTTGGTGCTTGAGACCCCCCCCCTTTTTGTTGTTGTTCCCTTCACTGATGCACACTCCCCCATGATGTCTTAGTTTTCCCTTCCTTTCCCTAGTGCAGCCGGGGGAGCTGGTTCCTTTCATCCTGTGCTGGGAGTTGTGTCCCTTGTTTTCCTCTGTCCCTTTCTGTTGGTGCCCCTCCTGCCCTGCTTTCAGCCTAGCAGGGGTGTGTGGTAGCCGTTTCTCCCCTCCCTTCCCTTTCCCTCCCCTCCCCCTTGCCCTTTCTTTCCCTCCGTTCCCCTTTCCCTGCCCTAGTGGCTGTCCCACTCCCTTCCTTCCTGTGGTGGGTGGTTCAGAGGGTGGGATTTCCCTGGCAGCCCCTGTAGATCCCTTTCAGTCTCCCACCCCCACGCCCTCCCTTGAGATGGCCGCCTCGACTGCCATTGCTGAGTTACCTGTCAGCGCTGCCACTGAGGCACCAGCGGCGGCGGGCATGGATATGGACTCCTGAGACTCCGTTGCTGCTGCCGCGACCTCTGCAGCCTCCACCTCTGAGACCGCTTCCTTGGCCGATGGGAAGGGCCAGTGGATGAAGAAGGGCAAGAGCCCTGCCCAGAAGGCGAAACCCTCCTTGGCAGTGGTTCTTCCTCCCGCTGTGGCCCCGTCAACGGCCGCAGCCCCCCCTTCTCCCTTACCCGTTGTTCCCTCCACCAGCCATAGGGGTGCCGCTCCCTCGGCCCCCAGGGCGTACGCCCAGGTGGCTGCGACCCCTCCACTCACCGCCTCACTGTCTGCTCCAGCCACCTCCCGGAATACCATTCCCGGCGGCCGGGGCCCCTTTCCCACCCTCACCAGGGAGCACGGGGTGCGTTGCCTCCTGGTGCCGGCCTCACCCCACGTAGAAACCTGTGTGCGGGCATTGGCGCGGGTGGTGGGGCCCAGGGCTGTGGTGGCGGCCTCTAAGATGTTTGGGAAGGTGATGTTCTTCCTGGCGTCGGAGGCCGCTGCCCAGGAGGTGGTGGAGAGGGGCTTGGTGGTGGGGGGCATTCATGTCCCCCTTGAGCCTTTGGAGGACCCGGGCGTACGGGTGGTGTTCTCCTCTGTTCCTCCCTTCCTCCCCAATGCCGCCCTTTTGCTATTCCTCCCCACCCTGGGGAAGCCCCTGTCCGTCCTCAGCCCCCTTCTGTTGGGCTGTAAGGACCCCGCCCTCCGCTTTCTCTGCCGGGCGGCGGGGCACGTCCGGAGGGACTGCCTCCTGGCCCGGCTTGGAGGGGCATCTGGGACCCGGCAGGGTGTCGGCTCTACCATCGCCAGTGGCCCTGATCGCCCAGTCCCTGGGGTCGCTCCTCCTCCATCCATGACCACTGTCAACTCCGCTCGGGTCTTGGGAGGGTAGTAGACCGGGGCCTGCAGAGGAGAGGGTGGCAGGGCCGGTAGCTGAAATTGAGCGGGGCTTGCCTCAGGGGAAGTCTGTCCCTTTCCCTGCTGTCCTGCCCTCCTCTTCCCTTACCCTCCCGTCATTGCCCTCGCTCCCCGGCTCTTATCTGGCTGACCAGCCCCCCTCTTTGTGCGAGGGAGGCGTCGAAAGTGGGGAGCGTGGACCCAGCACCCCCCGTCGTTGGTGAGGGGGAAGGGACCCCCTGTAAAACCATGAAGGGGGTTTCTGGTGCTGGATTTTCTGTTGACTCCCCTGCTGATGTTCATCGTTTGGAGTCGGCCGAGGTCGCTGCAGCCACGGAGGCAGGTAGTACCACCTCTCTCCCATGGAGTCCCTCCCTGAGGGGGTTACGAAGGTGTCCCTCCTGCCACTTTGCCATCTGTGCCCCCTGTAGGCGCTGCAGTGGCTATTGCCCAGGCTGCTCTCGTGGGAGACCCCGTAGGGGCGGGTGGGGACTTCGATTCTATTTTCAATGAGATCGATGCCCTGGGCTTGACTCCAACCACCGAGCGGGTGGACGCCCCCCTGCTAGGGGGCCTCGGTCAGGGCGCTTGTAATCTGCCACCCCCCTCTTCCCCTGCCTCAGGCAGTTGCCCCTGTTTTGGCCTCTGCATCGCCTCAGGACCTGACCATCGGCCCAGCCATGAATGGTAATCTGGCTGCCGCCACCATGCCCAGTGAGGCGATGGCTGGTGCCAAGTGGCTGGGCTCTGAACCCACGGGTGCCCTTCCCTCTGAGGCAGGGCTGCAGCCCCCCCCCCTCCCCCCAGTGCTGTAATCGTGGGTGCCTCGTTTAGTGGGGCACCTGAGTCTAGCAGTGTGGGGGCGCCCCAATCCCTTGATGCCCCTTTGACCACCGAGCTGGGTCAAGAGGCACCGTGTCCCGGTGGCTCTGCCACTCAGGTCCCTGATTCTGTCCCTTTTCCTGGCCCTGGCCCTGACCCTGACCCTGTTCCTGTCCTGGATTTGTGCCCTGTCCTTGTCCTTTATTCCTTCCCTCTTCCTGTTGCTGCCACCCCCGAGGTTGCCTCATTTTCTTTTTACAAGGGCCCCTGGGAGGCGGTTTTTGTTTTTCCCTTTCCTGGCCCATCCGGGGCTGCAGTTCTCCCTCTGCCAATGTCCCTAGAGCCGAGTGCTGAGCCAGGTGGCACAACCCCGGAGGGATGGGCACCGCGGCGGGGATCTGATCCCTGCGTGGCCATCTCGATAGGCCATGGGGGCTGGCAGGGGGGTCCTATCGGGGGACGCCCCGGGGTCCATGACCCCGGTCCCTGCCGCGCAAAGGAATGAGATACGCTGTTTCTTGGAGGACATTCATGGCTCCACGAACAGAGTGCATCTCACTCTTCAGCGCTGGGGTGAATTCCATCTTGTTCTCCAGACGGTAAGGGCCATTATGGGGGAGGGCAAAGGGACCGGGAAGTGGGACACTGCAGCTTACCAGCGGGCCCACAGATTCCATGATGCCCTGAAGGCTTTTGGGGTCGGTCACAGTTTGCTGCAGGGCCCGATGGGAACCGCTAGCGCCCCTGCCCACGAGGATCATCCCCAGCCCTCCTTATGTTGCCATCCATCTTTGCCACTTTAAACACCCAGGGCTGTAGGCTGGGTCTCCGCAGGTGCCGGGTGCTCTCCTTCCTTCGGGGGGACCCAGTCGCTGAAGTGAGCTGGTGGCTGGAGTGGGGGGACAGGGTCTACTTTCGCCACCTTTTGGCCCATCAGGCCGGGATGGCGACCCTGTTCTCCCCGCACCTACAGCCCAAGGTGCTGGGGATTACCGAGGTCATGCCGGGTCGCCTGCTGCACCTCCAGGTTCAGGTGGAGGGGCTGACATTGCATCTCATCAATGTCTATGCCCCGGCATCTGGCCCAGAGCAAGCGTTTGTCTTCCGGCAGGCGTCCGCCTTCCTTGGTTCTTTGGATCCTTGCGAGTGCCTGGTCCTGGGCGGAGACTTCAACTGCACCCTCGAGGAGCGGGACCGCACAGGGATTGAGCCGAGCCTGGCCGCCGCAGACGTTCTCAGGGAGATCGTAGCCCATCACTCCCTGGTGGACGTCTGGAGCGACCACCACCCAGACGATGATTCTACATTCACTTTTGTCTGGGTGGAGGAACAATAGTCGATCTGCTGCCAGTTGGATCGCATTTACCTTTCTCGTTGTCATCTTTCGCAGGCCCACTCCTCCAGCCTTCGGCCGGCTCCGTTCTTGGACCACCATTTGGTGGCCGTGATGGCCTCTTTCTTCAGAGAGGCCGGGGCCGGCCTATTGGCATTTCAATAACAGCCTGCTGGAGGATGTGGGATTTGTGGCATCCTTCTGGGAGTTTTGGCTGGCCTGGCGGGACCAGGGGCGTGCGTTTCCCTCAGCGCAGCGGTGGTGGGATCTGGGGAAGGTGCGTGCCCGGCTCTTCTGCCGTAGCTACATCCAGGGCGTCAGCCGGCGGAGGGATGTGGTGATGGAGCAGCTGGAGCGGGAGTTATTGGAGCTGGAGAGGCGTCTGGCCACCAGCCCCGGCGATCCACCCCTCTGTGGAGCATACCGGGAGAAGCGGTAGGAGCTCCAGGCCCTTGACGATCTTCGGGCCCAGGGTGCCTTCATTCGATCCCGCATCCACCTCCTGCGGGAGATGGATCGTGGCTCCCACTTCTTCTATGCCCTGGAGAAGAAGAGGGGGGTGAAAAAGCACGTCCTCTGCCTCCTGGCAGAGGACGGCGCCCCCCTCACGGATCCAGTGGAGATGCGCAAGAGGGCCAGGGTCTACACTGGCCTTTTCTCCCTGGATCCAACTGATGCCGATGCCTGCGGAGTGCTTTGGGACAGACTCCCAATGGTCGGCACAGGCGACCGGGATTGGCTGGAGCTGCCTCTCACTCTGGCCAAGTTCTTGGAAGCTCTCCGTCTCATGCCCACCAATAAATCTCCGGGCATGGATGGGCCAACTGTGGAGTTCTACTGCGTGTTCTGGGACGTCCTCGGCCCGGACTTTGCCACCGTCTGGGCCGAGTCTTTGGAGAGCGGGGTCCTCCCTCTTTCGTGCAGGCGAGCAGTGCTTGCCTTGCTGCTGAAGTTGGGGGACCTCCATGATCTCCGGAATTGGTGTCCCGTCTCGCTCCTCAGCACAGACTATAAGGTCGTGGCGAAGGCCATTTTGCTGCGGCTGTGGTCCATGCTGGCGGACGTGGTCCATCCAGACCAGACCTACACCGTCCCGGGCTGTACCATCTTCGACAATCTTTATCTGGTATCAGAGGGGTAGCCGTGTTAGTCTGGATCTGTAAAAGCAGCAAAGAATCCTGTGGCACCTTATAGACTAACAGACGTTTTGCAGCATGAGCTTTCGTAGGTGAATACCCACTTCTTCGGATGCAAGTAGTGGAAATCTCCAGGGGCAGGTATATATATGCAAGCAAGAAGCAAGCTAGAGATAACGAGTTAGTTCAATCAGGGAGGATGAGGCCCTGTTCTAGCAGTAGAGGTGTGAAAACCAAGGGAGGAGAAACTGGTTCTGTAGTTGGCAAGCCATTCACAGTCTTTGTTTAATCCTGCGCTGATGGTGTCAAATTTGCAGATGAACTGAAGCTCAGTAGTTTCTCTTTGAAGTCTGGTCCTGAAGTTTTTTTGCTTTAGGATAGCCACCTTAAGATCTGCTATTGTGTGTCCAGGGAGGTTGAAGTGTTCTCCTACAGGTTTTTGTATATTGCCATTCCTAATATCTGATTTGTGTCCATTTATCCTTTTCCTTAGAGACTGTCCAGTTTGGCCGATGTACATAGCAGAGGGGCATTGCTGGCATATGATGGCGTATATTACATTGGTGGATGTGCAGGTGAATGAACCAGTGATGGTGTGGCTGATCTGGTTAGGTCCTGTGATGGTGTCGCTGGTGTAGATATGTGGGCAGAGTTGGCATCGAGGTTTGTTGCATGGATTGGTTCCTGAGTTAGAGTTACTATGGTGCGGTGTGCAGTTACTGGTGAGAATGTGCTTCAGGTTAGCAGGTTGTCTGTGGGCGAGGACTGGCCTGCCACCCAAGGTTTGTGAAAGTGTGGGATCATTGTCCAGGATGGGTTGTAGATCCCTGATGATGCGTTGGAGGGGTTTTAGCTGGGGACTGTATGTGATGGCCAGTGGAGTCCTGTTGGTTTCTTTCTTGGGTTTGTCTTGCAGTAGGAGGCTTCTGGGTACACGTCTGGCTCTGTTGATCTGTTTCCTTATTTCCTCGTGCGGGTACTGTAGTTTTGAGAATGCTTGGTGGAGATTTTGTAGGTGTTGGTCTCTGTCTGAGGGGTTAGAGCAGATGCGGTTGTACCTCAGTGCTTGGCTGTAGACAATGGATCTTGTGGTGTGCCCGGGATGGAAGCTGGAGGCATGAAGGTAGGCATAGCGGTCGGTAGGTTTTCGGTATAGGGTGGTATTAATGTGACCATCACTTATTTGTACTGTGGTGTCCAGAAAGTGGACCTCCCGTGTAGATTGGTCCAGGCTGAGGTTAATGGTGGGGTGGAAGCTGTTGAAATCTTGGTGGAATTTTTCCAGAGTCTCCTTCCCATGGGTCCAGATGATGAAGATGTCATCAATGTAGCGTAGGTAGAGAAGGGGCGTGAGTGGACGGGAGCTGAGGAAGCGTTGTTCCAGGTCGGCCATAAAAATATTGGCATATTGTGGGGCCATGCGGGTGCCCATAGCGGTGCCACTGATCTGGAGATACATATTGTCATCAAATTTGAAATAGTTGTGTGTGAGGATAAAGGCACAGAGCTCAGCAACCAGATGTGCTGTGGCATCATCAGGGATACTGTTCCTGACAGCTTGTATTACATCTGTGTGTGGGATGTTTGTGTAGAGAGCCTCTACATCCATGGTGGCTAGGATGGTGTTTTCTGGAAGGTCACCAATGCATTGTAGTTTCCTCAGGAAATCAGTGGTGTCACGGAGATAGCTGGGAGGTTGATGGGATTGGTGCTGTGTGAGCCGGAGGTGCGGCTGGTCCTGGCAGCATATGCCAACGATGTGGTCCAGTACCCGGATGACCTGGTGTGGGCACAGGCTTATCAAGCTGTTTACTCAGCGGCCTCCTCCACCCGGGTCAACGGGGCCAGGTGGCCGGTGGTTGGGGCCAGGTGGCCGGTGGTTGGGGCCAGGTGGCTGGTGAGCTCCTTCCCACCCGCGCTTCAGGCAATCCGATGGAGCATGGATCCGCTGCTCTATCTTGGCGTTTACCTTTCTGCCACGCATCCGTCTCCCCCGGAGAACTGGCACGGTTTAGAGGGCAGGGTGACTGGGTGGTTGCGGGGCTGAATGGGACTGCTCCGGTGCCTCTCTGTCCAGGGGAGAACACTGGTGCTTAACCAACTGGTCCTGTCCATGCTCTGGCACTGATTCAACACCCTGTGCCCGCCCCCGGTTTTCCTGGCCAATCTCCAGAGGCTGGTCCTGGAGTTTTTTTGGCCGGGACTGCACTGGGTCTCTGCAGGGGTTCTCCATCTTCCCCTGGAGGAGGGAGGACAGGGCCTGACATGTATGCGCACACAGGTCCATGTCTTCTGCCTCCAGGCCCTGCAGAGGATCCTTTATAGTGCGGGTGGCTTGACGTGGAGCATAGTGGTGCACGCCTTCCTCCGCTGCCTGCCAGGGCTCCGATATGACTGGCAGCTCTTTTTTTTTCCATCCGAGAGGTCTTCCGTGAGACCTCTTCAAGCTGCCGATATTCTACCAGGACCTCCTCTGGGCCTGGAGTCTGCTTTCCGGAACCAGATCCTTTGTGGCCACCGAGGGGGTAGATTTCCTCATGGAGCCCCTGCTACACAATCCCCATCTTCGTGTGCAGGTGGCGGAGTCCCCCTTGGTGTGCCGGAGGCTGGTCCTGGCAGGAGTCACTAAGATAGGAGACCTCCTGGACTACGGCCTGGGGAGTTGGGTGGATCCCCAGGCGCTCGCTCGGTCGCTGCATGAGGCTCTCCACCCTTACGACCCCCTGGCACCTACTCCAGGAGGTGGAGGCAGCCCTGCCTCCCGCAGCTCGGTTTTTCCTTGAGCGGGTCCTGCAAGAGGGAACGCCCCACCTACCCCTCACCCCAGGCCCTCCGGATCTTTCCATCGGCCCCCTGCCCCGTGAGCCTTCCCGTCCTCCCCTTCCTCGTACCTCAAGCCAGCTGCACGCTATGCAGCTGATTCATTTCCAAACCGCGCCAAGAGACCATCTATACGCGCTCATGCTGCACATGCTCCATTACCCCACCATCGTGTCCCGCCCTGATACCAAGTGGCAGGACCTTTTACCAGCAGTGGAGGGTGGAGAACCCCAGTGGGCCAGTTTATATTCCATCCTAGTCCCACAGGCTGCCAGGGATATCAGCTGGTGGCTCCTCCATGGAGCCGTGAGCACAGGCGAGTACTTGGCGTGGTTCACCTCCGTCCCTGAAGCCTGTCACTTTTGTGGTGTGAGGGAGACCCTGGTGCACGCGTACCTTCAGTGCACCAGGCTGCAGCCCCTCTTCTGGCTCCTCCAGAACCTCTTATTGAGGTTCTGGCTGCACTTTTCCCCGCACTTGTTTATTTATGAACACCCGATTCGAGGCCCCACAAAGTCGTAGGACCACCTCTTCAACCTCCTCCTAGCCATGGCCAAGGTGGCCATTCGTAACACCAGGGAGAGGAGGTTGGCGGGGGAGGGGGGCCTGCGACTGTGGGGCTGTTTTTCGTTCCTTTATCCGTTCACGTATCCGGGCAGAGTTCCTCTGGGAAGTGTCCGCCGGCTCTCTTGACGCCTTCGAGGAGCAGTGGGCGCTGTCTGGGGTTCTCTGCTCGGTGTTCCCTAGTTTTGACCCTTTGACCCCCATGCCTGTTCCCGTTATTGCATTTGTTGTCCCCCGAACTCAGTTGAGTTCTGGGTTTAGTAGCCCCTCCCTAGCCTGGGGAGTTTTTAGCAGTGGGCGAGCTGGTGAGCTAGAGCCAGAAGAGGGGCTAGCGCTTGCCCACGTCCCGATACTCAATAGGACCACTTCTCCCTGGCCCTCCTGTATCACAGGTGAGAAAAACTTTGCTTTGAATTTAACATAGTTTGTTATGTTAGGCACCAGTTGAATTTTATATTTAATTTTCTTGTAATCATCTCTCACTTTTATGCTTCATTACTTGTACTTACTTAAAATATCTCTCTTTGTATTTAATAGACTTGTTTTATTGTTTTGTCTAATCCAGTGTGTTTAAATTGAAATGTCTGTGGAACGCCATTTGAGATAACAAGGTATGTGCATATTATTTCTATTAAAGAAATACAGACTTTATCTGAATTTGTATTTTCTGGGAGAGGGCTAGGGAATACAAGACATACATATGCGGGGGGGGGGGGGAAATCTAACACTGGGAGTTTGCTGGGGTCACCCTGCAGTGTAACCCAGGCTGGTAAGAGCCAAGGGGTGGCTGGCTGGCAGCAGCACACAGACATGGCTGGGAGTGACTTGCAGGCTGTTTGTGAGCAATCCAGGTTGGTGGCTCCAGCAGCAAAGCAGTGCAAAGGGAAGCCCAGGTTACAGGGCAGGGGTGCCAGCTACTCATTGGTCTGGATTGTACCCTGGTATGGCACAGCTACACTGGGTGGTCACAACACAGGCCTCACTTCCCCACTATTTGCAGTGGGGGTGAGGGCTCTGCTCTTTGTGACCTTCCTTAAATCTCTCTGGCTGGGGAATCAGAATGAAAGTCATAGACCCCCTGCATTCAGGGATACTCCCTGCCTGTCCCAGCAAAGGGGTGCGTGTGGCGAGTCTATAATACTGCCAGCGATCCAGCCCCAGCACAATGAGTTTGAGGAAACAGCTCTGACTGGGTATCTGGGATAGTCTCAACCTGTCTCTTACCCTGGGAGCCCACTGTGCTCTCCTCTTGAATGGGTGAAGGTCTCATGCACTCCTGCTACTCAGAGCGAGCCTGCACCTGCCCCCGTCCAACTGCAGCTCCATCTCTTGTAAAGGCTTCTTCCCTATCATGCATTATTGACAGGACCGGAGGGGTAGGGCTAGCCCTGCCACCTCTGTCCTCTTCCTCATCTGCATAGGGCCTATACCCCCTGACCCACTTACGGTTGCCAACTTTCTAATCACAGAAAATGCAACACCCTTGTCCTGCCCCTTCCCCCAGACCCTGCCCCCACTCACTCCATCCCCCTCCCTCCATCGCTTGCTCTCCCCCACCCTCACTCACTCGCTCATTTTCACCAGGCTGGGGAAGAGGGTGAGGGCTCCAGCTGGGGGTGCAGGCTCTGGGGTGGGGCCAGAAATGAGGGATTCCAGGTGATGGATGGGGCTCCAGGCTGGGGAAGGGGCTTGAGGTGTGGGTGGGAGGTCAGGGCTCCATCTTGGAGTGCAGGCTCTGCGGTGGGGCCAGGGATGAGGGGTTTGGGGTGTGGGATGGAGCTCAGGGCTGGGGTTGGGGTGCAGGAGGGGTGAAGGATCTGGCTGGGGGTGTGGGCTCTGGGGTGGGGAAAGGGATGAGGAGCTTGGGGTGCAGGAGGGAGCTCAGGGCTGGGGCAGGGGGTTGAGGTGCAGGAGGAGGTGAGGGGTGTGGGCTCTGTGTGGCTTACCTCAGGCAGCTCCCGGGAAGGCTGGCATGTCCCTCCAGCTCCATGCACTGCCCCACTCCCGCCCACAGGTCCGGCCCCCATAACTCCCATTGGAGGTGCGGAGCTGGTGCTCGGGGCGAGGGTAACACACAGAGTCCCCCTGTCTAGGAGCCGAAGGGACATGTCGCCGCTTCTGGGAGTTGCATAGAGCCGGGTAGGGGGCCTGCCTGCGCTGCCAACCAGACAGTTAATGGCCCGGTCAACGGTACTGACCAGAGCCGCCAGGGTCCGTTTTCAACCAGGTGTTCCGGTCAAAAACTGGACACCTGGCAACCCTAGCCCCAGTATTTCACGGAGATAAAAATTTAACATTTCTGAAGAATGCTGAGGCTGCTGCTACTAGAATCTGGCCCCACTGTGCCCTGGTTAGACAGCTCATAGTTATTTTACCCTCCAGATGTTCCCTCTTACTAGCTGGTCCATTATCTCACTACATTCTTTCCTTCCTTTGAGATTATATCACATTTACTCTTCTCCAGTCCTCTGGCTTCTCCCTAGTTCTCTTTGACTTTCACACAAATATATTTTCTGTGGTTTCTTTATTTCCTCCTATAACCCTCTGGGATGCACATCCCCAAGCCTAGCTGAGCTGCAGAGGTTCATGCTGCCTCTTATCAATAGCTGTATTGACAAGGTTTTCTTTACTGATGATACATATACTCTCTCGCTCTTTTTGATTAAAGGTTGATTTTAGAACCTTGTGCAGTAGCTCAGCCATTTGAGAACCACTATTAATTTATCAGAGGGGTAGCCGTGTTAGTCTGGATCTGTAAAAGCAGCAAAGAATCCTGTGGCACCAACTCTAGACTGGGAAAGGAAATCTCTAATGAACTTCACAACCCCTGACAAGACACAAGTGACCTTAGCATATGCCAGCTTCATGTAATAAATAAAGTGAACAGATAAGTAAACATCACTGCAAGAGCAGCACGGAAGTACAGACTGGTACCTGAGGGTAAATATATTAGGACAAATCATCCCACAGATTGCTGTTCTGCCCCAGGAAGCAGCAAAGCCCTCACCGCCTCTGAAGTGGCCACAGACAGCGCCAATTGGGGAGGGGAGTGTGCGCTCATAGCTGTGTGGACACCTTTCCAGAACTTGGCAATAGCCAGTCAATGGGGACAAGCCTTCAGGAGCTGGGGTGTTGTGCAGAGAGGCAGACATGATCTCAGTAAGCAGCTGCCCATGCCCTATTGAAATCTATTGGGATTTGGACACTGTTGAACATCCCACCACGAGAGTCTGAACAACAGACAGGCAAATGGCCCCCATGCTTGTTTCTCCACTGCGGGGGATTCATTCAGCCAGCAGCTTTCCCACTCGCAAAGGTGCAGCTCCACTGCATGCTGCTCAGAGTGATCGTGCCCTGCTGTGTGCTAAGCGGCCAGATTGGGCTGGCCTTGTATGGCTGCTCAGGAGAAGAGAGCAGAGGGCACATGGAGCTTTCACTTCCCTGTTATAGTCAGGAGCAGAGGACTGAAAAGTATAATGTAAGGGCTGGATCAGATGATAAACAGTCACATAAAAAAGAATCTGGCACATCAGAAGAAGGCAGGCTAGTAAACAGGGACAAGTTTTTAAAGTGCTTGTACACAAATGCCAGAAGTCTAAATAATAAGATGGGTGAACTAGAGTGCCTTGTGATAAAGGAGGATATAGATATAATAGGCATCACAGAAACCTGGTGGACTGAGAGCAATCAATGGGACACAATCATTCCGGGGTACAAAATATATCGGAAGGACAGAACAGGCCGTGCAGGGGGAGGAGTGGCACTATATGTGAAAGAAAGTGTAGATTCAAATGAAGTAAAAATCTTAAGCGAATCCACATGTTCCATAGAGTCTCTATGGATAGAAATTTCATGCTCTAGTAAAAATATAACATTAGGGATCTATTATCGACCACCTGACCAGGACAGTAATAGTGATGATGAAATGCTAAGGGAAATTAGAGAGGCTATCAAAATTAAGAACCCAATAATAGTGGGGGATTTCAATTATCCCCATATTGACTGGGAACATTTCACTTCAGGACGAAATGCAGAGATAAAATTTCTCGATACTTTAAATGACTGCTTCATGGAGCAGCTGGTACGGGAACCCACAAGGGGAGAGGCAACTCTAGATTTAATCCTGAGTGGAGCGCAGGAGCTGGTCCAAGAGGTAACTATAGCAGGACCGCTTGGAAATAGTGACCATAATACAATAGCATTCAACATCCCTGTGGTGGGAAGAACACCTCAACTGCCCAACACTGTGGCATTTAATTTCAAAAGGGGGAACTATACAAAAATGAGGGGGTTAGTTAGACAAAAGTTAAAAGGTACAGTGACTAAAGTGAAATCCCTGCAAGTTGCATGGGCCCTTTTTAAAGACACCATAATAGAGGCCCAACTTCAATGTATACCCCAAATTAAGAAAAACAGTAAAAGAACTAAAAAAGAGCCACCGTGGCTTAACAACCATGTAAAAGAAGCAGTGAGAGATAAAAAGACTTCCTTTAAAAAGTGGAAGTCAAATCCTAGTGAGGCAAATAGAAAGGAGCACAAACACTGCCAACTTAAGTGCAAGAGTGTAATAAGAAAAGCCAAAGAGGAGTTTGAAGAACGGCTAGCCAAAAACTCCAAAGGTAATAACAAAATGTTTTTTAAGTACATCAGAAGCAGGAAGCCTGCTAAACAACCAGTGGGGCCCCTTGATGATCAAAATACAAAAGGAGCGCTTAAAGATGATAAAGTCATTGCGGAGAAACTAAATGGATTCTTTGCTTCAGTCTTCACGGCTGAGGATGTTAGGGAGATTCCCCAACCTGAGCTGGCTTTTGTAGGTGACAAATCTGAGGAACTGTCACAGATTGAAGTGTCACTAGAGGAGGTTTTGGAATTAATTGATAAACTCAACATTAACAAGTCACCGGGACCAGATGGCATTCACCCAAGAGTTCTGAAAGAACTCAAATGTGAAGTTGCGGAACTATTAACTAAGGTTTGTAACCTGTCCTTTAAATCGGCTTCGGTACCCAATGACTGGAAGTTAGCTAATGTAACGCCAATATTTAAAAAGGGCTCTAGGGGTGATCCCGGCAATTACAGACCGGTAAGTCTAACGTCGGTACCGGGCAAATTAGTTGAAACAATAGTAAAGAATAAAATTGTCAGACACATAGAAAAACATAAACTCTTGAGCAAGAGTCAACATGGTTTCTGTAAAGGGAAATCGTGTCTTACTAATCTATTAGAGTTCTTTGAAGGGGTCAACAAACATGTGGACAAGGGGGATCCGGTGGACATAGTGTACTTAGATTTCCAGAAAGCCTTTGACAAGGTCCCTCACCAAAGGCTCCTACGTAAATTAAGCTGTCATGGGATAAAAGGGAAGGTCCTTTCATGGATTGAGAACTGGTTAAAGGACAGGGAACAAAGGGTAGGAATTAATGGTAAATTCTCAGAATGGAGAGAGGTAACTAGTGGTGTTCCCCAAGGGTCAGTCCTAGGACCAATCCTATTCAATTTATTCATAAATGATCTGGAGAAAGGGGTAAACAGTGAGGTGGCAAAGTTTGCAGATGATACTAAACTACTCAAGATAGTTAAGACCAAAGCAGATTGTGAAGAACTTCAAAAAGATCTCACAAAACTAAGTGATTGGGCAACAAAATGGCAAATGAAATTTAATGTGGATAAATGTAAAGTAATGCACATTGGAAAAAATAACCCCAACTATACATACAACATGATGGGGGCTAATTTAGCTACAACGAGTCAGGAAAAAGATCTTGGCGTCATTGTGGATAGTTCTCTAAAGATGTCCACGCAGTGTGCAGAGGCGGTCAAAAAAGCAAACAGGATGTTAGGAATCATTAAAAAGGGGATAGAGAATAAGACAGAGAATATATTATTGCCCTTATATAAATCCATGGTACGCCCACATCTCGAATACTGTGTACAGATGTGGTCTCCTCACCTCAAAAAGGATATTCTAGCACTAGAAAAGGTTCAGAAAAGGGCAACTAAAATGATTAGGGGTTTAGAGAGGGTCCCATACGAGGAGAGATTAGAGAGGCTGGGACTCTTCGGCTTGGAAAAGAGAAGACTAAGGGGGGACATGATAGAGGTATATAAAATCATGAGTGATGTTGAGAAAGTGGATAAGGAAAAGTTATTTACTTATTCCCATAATACAAGAACTAGGGGTCACCAAATGAAATTAATAGGCAGCAGGTTTAAAACAAATAAAAGGAAGTTCTTCTTCACGCAGCGCACAGTCAACTTGTGGAACTCCTTACCTGAGGAGGTTGTGAAGGCTAGGACTATAACAATGTTTAAAAGGGGACTGGATAAATTCATGGTGGCTAAGTCCATAAATGGCTATTAGCCAGGATGGGTAAGAATGGTGTCCCTAGCCTCTGTTCGTCAGAGGATGGAGATGGATGGCAGGAGAGAGATCACTTGATCATTGCCTGTTAGGTTCACTCCCTCTGGGGCACCTGGTATTGGCCACTGTCGGTAGACAGATACTGGGCTAGATGGACCTTTGGTCTGACCCAGTACGGCCTTTCTTATGTTCTTATGTTCTTATGTTCTCCCTTCCCACTGGGCAGGAGCCAGCCACAGCCCCACGCTGTGCAGGGGTAACCCATGCCTGCTTGTTGTGGCACTCTGTCCCCTGCTAGTGGCAGCTAGACCAGCTAGAGATTGATGAGCCTGCTACAGCTACGAGACATGCCTTGTAGCTCATGCAGTAGAGTCTCCATTAAGCTCCAGAGTTCCCGGCTTTGATCCCAGCCATGTTGGGGTTACCCAGGGATCAGGTGAGTCTAGCACCAGGGCAGCTCTTGATCCCTCACAGGAAGGCCAGCGTAAGGAGCGCACACCCAACCCATTGAGGGATGGGGAATCCCTGCCCACCCTGACAGAGACATCCAGGCCTGGATGCAGGCCTGACTGGATGCAGCTGATGACTTAGCCCCTACGGTGACAATGCACAGACAAATCTGCACCCTCTGTGTTTGTAGTTTCCTCAACTTTCCACTGCTGCAGCAACAGAGATCTTGCCCTGGACGGGATTCACTCAAATAGACACTGAGGCCTGGTCTACACTGAAGAAATAGTTTAACCCAGCTATGTCGCTCAGGGCTGTGAAAATGTTTGTGCCTGGAAGGCCCCACATGTCACCACCATGCATACAGGAGCCTTCTGTCTTTAGGAAAATCAATTGTAGCTCCAGTTTTTTTTCAATCTGTTGACCAAACATCTTGACTTTTGCATCAGACATGTTTGGGACCCAGATGGTTTCATTTTTTCAGAAAAATATTTTTACCCAAAGCTTAATTTTCCCCACTTCTTTTTTTAACCAAATTGTCAGGTTTTTTCCCACCGGAATGGTTAGCAATTGCATAAGGTGGACATCGCCCAACCAACACCGGCTACCCGCTCTCCCGATAAAGTTCCTGCCCCAAGGGCCATCAGTTCAGTGACTGCTGGGTTAAGTGAAAAGTAATGCACATTGGAAAAAATAAGCCCAATTACACATATACAGTTGTGACGTTCTGTACCTTGGGGGAACACCCTGCACCCCGATGTTCATCCTTATAATATGATTGTGTGGTATCCAATGTAAAGTTTGTCATGACAGGTGTCTTCGTAAGGCTCATGTTGCACTGAGCATTGTTGTTATAATAATGTTATAGTAATGTTATAGGTTGTAATTTCATGTATATAGTTATGAGGCTGAAAATGTGTCCTCATGGCTTAAAACAAACCCAGGCAAAACTCTCCAGGAGCAGAGAGCCAGTTCACACCTTATCAGGGCATGTATGGGACAAACCCAGCCCAGCCTCACAGGAACAAAGGACACTGGCCTAGGCAGCAACAAAGGATCTGTTGGACTCTGCAGTGAGTCACTCCCCTTTCTGACTGACCAAAGGGACTACGATGAGGTAATGCAAAGCCAGGAGGGAAGAAAGAACATGATAAAAGGGAGAGACATTTGCCATGCTCTTCCTCATAGGCGTCGACTTCCCCTCTGCCTGGTGGGTGTTCGCCTGCCCCCCGGCCCTGCCTCTGGCCCCGCCTCTTCCTGCCACTGCACCACCCTCACCCCCAGGGCCAGCTCCAGGCACCAGCCCAGCAAGCAGGTGCTTGGGGTGGCCAACAGAGAGGGGTGGCTCTGCGGCGGCAATTCGGCGGTGGGTCCCTTGCTCCCGAGCAAAGGACCAGCTGCCGAATTGCCGCCAAAGACTGAAGCAGCAGTGGTAGAGCAGATCGCGATCACGTTTTTTTTTTTTTTTTCCTTTTTCCTTTTTGCTGCTTGGGGCGGCAAAAACCCTGGAACCGGCCCTGCTCACCCCACCCCCATTCCACCCCCTTCCCCCAAGTCCCTGCCCCTGCCCCGCCTCTTCGCCACCACATCCCTGCTCCTCCCCCTCCCTCCCGGAAAGTCCTAAGCACTGCCAAACAGCTGTTAGGTGGGGGGGGGGGGGGGGGAGAAGAGCTGGGAGAGAGGGGGAGGAGTGGGGACATGGCACACTCGGGGGGTAGAAAGAGGCGAGGAGGGGGGACTTTGGCTGCTGGTGGGTGCGGAGCACCCGCTAATTTTTCCCCGTGGGTGCTCCAGCCCTGGAGCACCCACTGAGTCAGCGCCTATGCTCTTCCTCTCTCTCTTCCACCTCCATTTACAGACATCACCACCAAGCAACTGAAGCACTGATCAAAGGGGATAGCCTGGCTGAAGGGCAACCAGCCAGCCTGTGGTTGGAAGCATCTAAATTTGTAAGGGCACTGAAAGTGTTAAGATCAGCTTGGAATGCATTTTGCTTTTATTTCATTTGACCAAAACTGCCTTGTTGTGCTTTGACTTCTTATCACTTAAAATCTATCTTTAAACAAACAAATTTATTAAGTACATTCTACCTGAAGCAGTGCATTTGGTTTGAAGCATTTCAGAGACTCCCCTTGGGATAACAAGCCTGGTGCATATCAATTTCTTTGTTAAATTGATGAACTCATATAAGCTTGCAGAGTCCAGCGGGCATAATGGGACACTGCAAGATGGAGGTTCCTAGGTTTGTATCTGGGACTGGAGATATTGGCTAGTGTTATTCAGTTGCACAATCCAAGCAGTTTACATGCCAGAGGCTGTGCATGAACAACCTAGGAGTGGGGGTTCTCACAGCAGAGCAGGGTAAGGCTGGCTTTCAGAGTCAAGGGTTGGGGTGACCTAGCAGATCACTGGTCTAGATAACACCAGGGGAATGTCACAACAGTTATCTCTAAATTAGTTGTGACCAGCCAAGAAAGAGATCTTGGAGTCACTTTGGATAGCTCTCTGAAAACATCTCCCCAATGCACAGCAGTGGTCAAAAGGGATAACAATATGTTAGGAACTATTAGGAAATGGATCGGAAATAAGGCCAAAAATATCATAATACCACTATATAAATCCATGGAGTGCCCCCATCTTGAACACTGTGTCCAGTTCTGGTCGCCCCATCTCAGAAAAGGACATAGTGGAACTGGAAAAGGTTCAGAGGAGGACAACAAAGATGATTGAGATGATCAAGGCTTCCATACGAAGAGAGACTAAGATGATAAGGGCTGTTCAGCTTAGAAAAAGAAGAATACTAAGGCATGATATGATACAGGGCTATAAAATTGTAACTGGGGTGGGAAAAGTGAATAGAGAAGTACTATTTATCCTTTCACACAATACAAAATCCAGGGCCACCTAATGAAATTAATAGGCAGCAGGATTAATACAGGCACAAGGAAGTACTGTTTCACACAACACAACTAACCTGTGGCGCTCATTGCCAGGGAATGCTGTGAAAGCCAAAAATATAACTGGGTTCAAAAAAGAACTGGGTAAGTTCCTGGAGAATAGGTCCATCAATGGCAATTAGCCAAGACAGACAGGGATGCAAGCCCACACTCTGGGTGTCCCTAACTCTCTGAGTGCTAGAAGCCTGGAGGGAAAAACAGATGGATAACTCCAACTGCCCTTTTTGGTACACTCTTCCTGAAGCTTGGCTTGGGCCAGTGTCAGACAGGACACTGGGCAAGATGGTCTGACCCAGTATGGCAGCTCTTACGTTCTTATGTTAGGTCCATCTCTGCTACTTGCTCCTGATGGTTTGGCTTTACTTCATGCCAGCTGTGTGCGAGGTGTCGATCCCAGCAGGGCTGAGCCCAGCCCATCCTGCTGCTGCTCCCACTGCAGACGCGGCCAGTCCAGGGACAGTCTCACATATGCTAATGAGCTATAGTTATGTTGATTACTGGCCCTCAAACTTGTTTTTCCCCCAGGAAACCACAGATTTTATGATGCATTTTTAATCTTCTGTCTCCTCACGTAAAGGCAGAGAAACACCATTCCCTCCTCCCATAGCCCTGCCTTGGGATACAGGAGAGAGGTAAATAAAATCAATCTCTTGGAGCAAGGCCCTGAGCGGCCAAGGCCGAGGGCTTCCCCTTCCACAGAGCCCTGGTTAACCCAGGCAGTTTCTAGAGCTAGTCTGTCATTTCCATAGCCACTTACCAAGGTGACTAGGGTGTCCTGAGGGCCACCTCCCTCCCTCCTTACCAGCACTGTTCACTGAAGGTGACTGAGTCACGCTTGTCCATGTTCAGTCTGGACCCTGCCAGAACTGGCCTCTCAGTGTATTCATTCATTTTCAGATCAATAAAATCAGAAATGGACTATACTTGGACAAGAGTGCCCTGGGCCAGCCTGACAGCACCAGCCAGCCATGATCTGACCCTACAGTCAGAGCAAACACACAGACCAGCCGCAGCACATGATGATGCAGTCATATCACATGGTGATGATAACACTCGTTCCATTCCACTAGTTTATCAGGATGATGTTAAACTGCAGCTACTAAAGTTAGACATTTTAAAATCAGCAGATCTAGATAATTTGCATCCAAAGTTTTAAAAGAGCTGGCTGGGGAGCTTGCTGGACCATTAATGTTCATTTTCAATATACCTTGGAATACTGGGGAGGTTCCAGAAGAAAGCTAATGATGTGCCAGTATTTTAAAAGGGTAAACAGGATGACCCAAATAATTATAGGCCTGTCAGTCTGACATCGATCCCTGGCAAGAGAATAGCTAGAACAATATAAAATTAACATGCACACATTAAATGGATTAAAAGCTGGCTGATAGGCCTCAGAACATGATTGTAAATTGTGAATCATCATTGAATGGGTATGTTTTTAGGGGTGTCCCACAGGGATCTGTTCTTGGCCCTACACTATTTCATATTTTGATCAATGACCTGAAGAAAACATAAAATCATCCCTGATAAAGTTTGCAGATGACACAAAAATTGTGGGAGTGGTAAATAATGAAGAGGACAGGTCACAGATACAGAGTGATCTTGGTTGCTTGATAATCTGGGTGCAAACAATATGCATTTTAATACTGCTAAATGTAACTATATATATGTAGAAGACAAAATGTAGGCCACACTTACAGGATGGGGGACTCTATCCTGGGAAGCAGTGACTCTGAAAAAGATTTGGTGATCGTGGGGGCTAATCCTCAGACATGAGCTCCCAATGTGATGCTGTGGCCAAAAGAGCTAATGTCATCCTGGGATGTATAAATAGAGGAATCTCAAGTAAGAATAGAGGGGTTATTTTACCTCTGTATTTGGCACTGGTGCGACTGTTGTTCGAATCCTGTGCCCAGTCCACAATTCAAGAAGGATGTTGATAAATTGCAGAGGGTTCAGAGAAGAGCCACAAGAACTATTAAAGGATTAGAAAACCTGCCTTATAATGATAGAGTCAGAGCTCAATCTATTTGGCTTAACAAAGAGAAGGTTCGGGGTGACTTGATTACAGTCTACAAATATCTAAATGGGGAACAAATATTTAATAATGGGCTCTTCAATCTAGCATAGAAAGGTCTAACATGATCCCATGGCTGGAAGTTGAAACTAGACAAATTCAGACTGGAAATAAGGTGTAAATTTATGACAATGAGAGTAATTAACCACTGGAACAATGTATCAGGGTTGTGGTGGATTCTCCATCACTGACAATTTTTGAATCAAGACTGAATGCTTTTCTAAGAGATCTGCTCTAGGAATGATTTGGGGGCAGGTCTCTGGCCTGTGTTACATGGGGTCAGACTAGATTATAACAATGGCCACTTCTGGCCTTGGAATTTATGAATCCATGAACTCCCAGGCATCAAGACTGTAGCTAAGAGCATACATGGAACAGTGTGAGGTGCACAGAGAGTATAGTGAAAAATAACAGGAGACTACAGTCCCATGAAATCCCAGCCTGATCCTGGAAAGAGGTGGGACAGACCTCTTCATCTTTAACTACTGGAGCTACATGGTCACAGTAGGTTACAACTCCAGTTTCCAGGAGGTGGACTATCTGGAGGACAATGAAGATGACCGGATGTGGAAACTGCAGGATGTACATGATCCTGGAGCAGGTAACTGAAAAGAGTTTTGTTTGTATGAAGTGCTGCCTAGATGCAAGGTTTGGAGTTGCAGGTGGAAACTATGGTTGTGTTTCTAAGTAGTGTGGACCTCATAGAAGAACTGGCTGTAGGGGATAACCTTGGTTCTAGTGATCATAGAACATCAGGGTTGGAAGGGACCTCAGGAGGTCATTTAGTCCAACCCCCTGCTCAAAGCAGGACCAATCCCCAAACAGATTTTTACCCCGGTTCCCTAAATGGCCCCCTCAAGGATTGAGCTCACAACCCTGGGTTTAATAGGCCAATGCTCAAACCACTGAGCTATCGCTCCCCCCCTCATAACCTAATTCGCTTTAAACTAAATGGAAGGATAAATAAAATAGGTCTGAAACTAGGGTCCTTGATGTAAAAGGAAAAACTTTAAAAATTTAAGGGAATTAGTAGAGAAGTGGATTGGACCAAAGCACTCAAGGATCTCCATGTGAAGGAGGCTTGGAATTACATTGTTAGAATTCCAGAAGCTATCTGAAGCCTGCATCACAAGCAAGGGGAAAAACATTGTAGGGAAAGGTTGCAGACCAAGCTGGATGAACAAGTATCTCAAACAGATTATTCAGATTATTGAGAGAAATCAGAAAACCTTCAAGGAATGCAAGATGAAAGGGATCAGCAGGGAAAGCTACCTCTTGGAGGTCAGAAAGTGTAGAGAGAAAGTGAGAACTGCCAAAAGCCAAACAGAGTTGGACCTTGCAAAGGGAATTAAAACCAATAGTAGAAGGTTCTCTAGCCATATAAATGAGAAGAAAACAAGTAAAGAAGAAGTGGGATTGCTATGCACTGAGGATCGGGTGGAGATTAAAGATAATTTAGGCATGGCCCAACACCTAAACAAATACTTTGCCTCAGTTTTTAATAAGGTAATGAGGAGCTTAGGGGTAGTGGCATGGTGGCTATTGGCAACGAGGATATGGAAGCAGGGCCGGCGCAACCCATTAGGCGATCTAGGCGGTCGCTTAGGGTGCTACTATTTGGGGGGCGCCGGCGCCCCGGTCGTCAGCACAATTTTGGGGGTGGGACCTTCCGCCGCCGCTGTCGGGGGCGGCATTTCGGGGGCGGGACCTTCCGCCACCTAGGGCACCAAAAAAGCTGGCGGCGCTCCTGTATGGAAGTAGAAATTACCACATCCGAGGTGGAAGTCAAACTCAAACAGTTTAATGGGACTAAATCGGGGGGCGGAGGATAATCTCCATCCAATAGTATTAGAGGAACTGGCACATGAAATTGCAAGCCCAATAGCAAGGGCTTTTAATTAATCTGTAAACTCAGGTCGTACCCTATGATTGGAGAATTGCTAATATAGTTCCTATATTTAAGAAAGGGAGAAAAAGTGATCCAGAAAGCTATAGGCCTGTTAGTTTGATCTCAGTTGTGTGCAAGGTCTTGGAACAAATTTTGAAAGAGAAAGTAGCGAAGGACATATTGGTGAACAGTAATTGGGATAAAATACAACATGGTTTTAGAAAAGGTAGACCGTGCCAGACCAACCTGATCAGCTTCTTTGATAAGATAACTGATTTTTTAGACAAAGGGAAAGCAGTAGATTTGGATTTCAGTAAGGCATTTGATAAAGTTGCACATAAGAAATTATTAGCTAAATTGGAAAAGATGGGGATTAATATGAGAATTGAAAGGTGGGCAAGGAACTGGTTAAAGGGGAGACTACAACGGGTCATACTGAAAGGTGAGCTGTCAGGCTGGAGGCAGGTTACAGGTGGAGTTCCTCAGGGATTAGTCTTGTGACCAATCTTATTTAACGCTTTTATTACTGACCTTGGAACAAAAAGTGGGAGTGTGCTAATAAAATTTGTGGATGACACAAAGTTGGGAGGTATTCCAATATGGAGGAGGACCCGAATACCGTACAAGAAGATTTGGATGACCTTGAAAACTGGAACAATAGAAATGGGATGAAATTTAATAGTGCAAAGTACAAGGTCACGCACTTAGGGACTAACAACAAGAATTTTTGCCACAAGCTGGGGATGTATCAGTTGGAAGTGACAGAGGAGGAGAAAGACCTGGATGTATTGGTTGACCACAGGATGACTATGAGCCATCAATGTGTTGTGGCCACGAAAAAGGCTAATGCAGTCCTAGGATGCATCAGGTGAGGTATTTCCAGTAGAGACAGGGAAATATATTAGTACCATTATACAAGGCACTGGTGAGACCTCATCTGGAATACTGTGTGCAGTTCTGGTCTCCCATGTTTAAGAAAAAAGAGTTCAAACTAGAACAGGTGCAGAGAAGGGCTACTAAGATGATCCAATGAATGGAAAATATACTTTATGAGAGGAGACTGAAAGAGCTTGGCTTGTTTAGCCTAACTAAACGAAGGCTGAGGGGAGATATGATTGTTCTCTATAAAGACATCAGAGGGATAAATACCAGGGAGGGAGAGGAGTTACTTAAGATAAGCACCAATGTGGACACAAGAACAAATGGATATAAACTGGCCACCAACGAATTTAGGCTTGAAATTAGGCAAAGGTTTCTAACCATCAGAGGAGTGAAGTTCTGGAACAGCCTTCCAAGGGGAGCAGTGCATGAAAAAAACCTAACTGCCTTCAAGACTGAACTTGATAAGTTTATGGAGGGGATGGTATGATGAAACTCCCTATAATGGCATGTAACCATTCTGCGACTGCTAGCAGGAAATATCCCCAACGGCTGGTGATGGGACACTAGATGGGGAGGGCTCTGAGTTACTACAGAGAATTCTTTCCCAGGTGTCTGGCTGATGGGTCTTGCCCACATGCTCAGGGTCTAACTGATTACCATATGTGGGATCGGGAAGGCATTTTCCCTTAGGTCAGATTGGCAGAGACATTTTAGGGGTTTTCGCCTTCCTCTGCAGCGTGGGGCACAGGTCACTTGCAAGTTTTAACTAGAGCAGGGGTTCCCAAACTTGGTTCGCGGCTTGTTCAGGGTAAGTCCTAGTGGCCTGTGAGACACTTTGTTTACCTGAGCGTCCGCAGGTACAGCCGCCTGCAGCTCCCAGTGGCCATGGTTTGCCGTTCCCAGATAATGGGAGCTGCGGGAATCGGTGGCCCGGCCCGCGCCGCTTCCCGCAGCTCCCATTGACTGGGAACGGCGAACCACGGTCACTGGGAGCTGTGGGCAGCTGTACCTGCAGACGCTCAGGTAAACAAAGTGTTTCACGGCCCGCCAGGGGCTTACCCTGAACAAGCCGTGAACCAAGTTTGGGAATCCCTGAACTAGAGTAAATGGTGGATTCTCGGTAACTTGAAATCTTTAAACCATGATTGAGGACTCCAATAACTCAGCCAGAGGTTTGGCCTCTATTACAGAAGTGGGTGGGTTAGGTTCTGTGGCCTGTGATGTGCAGGAGGTCAGACTAGATGATCATGACTGTCTCTTCTGGTCTTAAAGTCTATGAGTCTATGGGCTGGTCTACACTAGGGGGGGGTGTCGATGTAAGATACGCAACTTCAGCTACAGGAATAGCGTAGCTGAAGTCGACGTATCTTATTTCGACTTACCTCCCGTCCTCATGGCGCGGGATCGACGGCCGCGGCTCCCCCGTCGACTCTGCTACCGCCGCTCGCCCTGGTGGAGTTCCGGAATCAATGGGAGCGCGTTCGAGGATCGATATATCGCGTCTAGACGAGACGTGATATATCGATCCCTGATATATCGATTGCTACCCGTCGATCCGGTGGGTAATGTAGACGTGGCCTTTGAGACGTCTGCAGTATTATTTCAGCCATATTGGTCTCAGGATATTAGAGAGATAAGGTGGATAAGGACACTCAGGGAAGGAAACTGAAGATGCATTTTGCAAGGTCTGGCATCCCTGACATGCTGTGCTCAGACAAGGGGCCACAGCACATTGCAGCAGAATTCAAATGATTCGGTACCAAATGGGAATATAAGCATAAGATGTCTTGCCCAGGTTTCCCACAAAGCAACAGGAAAGCAGAGTGGGCAATAAAGCCAGCCAAGAGACTGATGACAAAGGCAAAACAGGCAGGAAGGGATCCCTACCTGGCAATGCTGGACTATCACAATACACCCTCCCATGGACTAGACATTATGAAGACTGATGGTTCGGAGATGAAGACTGTTTCCCGGAAGGCAGTCTGCTGCAGCCCATCAGAGGAGCAATGGACAGGACACAGAAGCAGTTAGAAGAATGCCAAGGTAGGCACGCAGTGTGCCACAACAAAGGAGCCAAGGACCTGAGGCCACTATGCACAGGTGAGCATGTCTGGGTCAAACCATTGAATAGCCACACAAACAATGGCAAAAGGCAACAGCCCAAGCTGCAATGGGACATAGGTCAGACAAGATAGTTACGTACTCAGGACAGTGGTGGAAAAGAAACTGAAGATAACTGCAGAGTAACGGCAAACAACCAGCACACCCAGACAGATGGGACCAAGGCCAGGAGGACTTCGAGCCTCAGCCATCAGCTGGCCTGATTTAGGAGTGTCAGAAGAAACAAGGTACATGAGTGACACACAGGACCAACAGGACACTACCCACTAGAATGAAGGCAGCAGCAGCATGGAAGCAAGTCCTGCGCCAACAGCGATAGCACAAACAAGGAGTGGGAGACTGGTTCGAAGATCAGCACTCTTGAAGGAAGATGAGGCCTAACAGGCTACAGTGGGCTGATAGTAAAGACCATGTCCATAGGGTGGGCAAGTCAGCAAACATTTGCACAAAAGACACAACAACAACAAAATGAAAAGAAAGTAGCATCAACTGCATGAAATGTGGACCGGACGAGCATGGATTGCAGGAGGCAAGAGTTTGGAGGAGGCACCAGGAAGTCAGTCTGTGAGCACATGGCTAGAACGCTAGCTGTAGTTCTTTGCTGCATCTCTATAAATTGTTCTTTTAATAAAGAGCCAGTTTAGGTTTACAAGTGTGGAGTCCTCTCATGTTATTATGCAGCTTATGGTACTTGAAACACCCAGCACACCCAGACAGATGGGTGTAAGTTTAAGGTGTAGGATTCTGGCTGCTGTTATGCAGGGGTGTGTTTCAGGGAAGTGGGGAAGATCTCCCTGGCTTTGCACACCAAAGATGGAAGCCATGATACGGGCGTTAGAGTTTCAGCCAACCCAAGGACTCTCTCGTGCTCTCATGCAGTTCTTATCCATAATCTCAGAAATTCCCATTTGGGTGCCCCTTTCTCCTGCCCTGCTGGGAGATCCCCACGGCAGTGACTATGACACCATAGGCCATTCCCTATATGCTTGGTGCTTTGATATAAAACCTTGTTGTCCTACAAAAGAGCGCCCAGGAGGTACTGGCATTTGTTAGCTTTCCTGGTTGCTCTCATTTTTCCTCGGTGCTGTCTGTGGTGCTATCTTTCCTTTAAGTCTACAGTTGGATGGAACTTCATATACAAGGTGGACTTGAATTGAATGGACTTTCAAGAAATCCTGGCATTTTGTTTTTCTGGAGAAGGGTTCCCTGGACTGATCCAGAGAAGGGTCTCCACATCTTTGTTAGAGCAGCTCATAGATGCTGGAACTAGGAGTGCTGGGTGTGCTGCCACACCCCTTGGCTTGAAGTGCAGTAGTAATAATAACCAAAATACATAGTTTCTGCCTTCAGCCCCCCCACTATAAAAATGGTTCCAGAACCACTGGAGCAGCTTGACTTTTTTTTTTTAACAAAACTTTTTGCAACCAAAAATGACTTTTTGTTCAAAACCAAAAACTTTAACAAAGCCTTTTTTCATTTTTATTTTATTTTCCATTTTTTGTCGAAACTAAGAATGGATGATGGCTAGTGCTAAGGGTTGCTGTCACCTCTTTTTCACTTTCCCCTTGCTACTCTGTAACATTTCAAAAACTTCTATCCTGGAAAAGTCACCATGCAGCCGAGTTACAGTTTGCTGTTTCCTATTGCCACTGGGTAGCTTTTCCAACGTTGCAGAAGGTTTAAAAGAAAAAATAAAGAAATAGAGGGGAAAAACTTGGCCACCATTAGTTTTATTGCCCTGACAGCATAGGAAAAAAGGAGCAAAGTGGAAAAAATGAAGTTCAAAATTTAACATTTTGAAAATTGGATTTAAAAAAAAAAATGTTATGAAAAATTTGGGTAAAAAAAGGGGGAAATTGTCAATTTCCAACTCTGTGAAACAGAAACAACTTTGAAGATTTGAATGTTTTTGCAAAATTGTTTTTCCCTTTTTTGACCAGTTCTACCATGTCTTGTCTCCTTGTCCCTGCTTTGGCTCTGGCTACGAAAATCTTCTTCATTACCTTCCTGCATATGTCAAACAGAGCCAGGATTCAGAGGCCCTGATCACACATGCATGAACCCATGCAGAATGCAAGAAACACAATTATTTTCCTTTCCCCTTTAGGAAAATTAGCGTCTTTCCCTTTCTGCCTCATACAGCTGCCTTCTCCACCCTTGTGTCTTTACCCCCCTTGGAGAAAGATTAATTTCACCTCTAGGTAAATAACACTGAATCTCACAAGTGCCTGTTAGGACAGAAATAAGCGCTCTAGAAAATTACACAGACAAGGTGGGTGAGGTAATATCTTTTATTGGAACAACGTCTGTTGGTGAGAGAGACAATCCTAGGACCAACACGGCTACAACTACACTGCATAGCTCTAGACAATGTCAATAATAGCACAAACTTCCAGCCCCATGAATCCAAACCTGCCCTGAGCCCAGAGCATTGGCCCTAGCAAAGGGATGCTCTGTCTGGTTCCTGAGCAGGTGGCTGTGGGGGTGATACTGACTATACAGGACTCAGCAGTTAGAAGTTGGGGCCAAGAGGAGCAGCAGAAAGAGAAGCGGCTTTGGTTGGAGGTTGTGTTGTGCTGGAGCCCTGTAGTTGGGGCTACTTGTGCGTGGGCTTTGCTTTTAGATGTTCTGCATTTCCTGATGTCAGGTGGGGGCCCCTAGGATGCTGGAATCAGACTGGGCCACATGTCCATCAGCTAAACATCTGCTCAGGTCATGCACCTGACAAAGGGCTCCCTAGCAACCTGAGCTCTCCATGTGCAGGCTCAGGGCCCGGGCTTGCTGCTTTCCAGGATTCCTATGGAGAACTCACAATGGGTTTGACTGACACCCTTCAGTGTAAGATGGGGGCTATATTTGCATTCTGTGGGCCTATGAGGCAGCTGTGCTTCAGGGCAGACCAGTGCGATCCCCTCCAGGGGAAGGCAGGTGGAGGTAGCACTGCTGCTGTCCTCCAGGAGGCCTGCCGCAGGCTGCCCAGGAAATGTTAACTCATCTCATCCCCTGAGTGCCCTGGCCTTAGGGTGACCAGATGTCCCGATTTTATAGGGACAGTCCTGATTTTTGCGTCTTTTTCTTATATAGGCTCCTATTACCCCTCAGCCCCTGTCCCGATTTTTCACATTTGCTGTCTGGTCACCTCTACCTGGCCTGCCCCCATTCACTATCCAGGCTGTGCTAACCAGCGGCAGAGCCACCGGAGGGAGTGGGGGGGTCAGCAGAGGCTTGTCCCACTGTGGCCACCTCCACCAGGTGGACTCTGCACTATCCATGTCCCACTGCCCGGTAGCCACTGGCAGATAAGGCCTGTCGCCTGCCACCACTCAGTGAGAAGGCTGCACAGCGCTGTGGGAATGCTTTGCTCAGCCTGCCACTGGAGCAACACAGACAGACGAAGATTCTCCTGAGGTTTATGCCTTGTGAATTCTGCAGTCAGGGAACTGCTGCTGCTGCCACTGCTGGAGAGTGCCGTGTGTAGTGCTGATGTGGGAGTGGGAGCAGCAATGCCTAAAGTGGCAGAAGGTGCTGTGCTGACAGGTGCTCACATGTCCTGCCTGTATGAGTGAATTTCCTGAGCTGTCATGTCATCTGGTGAAATGCCATGTCAGCCATGGCATGTGGGGAACACTGTGGCAGCGTGGAGCTGTGCAGGCTTCCCTTCCCTTCTCCAAGGCCTAAGACCCAGCGCATTTTGGAAACTCCCCAGGATGAGAAATGACATTGCCCTCACTGTGCATGGCTAGTGGGATTGTCAGAAGCGCTCAGCACTGGCATAGTTTTGCTCCCACGGGAACTTTATTATGGACATCACTATGAGCAGAGTTAGGCCAATGCTCGGTGCTTCTGCAAACTCCATCTAAGGCAGGGGTAGGCAACCATTTTAATCCAGCCCTTGAGCTCCCGCTGGGGATCGGGGTCTGGGGCTTGCCCTGCTCCAGCACTCCAGCTGGGGAGCAGGGTCTGGAGCTACTCCACGCAGCTCCCAGAAGCAGCAGCACGGCCCCGCTTCAGCTCCTATGTGTAGGGGCAGCCAGGAGGTTCTGCTCTGCATGCTGCCCCCACCCCAAGCGCCACCCCTGCAGCTCCTATTGGCTGGGAACTATGGCCAATGGGAGCTGCAGGGGCTGCGCCTGAGGACGAGGCAGTGCGCACAGCCGCCTGGCCGCAGCTCCGCGTAGGAACTGGAGGGGGGACATGGCCACACTTCCGGGAGCCGCTTGAGGTAAGCACCGCCTGAAGCCTGCACCGCTGAGCCTTTCCCCATACCCCAACCCCCTGCCCCAGCCCTGATCCCCCCTCCCGCCCTCCAAACCCCTCAATCCCAGCCCAGAGCACCCTTCTGCACCCCAAAACTCTCATCCCCAGCCCCACCCCAGAGCCCGCACCCCCAGCCGGAACCCTCACCTCCTCCCCGCACCCTACTCCCATGCCCCAGCCCGGAGCCCCCTCCCTCACCCTGAACTCCTAATTTCTGGCCCCACCCCAGAGCCCACACCCCCCCAACCAGAGCCCTCACCCCTCCCACACCCCAACCCCAATTTTGTGAGCATTTGTGGCCCACCATACAATTTCTATTCCCAGATGTGGCCCTCGGGCCAAAAAGTTTGCCTACCCCTGATCTAAGGTATGCTTGGCTGCCAGCGCTCTCCTGCTGCTACCATCCCAGATATTCTGCTGAGAGAGCAATAGTGTGGAGTGAGCTGTTTGGAAATCATCTTTTCTTCCTAGTAGCTGTTAGCATGTTAACCCTGTGTCTGCTGGCATTTCAGTCTTGCAGGTAACTGGGCTCTCTACACGGGTGGGCTGGTGGTGCTACAGTACTGGCAGAAGAGGTTGTCACTGAGAGACTAGATGAGATACCACCCCAGAGCCATGGCCAGCAGCCTCCGTGGCAAAGCATGGGCAGCACAGCCAGGGCAGACAGATTCTCATCCATCGCAGCTGGCCCTCAACACTGCTTGATCTACCCACACAAAGGTGGCATTTGAGGAGACAGACCAGCCTGGGTGGGCTCAGGGCTGGCCTTAGACTCACTGGGGCCCTGGGAAGAAACTAAGAAGTGGGCCCCAACCTCACCTCCCTTACCTTCTCACACGTTGGTGGAACACTCAGCACCACTGACAGCAGCTGCTAATGGACTGTGTTGAATGAATCCAGGCAGGAGCCTGGGCTGATTTGCCAAAGACCCCTGGGGGAGGCACCAAACTATTGGCAAAGATGAGAATGTTGCTTCTGAGCCAAACCCCTGAGAGGAGAGACAGAGTTCCAGAGCCCGGAGTCAGCTGCTGGGGGACCTAGCAACCCCTGCAGACAGTGACAAACACCCAACATGGTCTGTTGGCTAGAGCCTACTGCGGAGATGCTCAGCCTGCTCACCATCACTAGCTGCTTCTCCAGAGGCCACACCAGCCTTGCTGAGGAGCTGAGACTGTGGGAGCTGAGGGGTTTGTGACCAGCTCCCTGCTCCTGAGCAGCACAACCTGCCCCCGTAACTTTGTTTGATCAGCTATGGCAATGGCCTGTCTGATCAGCGATACAGAGTGGGGGAGGGGAGGGAGCAGAACAACTGCGCTTGTTAGAACCGCTTCCAGCTGCATGAACGGGATGCTCTTTGAAGAGGTCACACACAGACACATTTGCTGAGAGGATAGAAATTGTGTGTTTAAATCCTGAGAAGCTGTTTAATGAGCTGTCATCCAAGATTGCTAATTGTGAAGGGACCTCCTAAGTCGGGTTTCAGGCGCTGGGCTCAGGCCCAAGACTGAATGTCTACACCGCTATGTTTAGTCCTGCCTAGTCTCTGAGACCCACTGCCATGGAGGTTTTCTTTGCAGTATAGTCGTATGCATAGCGTCCAAGGCCAGATGGCATAGGCACCGACTCCATTGGATGCTCTGGGGCTGGAGCACCCATGGGGAAAAAAAAAGTGCGTGCTCAGCACCCACTGGCAGCCCTGCCCATCAGCTGCTCCCCCTCCTCCCAGCGCCTCTCACCCGCCAGTGATCAGCTGTTCAGCGGTGTACAGGAGGCACTGGGGGGCGGGGGGAGGACCGGGGGCAGGAAGAGGCAGAGCAGGTGTGGGGACTTGGGGGAAGGAGTGGAGTGGGGCTGGACCTGGAGCAGAGCGAGGGTCGAGCACCCCCCAGGAACTCAGGAAGTTGGCGCCTCTGCCAGAAGGGACCATTGTGATCATCTAGTCTGACGTCCTGGATAACCTCAGGCCATACACATTCCCGGAATTAATTGCTGTTTGAACTCTAGCAGAGCTTTTAGAAAAACAATCCACCACAAGCCTTGGGAAACTGTGCCAAGGGTTAATTACCCTCACTGTTAAAATGTGTGCCTTACAGCTAGTCTGAATTTGTCTAGATAGGCCCAGTAGAGCTGACTGCGAATCTTCTGACAATGGTTTTTCATCGCTCAAGGTCAATTTGTCCAAACTGAAACAAATACAGATACACCTTGGAACCCTGATACACCTCGGAACCCTGGGTCCTCACTGACCAAGGACAATCACTGTGAGTGGGGTATGGTGAGGGAGCAGAGAGGGGCACAGTAAAGGAACTGTTGGTTGTAGAACTCAAGAACATGAGGCAGAAGATACTGCCCCACGCACTCTGGGGTGGTGTCCTGCTCACAGTTTTGATCATGAATCCAGCTTGGTGGCATTTTCCCTAATTAATGTCAGGTGACTTCCCTCCCTTTATTAGAAGTTTCTTTTCTACACTCAGACTCTGTGATTGCGAGTGGGGAAGTATTGCCTCTCAGAGGTGCCTAGGGGTGGTGTGTAATTTTCCCAGGTTACTGGGTGGGGGCTCGAGCCGGTTCTGTGTTGTATTGTTGAAAAGGAACCCCTAGATATTGAACCCGGCCCTGGGTGCTGTCGGCTCCACCTCCTGTCCCACCCCTCAGCTTTTGGTAGAGCGGGTGTGGCCTTCCTGGTTCTGCAACCCAAGCAGCAGGTTGTGGTCCCTCTTTGTCAAACTCTGAGGGAGGCCACACCTCCTTGCCATAGGCTCAAACATGTGTTAGAGCCCGGGTACCCTATGCAGTCTAGACAGACCCTGAGTATGGTTCTGCTCACCCCAGAGAAGGTGGGACACTTTCTCCCCTGTCAGTTATGCTATACACCCCACTTCCAGAGCCAGAATTGTAACAAGCCCCACAGGTGGTCCCGGCCTTGCCGACAACCCAAGCTAACCCAGCCATGCTGCACGGGCAGTGAGAAACGTGTTTTCTACTTTTATAAAGGCGCTTTCCAGATCACAAAACTTTCTGTGATTATGGAGCTGAGGCAGCGACTCTGGTGCTAGTGCTGTAATTCACAGCACTCAGCTCATGGTGGGAGAGTGCTGCAGAGATGGAAAGTGCTGCCTAAGTGCAGAGCATTATTTATTCTAACAACTCCTATTCCCTTGGCAATAGGAGTCTGGATTTCAAACCCCTCCTCCTAACCCTCAGAAACTGTCCTTTCACTCTCAAAATCAGTTGGCTTCCCCAAACTGTTTTCTCTCTTCCCTATGCTCCCAATCACAGCCTCCAATCAAAGATCCCTTAGGATTTTGTGTGGCTAAAAAGCAGCCTCACTCAAACCTGCTGCTCTGGTGGACAGGAACACAGAGCAGGCCTTGCCTTCCCTACTGTTACCCAGAACTGCTTTCAGTGACCGTTGGAGCTGGTACAGTCACCTTGCGGAGGCACAGCTGGGCAGCAAAGAAACAGTTACTGACTGTAACTGTGGTTCTTCGAGATGGGATGCAGACGTGTATTCCACACAGGTGTGTGTGCACCCAACGCACCAGAGCCGGAGAATTTGCCTAGCAGTACCCAGAGGGGGTGAGGCTGTTGCCTTGCAGCCATCGCCCCTCTCCTGGCTATATGAGGCCATGCTGCCCCGACTCCCCTCAGTTCCTTCGCACCAGACATCAAGAGTACAGACTCCACTGTAGAGAAGCTAGAGGATAGGTCATGGAACACTTCTGAATCACAGCTCAAGAGCCACATTACAGCAACTATTTGTTCTTCTTTGAATAGATGCAGCCGTGTATTCCACACAGGTGACTCATGAGCAGTACCCACCATGGAGGTGGGGCTCCGAGTCCACTTGAACAAGGATTGCAGGACCACTGTACCAAAGTTTGCATCTGCTTTGGATGCCGCGGCAATGGCATAATAGCTGGTAAACATATGCATAGACTATCAAGTGGCAGCCCTGCAAATGTCCAAAACTGAAATGTCACTTAAAAACACCATCAACATAGCCTCTGCCCTCATAGAGTGAGCTTGCACCCTTGGAAGGGGCATCTTTTGCACTATTTTGTATGCAGTCTTGATGCAGGAAGTTATCCACCTAGAGATCATCTGTGAAGAGACTGCTCGTCCCTTCATCCAGTCTGTATACGACACAAACAGATGAGGCAAAGCACAGAAGAGTTTAGTCCTGTCCAGGTAAAAGGTGAGGCAGTGCACAGTGAAGGAAGATGCTGCTCCTCCAGGGTTGAATGTGGCTTAAGACAGAACACAGGGAGATGCCAAGTGAAATTGAGACACCACTTTAGATAAAAACTTAGGGTGCAACCCCAGATGTGCTCCCCAGCTTATCAAGGAGACATCAGTGACAATGGTCCTGGTCGGTGGGGACCAAGGAGGGGAATGCCCTGGCATACATTGCCCTGAACTGTCCACCACCATAAGGAGTCCAGAATCAGTAGAGGGAGCCGGACCAATCCATCCAAGGAGTGACGGGTTGGACAATAAACTGTCCTCAGCCACATTTGGAGAGGGCAAAGAAGCAACTTGGCAAACTGGACCGGTGTGCAAGAAGCCGCATGACCCAGCACCCTTAGGCACACTCTAGCTGTAGCTGAAGGCTGAGAGTGCAGCTCCAGACACACATGACAAGTCGCCTGAAAACGGTCCATTGGCAGAAGTGCTCTCTAACTTGTAGAATCTATTAAGGCCCCAATGAACTCGATTCTTTGAGTGGGGACCAACACTGACTTTCCTTTGTTGAAACTGAGACCCAGGTGATCGAGTAAGCGTAGTGTAAAGTGTATGCGAGAAAGAACTTCCTCCGTGGACTTGCCCTTCTGTAACCAGGTGAGGTACAGGTAGAGGAAGTTCTGAATTCCCCTCTTCCTGAGGTTGCTGTCACTACAACAATCCATTTGGTAAAAACCCAGGGAGCAGAGGCCAGACCAAAGGGGAGTATGGTGTACTGATATCATCAGTGTGCCACGACGAACCAGAGAAACTGTCTGTGGTGCAGGAGAATCGCCCCATGAAAATAAGCGCCCTGAAAGTCCACAGCAGCAAGCCAGTTGTTCTGATTTAACACAGGGAGGATATTTGACAGGGGTACTATATGGAACCTCACATACCTGATGTATCTATTGAGGTTGCAGAGATAGAGAATTGGTCTCACCTCTCCTTTGGACTTGGGAACCAGAAAGTACTGGGAATAAAACCCTTGGCCCCAGTGCTGAAGAGGAACTTCCTCCACAGCTCCCAACGCTAGTATAGATTGAAGGTGCTTTAGGAAGAGTGTCTGCAAGAGGGGTCCCTGAAGAGGGACGGGGAGGGAGGGCGGATGGAAAGGAAATGGATGGCATAACCTGATCTTATGGTGCACAGGACCCAGCTGTCAGTCGTAGTGGAGCCCCAAATAGTGTGAAAAGTCAAAATGGACATTTGATAGATGCAGTGGGGAGGATGAGTCGACTGACCAAACCCAGAACCCAAAGGCTTCCGCTTCTGGGATCTATGACCCTTTCTGGGGCAGTCTTGCTGCCCAAATTTTGCAACCAAGATGCCCTTCTCATGGTTATTGCCGAGGCCATAACTGTGGCCGATGTATCTGCCATGTCCAAAAGCTGGTTGCAAGGATGTCTTGGCCACCAAAAAGTCCTCAGCAACAAGTGCTTGAAATTCCTCCCTGCAGGCTTCAGGTAACTGGTTTACAAAAGTTTAGACAATGCTGTCTGTAATGATGCTGCTTTTGCTGGGACACTTCTGAGAGTACCAATTCAGGACAAATTGCTTAGAGCAGGGCAGTTACAGCCCAAGGCTGGGTTTCCTTTCCTCTAAAGGCACACCAAACCAGCCAAACAGAGAGGACTCTGGTTTTACCCCACTGGCTAACCATAAGTCACACAAGCAATTTCCTTAGACACTCCAGTTTCCCAGTATCACCACCAGTGCCACTCGTTATGGGGACGGATGGTTATGAAAACCAATACCCCAGTAAAAGGAAAAGGTTCTCCCAATCCCAAAGGACCAAGCCCCAGACCCAGGTCAATATACAAGTCACAAATCACACTGTTGCCAATCCTTTAGAATCTAAAATCTAAAGGTTTTTTCATAAAAAGAAAGAAATATAGATGAGAGCTAGAATCCGTTAAATGGAATCAATTACATACAGTAATGGCAAAGTTCTTGATTCAGGCTTGTAGCAGTGATGGAATAAACTGCAGGCACAAATCAAGTCTCTGGAGTACATCCACAGCTGGGATGGATCATTCAGTCCTTTGTTCAGAGCTTCAGTTTGCAGCAAGGTCCCTCCAGAGGTCTGAAGCAGGATTGAAGACAAGATGGAGGAGATGCAGCAGCCTTTTATAGTCTCTTGCCATGTGGCTTGTGCTTTGTTCCAACCACAAGCCATCCAGCACATGGCGTGGAAAAACCTTAGAGTTCTGTCCATAGACATGTCCCTGCATGCCTTGCTTAGTCACAAGGTGTATCTGCCTTCTCTCAATGGGTCAATTGTATAGCTGATGGTCCTTAATGGGCCATCAAGCAGGCTAGGCAAGTGCTGACACCAAATTGTCTGGAGTGTCACCCGGAAGCATAGCACAAGTTTGAAATACAAACAGTATAGAGCCAATACTTATAACTTTAAATACAAAAAATGATACATGCATACAGATAGCATAATCATAACCAGCAAATCATAACCTTGTCTTAGACACCTTATTTGACCCCCTTTATACAAGATTTGGTGCCATTATAGGAGCTTGGTTGCAACAATGATCTATGCGGTCACAGTTTGTGTCAATAATGTCACACTGTCCAATTAGCAAAATCGTACTTGGACAGCAAAGCCTGCTTGTTATGTCTTTGGGAGCAACAGTTTTAGGAAGAAATCACTGGAGACACAGAGTGCTGTAAACCTTGCAGCAGCCATTTATTTCCACACTCAGAACTAACCCACAGCCCAGCCAAACTGGCTGGGCTATCCCCTAATAATCTAACTCAGTTGCCATAGCAACACAAGGTTCTATTACCACGACAACCAAATACACAACATATCCCTCCCCCCTTAATAAGAATGTCCCCTAAATAAAACAAACACTAAACTAGAGAAGGAGGGTAGACTGCCTCCATTCCCGGCTAAACCCCGGGGGATTATTTTGCCCCGTAACCGTGGGTTCGCCCTAGCTAAAGATCCAGCCGACGAGGAGGCCTTCTGTCTCTAGGTGGATTACGGCGGACTTCTGGTGTTGTTGCACCCGAAAGTGTCTTGGGCGCGGGCCCGACAATGGGTTCAGGGTTCGTAGGGCGAATGGGTGAAGATGGGGTATCAGCTCGTGCCGGGCAGAGGGGTATCTCTGCCGCTGGCAGTAATGGAGGGGAAAAGGCAGGAACAGGTGNACAGAAATATAATTCTGAGCCAAAACTGGCTGTCCTGGGCTAAAGGTTCGGTCTTTTGCTCTCGGTGCACGCCTGATGACTTGATCTTGCTGCTGCGTTGTACAATTTGTTGGGGTTCAGAAGGTTTCAGCAGATCAAAGCAAGTGCGCAGCTGTCGTCCCATCATTAGAAAGGCTGGGGATGCCTTGGTCATAGCATGAGGTGTGTTTCTGTAGGATAGTAAGAAGGTGTCCAGACGCTTTTGAATGGATAATTGTCCCCTTGCCGATTTCAAAGCTTGTTTCATTGTCTGCACAAATCTTTCAGCTAATCCATTGGTGGATGGATGATATGGTGCTGAAGTGATGTGGTGTATCCCATTTGCCTTCATAAACCTTTGAAACCCCTGAGAGACGAACTGCGGTCCGTTGTCACTCACAAGTTGTTCTGGCAGACCGAAACGACTAAAGAGTCCTCGTAGTTTTGGATAGTACTCTCTGCAGTAGTGGACTGCATTATAGAGACTTCTGGCCATTTAGAATGGGCATCTACCACCACCAAGAACATGCTTCCTTCAAGGGGGCCAGCGAAGTCAACGTGAATACGTTGCCACGGGTTTTCAGGCCAGTCCCATGGATGTAGGGGTGCCCACTGGGGTGCATTCCTCACACCCTGACATGACATACAAGCTCTTGCCTTCTCCTCAATAGCACTGTCCAATCCAGGCCACCAAAAATAGCTTCGTGCAATTTCCTTCATGCGCACTATTCCACAGTGACCGGAATGGAGCTGTTCTAACATCTGTGATCTCAGTGGTGGTGGGATAATGACACGTCTCCCCCACAACAAACAACCAGATTGGATTGATAACTCCGTAC